>VDFB02301007.1:18127-380131 GCA_007258455.2 Sequoia sempervirens
AGACATCTAAAGCCTACAGAATTTACATTCCAGGACAAAAGTTGATCGAGATCAGTAGGGATGTTACCTTTGAGGAAGACATTGCATTTAGGAGATCCAAGGGCACTCACATGGAGATCAGTAATGAAGAGTCTCCTCAGGATATGGAAGTTGATCATACTCCTGAGATTCAGAGGGAGACTGTTGAACCAAAAGAAGATGCTGATCCTATTGAACCCTTGGAGCCTACTGATGGGCCTACTAACATTGTCATTGGAAGAAAGAGACGTCTATGGGCTAGGCGCACTATGCAAGAGGCAGAAAGCTTTGCAGCTCCTAGAGGCACATTTAGAGAAAGTAAAAGGCCTCATAAGTTCTTCAATTATGTTGCCTTGATGAGTCAGATTATTGATTCAGAGCCTTCATGTGTTGAAGAAGCATTCAGTCATCAGGTTTGGAGAGATTCAATGGCAGAGGAATATCAATCAATTCTGAAGAATGATGTTTGGGACATTGTTCCTAGACCTAAGAGCAAATCAGTGGTATCTTCGAAATGGCTCTTCAAAATCAAGCATGCTGCAGATGGGAGCATTGAGAAGTATAAGGCAAGATTTGTGGCTCGAGGGTTTTCTCAGAAAGAGGGAGTTGATTACGAAGAAACATTTGCTCCTGTTGCCCGTTACACCTCTGTTAGAACTATTATTGCCATTGCTCCATCGAGAGGATGGAAGATTCATCAGATGGACGTGAAGACAGCTTTTCTCAATGGCGTAATTGAGGAAGAAGTTTACATTGAGCAACCTGATGGTTTTGAAGTTCATGAGAAGGAGTCACATGTGTGTAAGCTGAAGAAGGCCTTGTATGGTCTTAAGCAGGCTCCTCGTGCTTGGTACGAAAGGATTGATCGATACCTATCTAGTTTGGGCTTCTTGAAGAATGATGCTGATTCAAATCTCTACTTCAAGGTAATCAATGGTGATGCATTAATATTGGTTTTATATGTTGATGATTTGATCCTTACTGGAGAAGATCACCTGATTCTCGAGAGTCTGAGAAGGAGTTGACTTGAATTTGAGATGAAAGGACCTTGGGCTCATGCATTGCTTGTGGTTTGAAGTCACGAAGCGGATGAGATGATTCTAAATAAGAAAGTACATAAGTATACTTGAGATTTGGCATGATGGATTGCAAATCCATGTCTACACCTAAGGAGACCAGCCACCGCATAAATTGAAGGAGGATGTAGCTAGTTCGGACTTGGTGGATCCTACATTGTATAGATAGCTGATTGGGTCCTTGATGTATCTAATTAACACTAGATCGGATATCTGTTATGTTGTGAGTGCACTTAGTTAGTTCATGAGTGATCCGAGACAAATACATCTTGTTGTAGCTAAACATATCACGAGATACTTGCGTGCTTGATTGGATGGTTGAGTATGCCGAATCTGGAACTTGAGTTGCGGTTTAAATTGATTGCTTGTGAGGTGTATCCACCGAATCGGAAGAAACCTCAGTTGTTGCTTGATTTAGGTTCTACTAACGTTTCTGGTGCAGCGAAGCGATCATCTGTCGCGTGAATACTGGCCGAGTACATTGCAGCTTGTATGGCAACTTGAGAAGCAGTGTGGCTTCGTAAGCTCCTTTCAGGATTGTTTGGACAATCAATGGAGCCTACCATCATCCATTGTGATAATCAGAGTTGCGTGAAGCTTTCTGTCAATCCTGTGTTTCATGACAGAACGAAGCATGTTGAGATCAAGTACCACTACATCAGAGATATGGTATTGTGAAAGGCTGTACAGTTGAAGTACATCAGCACTGATGAGCAAACGGCAGATATTCTCACCAAGCCTCTCTCCAGAATAAAGTTTGTATACTTTCGAGATAAGCTTGGTATGGTGGAGAATCCAGCCTTGACTGAGAAAGAATCTCAGTATCAGTGAGCCGTTCTATCTTTTACCATAGTATGGTTGTAGCCATTATGGTAGATATCGTGTTGAGGTGATATTTATCTCTTACCATAGTATGGTTGTAGCCATTATGGTAGATATCTTGTTGAGGCGATATCCAATATCACGTTGAGGTGATATTCCTTTATTCACCATAGTATGGTTGTAGCCATTATGGTAGATATTGTGTTGAGGCAATATCCAATATCACGATGAGGTGATATTCCTTTATTTACCATAGTATGGTTGTAGCCATTATGGTAGATATCGTGTTGAGGCGATATCCAATATCACGTTGAGGTGATATTCCTTTGTTCACCATAGCATGGTTGTAGCCATTATGGTTGATATCGTACTGAGACGATATCTGACATCACGATGAGGTGATATGTCTTGAGCATCTGGAAGTGTGCTCCTTAGCTGAGAGGGAGTGTTAATGTTCAAGCAGCATCGTAGCAACTTCCAGCGATATCCTTGAAGAAATCAGATAATAGCCAAAGGCTATCTAATTTATAAGATCTCTAAAGGCACGTTTCAGAAGTCATTTCGATTTGCTAAAAGAAGTTAAACATTAAATAACGTTTCTTTAATATTTGTCTTCTCTTCAAAAGGCGTATTTATTTAATAGCCGACTTCATCTTAAGTGGCGCGATTTTATTTTTAAAAGAAACGTCTTTTCATATGAGGCCGACGTTGCATCTTGAAAGTTCACATCCTTTGGACATTTCCTATCGTCATCTATAAAAGGAGATCACTGTTATTCATTTGATATATTGATTTTAAGCAAGTTCGAATAACTCATTCAAGTGCACATCCTTTGGACATTTCCTATCGTCATCTATAAAAGGAGATCACTGTTATTCATTTGATATATTGATTTTAAGCAAGTTCGAATAACTCATTCAAGTGCGAATTCTTCTATAGATCAGTGCGAGTTCATTAAAGGCAGAATTGTTATCTGCTTCTATATATTTTGAAGTTGCAGCAGAATTGGCCTTGGTATTGGCCTCATTGTAAAGAGAATTATTGCCATTACTTATATATATAAGAGAGATCTTTGTTGCTGGGTTTTTCTCCCTCAAGAGGAGGGTTTTCCCAGGGTATATGCTGTGTTACTGTGTCTGATTTTGAATTAATTTTCTGTGCACTTATCTGATCACTAAATTTAACATTGAGCATCGAAATTTGACCTTTGAAGTTGTATAAAACACTTCAATACAAATATAAAATATGAAGGTGGATATATAATCATTATATTATCAATAATTGTGAAAAAAACTGTAAAGATTGCCACCATTTTGTTTGTTTTCTTCATTTTAATAAGATATTTTTGAAAGCAACTTTTGACAATGTCCCTATGACATTTTCAGTAGATTGGGTGTGTGCACTAAAATATGGATTATACTAAATCAACCTCTAAATATGAAAAGGTAAAAGTCCTCCCTTGGTGTACCTCAAAGGAATCAAGAAAGGTGCTAAGTGAGAAACAAGTAAGAAACATTTTTAGACAATAATGATGCAATAAGGTAAATGGAAGACAACATACAAAGCAATAAGTACGACACCATGCATGACAATATATATCTCAATATCCATAAGTAAGAAAATAACATAACACTAATGTATTAAATAAGGAAAACAAGGCAATACATCAACCAATGTAAATGACAAACACACAAGAGGTGGAGGGCAATGAGATGCTTACTTAAGGTAAACCCATTGGATCAATGATCTTCTCCTTTTGACTAGAATTTCCACATCATAAGATATGATGGATTTGGATAAAACTTTTGAAGGGAAGTGGTAGCCTAGCAAATCAGAAAGGTACTTGTACTTATGGGTCTGATTTGTCTTCCTAAAAGGGGAATCAGAAACACATAAACCAGTCTGCTGTAATTTGCAAAGGTAGAAAGAACGAAAGAAAGATATTATATTAATGTCCATGAATGACCAAGATAAGGTCAAAGGGACTAGAATATACAACTGTTACAATAGCAAAAAAAACTAGGTGAAAAAAGGGGCCTTAGACTTGAATCAAATACAATAAAGAAAGAAAAGCACAAAAAACAACGAAATACATGCTAGGGTTAACCTAAAAAAAGGTAACCCTCAAACAAGTACAAGTATAGATAGATGTACAAGGGGAGAACCTAACAAAGAAATGGAAACAATGGAGGTGACAACAATATTATCATCAATGTAGAGTTTGAGAGTGCTCAAGGGAAAGTCTAGGGCTAAGGGAATTAGGTTGGACAATTCCAAGAGGCAGTCAATTCTGCATAAAACATCTCCTAACGCTCAAGGTCAAAGAATTATTAGTGGTAGAAAAGAAACAATGTGAACTTGCCACCAAGATCTATGCCTAAAAGAGTTGTGTTAGAGGGTTCTTTATGTCGAGAACACATCGTACCATGACCATGGGAATGATAATTGGGGTCCAAGGAGACTTAGCCATAGCAAATAGCAAGGATGAGCAATGCCTCACCAATGTCATAACTCCTCCAAAATCTATGATGGGTTGAAAGAAGCAAGTAATAAATATGATAGATCTTGGGCCTTTGGTCAAAGAGATTTATGTGTGAAAGTGGTAACCTCGTGAAGCAAAAGGGCCAAGCATCAATAATCAAAGTAGCAAAGAAAGTGGATAAATGTTGGCGTTTAAATTAGCACCTCTGGAGTGCTGATTGTAAACGTTCAGCTATTTCAAATGTTTTGCAACACTTCTTCGTTATTTAAAGAGGAGAAGTCCCTCTCTGCTAAAAGCAATGCGTAAGGAAGGGAATGGTAAACTAAGGTTCCTATCTTTTTGTACTTCAGTGGTAGGACACAAGGGTGCACAAACACAATGCGGCGCAACTAAGCTTTTTCTCTGGTTTCTGCAGATCTTAACTACGACTGATCTAGCTTTTAATCTATCCAATATCCTCAAGGTAAACAGAGCATGAGGGTATAGGAGCGGGAATGGATTGGTTGGATCACCTAAATTTGCCGTCTCATGAGAATATGGCCGAGGCTCTGAACTCTCGGATATATGCTGGGATAAGGTTGGTACAAGCAAACACTCTTTACGGTAAGCTGGATTTGAGACCTGCCAAAGAGGAGGAACCCCTATCCGAGGTATGGGCTAGGAAACGACTCACAAGAAACAACAAATTTACGATGTCTTGGCCGACAAACTTGCTGAGGAGGAACCCCTATCTGAAGTATAGGTTGAAGGACAATACATTAAACAACAACAAACGATAACTGCTAATGACAAATATCCAAGGATGAGGAACCCCTATCCGAGGAGGGAAATGAAATAACAAGCTATTTGATACAAGACGTAGAAAGAACTCAAATATGTAGATCAAAATGCAAGCACCTTCTGATATTCTTCTTCAAGCTTCATCAACAAATTACAATGGTTGGGATAGCAAAGGCACGAAATCATGCACAATTACAATCAACCAACAAACTCTCATCCAAGAGTGAACAAATATTCGCTTTCAAAGCTGTTGGCAACAATGGCGCAACAATTTTGCATAGCAAGTAAAGGTTAAACAAACAATGAGCCCAAGGCTCTATTTATAGAACTCAAAGGAGTGGGCAAACCCCAAAATCTTTTTGAAAGTAACAATGAGTTCTTGCCAATCACTTAAAGATTTATTCCCAAAAGGGGAACAAGTTGCTAATCTGAAAACTACTGCTAACTGAAAAGTAAACAAAGAGTCAATCGGAAGCTACTTTAGTTAACTGAAAGTAAAGAAAGAGTCTAAAGGAAACTACCAACTGTAAGTTGACTGAAAGTAAACTAAAGGTGAATCTTTAATGTAAAGTATCCCTCCAAAATAGACATCCACATTTAGTGGAGATCTAAGATCCACAAATTATGGAAGCCAATTAGACATCCTTAATCAGTGGGATCTAACAATGCATGATTTATGGGATATGGAGTTAACTTGGAAAGGGGCATCAAGTTAACTCCAATTACATTTAATGTCATCTTGAGTTGACTTGGAAAGAAGCATCAAGTCAAACTCAAGTATCATAAATGCCACTTGGAGGGTGTAGGACGTCCTTCTTTGATGCCTTTACAGCTCACCATTAATCAGCAGTGTTTCTATCCATTCGTTGACTTCATCAGCCTTTGGGGAGTTAATGCTCTATAAAATGATGACGTGGCGTCTGAGCATTACCTCACCTATCGTGAGTTGGTTTCTGAAGTCTATACACTGAGATGCTGCCTCTTCGAACTTGGTTGATAAAGCTGCCACCTTAGCTAGCTTGCAACCATTTGAATTATCAAGAAAGGTACTATGGATGACATCTCTGAACTGATTATGTACAGTGACCATCTCAATGTATTCTCCTCCCTCATGCTGATATTCCATGCAAGGGAAAGATATCACCAACATTCTTGCGAAGTTGATAATAGTGGCGACCACTCGTTTGTAGTCAATCAACTCTACTGAATGGGCGTCATAGGCTTTCACCTTGTATGCCAACTGTTCTTTCCAAGCAAAGAGATGTTGCTTGTTTTCCTCAGAGTAGACTAACTGATATGCCAATTGCAAGTCTATAATTGTGCTCTCGTCTTCTAGCCTCATCTCTGCAATTCTTTGTTTTGATTGCTGGATCTCTGCACGAAGTCCATGTGCTCTATCCCGTAACTGGTATAGATTTGCCAAAATACATCTACCTTTGAGAACAAACTCCTCCACTTGATCTCTCAAGTGTGTTGTTGATGATTTTGTTCTGCGGGGAGATCTAGCAATCCTGTCAGTAAGGCTGAGACGTTTGGGGTGCCATGCATCAAGCTGGAAATGTATGACCTCAATTGCTGATTTTCAACCTTTAAGGCTGCTTTTTCTTTTCCATCCTTGACCATTCTTTCTTGTGCGCTCACCGAAGCTATTCTAAGAAGATCTACCTCCACTTGTCGTGTAGTCTTCCCGAGGTTAAGTTTAGACAATGTATAGTCTTCTACTTGTACCTCGTGTATGCTTTTCTCTACTGGTGGGGCAGCAATCTCTATGATAATTTCACAATCTGCATTCCTTTCTATGTGAACTTGCTTCTTCAACTTCTTTGCCGGCATGTCTTGTGGGACGTGGTCGAATTCAGTGAAGTCAAGTTCATAGGAGGGTTTTTCCCTCTTTCTTCCTAAGAAGCCTTCAAGCCAAATGGAATCTCAGCTAACTTCACTAGGAGGAGGAATATGGGGCCCTTGAATGCCCAGTGTGTAAGACTATGCTAGAGCACTGTCTCTCGGTGGCGAGTCTAAGTCAATGAGGACTTGCGACTGCTGCGATGGTGGTGATATTGGCAGCTCTGTTTCCATAACAAGCACCGTTTCTGCTGCTGCTGGTTCTGCTACTTCTGCTAACGGCTCTTCAGTAACTATTGCTGTTGGCTCCTCAGCAACAACTTCTGTTGGTTCTGGGGTAGCAGTCTCTATTCCTTGCTCTGGGGCAGCAATACCCATGACTATTTCAGGGTTGTGTGTGGCTTTCTCCACATGTGTCCTCTGTGTTCTGGGCTTTGTAGGCTTCGACATCCTCATCCCTTGGGGAGGATTGCAGCACTGCTTCTGCCTAGGCTTCTTTCTTGAAGTGGAAGGTGGTGTAGACTAAACCTGTGGCGGCTCTATAATGTGAGGTACCACCTTCCTTGATTTCTTGCTGTCGAGATAGAGTTGGCTATTTCTAACCACTCTACTCATTCTTTCCTCTATAGACATGTTTTCCTTGGCATACCAATCCACTCTTGGGAGCGGTTGGGAGTCAATTGAGTCTACGAAGAATGAGGGGAGAATGACTTCCCCTTCATCGTTGGATAAGCCCTCGATGTCTACTAACATAAAATCAGCAATTTGCGGGAGCCTGAACCTGCTATAGTTCCTTCTTCGCACTTCATACTCGTCTTGACAATTTACCCAATAATCTTCCATAGAAGACTTATGTGACGAGTGTTGCTCGAGATGCGTTGCATAGAACCCTCTGGGATCATAGGACCTCCTCTCAATGAGGTACTTGAGATTAAGCCTCACTGTTTCTTGACTCATCATCTTAGCATTTGTCGGGAACCTGCATCTATAGAGTCCCATTCCAACGGGAAAGTTTACAGCTATCTTCTTCTTCAAGCGCAAGTAGACGTGGACTTCAAACAACTTTCTCAAGAATTCCATGAAGACTACCCTATCTTAAGGGTATCTTGGCATCATGGTTGGGTGACCAATGTAGCCATACACGCGTATGTAGGAGAATGTAGGGAATTGGATGAACCAATCCGCCCAATCCGCCATTGCCTCTCTGGCTGTCTGTGAAATACGCACATGCATCTCATGGTCTAGCTCTCGTACGGTGTGCATGATGAAGTGATCACTTGTTCTTTTGAAGTGTCGCTCCGCTTGAGTAAACTCAAGACATGTAAAATGCTCATGAACCTTCTGCACACCTAAGGTTCCCACATTGTTTAATATCCTGAAATCACCGTGGAAGGCAATCAGGTATACCAGGTAAGAACACATGTGAAACCTATGAGCTTCCAGATACCCGGTGATCTGTTGGTGGAGTGTGTCACTAATCAGAGTGGCCCAGTCATAATGTTCCCTTCTACCAATGATTTCCACAATGACATAATACATCCATGACTGGAATTGATTACCATCTTCTTCTCCAGTGATTCTATTAAGTAGAGTGATTAACACTGCGTACTCATCTTTACATTCTCCTCGTCCAACCAACTTAGGCAAGCTAGCCTTTGTCACTTTTAGCCATTTTTCAGCTATTATCCTTTAACATTTGTCTTTGGCTGTCTCAAATGCCTTCTCGCATTCTGTCACTAATATGACCTTGCTGTTAGGACATGATGGAATATCAAAGCACTTTTCAATATCCTAAGGCTTTAGACTGCAAACAATTCTCCCATCCACTACTCTGATTTCTCTAGTGGTAGGATTGTAATACTTAACACAAGCGATTACAAGCTCCACGCTCTGTAACGTGATGGGGATGGACGCAACCTGTAGCAACCCGGATTCTTCAATGTTCTGCAATGTGATCTAATTCATGCCCTCCAGCTATTCTAAATCAACTACTGGGTTTACCTGATGTAAGTTTGTGTCAACCGTTTTCAAGTAATCATGAAATAGGGCCATCTTGGTCCTATATTGTACTTGAGAGTACTACATCTTGAAAAACTTAAAGATTGATTGTAAACTTGACTTTGTTCTGACAATTTTTGGAAACCCCTGAAAATAGCGCCCTGCCGAGAAGTATTTTTCCGAAAAAAGTCTGGCACATGGGTTTTGTTCGTGCTTCAATGCTAAACAAGCCCAATTCCTCAGAATTTTGATTCTGAAACTTTTTGGGAAAAACCCAAAAATAGGGGCAGCAAGTTTGTTGATTCTGGAAAATCTGACGAGATGGGTTTCACTGGAAAATTATGTTGAATCTACCCAGTTGATCAGATCTAATGTAGCCTGCTGCTTTGTGTGACATGCAAGAAAACCTAAGGAAAGAAGAGAGGAAGTAGACAAAATATGGATTGAAAGTTTTTTAAATTTTTATCTAACTCCCTGAGAAAATCTGTCTCTGAATCCAACCTCAGATTAGCAATCTTCTTCTGCTTCAGATCTGCAAGAAATATCGAAGAACAGATGAAAACCTTGGCCAGATCTGTAAATGGCATCCTTGAGAGCTTATGGCTGTTCTTGATCATCAACCTGCAATGAAATAATGAAGTGGGACGCCTATACCTTGATTATATAGACTCAAGCCTTAGATCCACAAGTTTGGGAACTTAACTCATGATCAAAAGTTGTTTTGGCTTGATCTGAAGTTCAAAAAGGTGATTTCCACTGATCGTGGAGTGAGTTGGCCAAGTTTATCTCAAAATATCTTGACTTTAGTCAACAACTTGGCCTTTGACCTTTTCTAGGCGTCCCTTTTGAGTTTTGCAAGTTTTTTACTATTTTCTTTGTTGAATGACCCCAATTTGATCCTGAATCTAGCTTGATCTGTTGATCCTGAGTTGTTGCTAGTACATTCACTGTCGAGCTGGAGGTAAACTGAAGAGTAGTGCCTAGGAGATATGATGGCAAAATGCTGAGTTTGTGGCCTCAAAAGAAAGGGTACCTTTCTCAAGGAAGGGCGCTTTTGCTTTTGCCTTGGTGATTTTTCAGGATTCGTTCTTCAACCTTTTGAATTGCCCTCTCGTGCCTTGATCTAGATTTCTCGTTGATCGAAAAATCAAATGATCTTGTTTGATATCTCATCAGGTAGCTAGCTCCGTTTCGCCGAAGATGATTGGAATCTAAAATCTCAAAAGTCAACTAAGGGTCATTTAATGCAAGGGCGCCCCTCAATGAAAAGGGCGCTTTTTCCTTTTGCACAGTGATTTTCACCTTTAAAGATCCTCCAATTTGATCTTGATTATCTGTTGATTGCCTTGTCAAATGCTCACGCTGATAATTACGTTGTCGAGGTTGACTTTGACTGAGCAAACTGTCTTGGGAGGCTCTCAGGCATCTGAGATCATCTGAAGTTCCAAAAAGAAGGGTGCCTTTCCTTGGAAAGGGCGCTTTTTACCTTGATCTTCTCAATTGACAACCATTTCTTGATACTTCGTCAACTGCCTCTTTTCGCTCTGTCGACAACTATTGGTGATCAAATCATCAGATGGTCCTGCTGTTTGTTTCGTTGTCGAGCCAGCAAGCGAACGCCAAGGATGACTGCCTTGGATGTTTCAACAGGTCACATTTGACCCTTAAGAATCAAGGGCGCCCCTGCTTGAAAAAGGCTCTTTTCAACATCGTGAACTGATCTCTCCTTCGTAACGTATCCAGAGTTAGTCAAATTTTGACCTTTTTGGAAAACGAGAAACTCCTTCGTCAAACAGCATCATTTTAGACCTTTTTCTCCATGGTTGCACCGTTGAAGTTTTTGAAGCTTAGCTTTCAGCACCTGGTACTGGCCAATCTGCTATTAATGGCTGCAGAGCTCCTAAGTTTGTTCCTGAAAAATAGAAATAGACCCACCAGAGTAAAACATGTCTTTTGATGATTCTGACTTGACCAGTGTGATCGTGGAGTCATTTAATCGTATCAAAATCATTTTCGATCATTTCCGAGAAGGTCCTATTTTTAGGGGTTACCCTAAAAATAGGGGCGTAAAACCCTAATTTTCAAATTTTCAAAATTTTGCACGTGTTCCTTGACAGAAACCCACAAAGACCCTATGTTTGGTTTGACCTAAAACAGACTTTTGACGACATTTTAACAAGATTTAGCTCAATTTATACAGAATACCAAAAATTTATTTTGGGTACAACAATAAAGAATCAACAAAATCTCTATATAAACAATGGCACCTCCCACAAAATTCACGGTAGACTAGGCACACAAAAATTAAATACTCTTTGGTCTCTATCTCTTGGAGAGAACAAAGGCAGCAGACTCTTTCACTTTCTAAAATGTAATGTCCCCATTTTCGTGAGCATCAGAGTTCGTAAGGATTAGCCTATCATTTAACCCTCGTAGGCTAACAATTATAGATAGAGGGTCTCGTGTGGCAGTTACTCAGTGATTAGAGACATTACTCTTCAGTTGGATTCAGGTTTTGGCCTTTGCACAGGTTATTTGACTCAGATTGGCACACTTACTATTTATAGTAAGTTACTATTTTGGGAGAGTCAAGGTTCCTATTAATAGAAAGACACCTGAGCAGAGCATATTGGCAATGTCGACCTTGATTGGGCCTTTGCAACTGTTTCTAGACTCAGTTTCACATACTTACTATTTATAGTAAGTCACTGTTCAGGGTTTCTATTTTTAGACGGGCATCCAATCACATGGAGAACAGGGAGAGTCGACTCCTGGCTTAGACGGCTTAGCAATCAGACAAGTACATCAAGAGATATTAAAGTTTAAGTGACTTAAGTGATTTATTTAATATTTTAATATTATTATAAGGTTACAAAAGAAACCTTGGAATCACCATATGATCTTCTCGCAATCTTAGCATATGCAGTGGTTTTTCAAGAGAGGATAGAGTGTCTTTGGACATTTTATTCTGTGTGTTCGGTGGATGATAAAATGTACACCAACAAGACCCCCACTAAATCTTTAAACTCAAATCAAAAGGATGCAGATGATACCTCTTCAATGGAAGCAATTGAAATCATGTGCAATCAGGAAACAAATAATAATGTTTGAAAAGTAACAAAAGTACAGCACCAAAAACAAGCATATAATACTCTAAGATAAAACAAGCAAAGATAACTCTCTTGAAAACCAAAACCAGATGCAAGAAGATGGGAATTATGACAAAAATGAAGATGAGCTTTTTGAGGATGATACAACTTTAGGCACACACACTTTCCTCCCTATGAAAGAGCAAAGGCTATTGAGACCAGGAAAAACACATAGATAAATAATTGTCTTTCATCCTTTCTCTGTACATTTCCCATTTTATATGTTGGTTTCAGCCCCTCTAGTATTTGTATACCAAAAACAGAATCTTTATATCCATTTTGTATTGTGTCTGTCAGGACTCCTTTTTCATGGGAAAAAACCCATTAAGAAAAAAAACATACCACAGCTACTTTCACTTCCAATGCCTCTTCAAGGTCCTCAATAGATGTATTTGCATCCACGTCATACACTCCATCAGCACGTTGCACTACATAACCTGTTTTCTTTTGAATTTCTTCCTGAATCAATAAAAAATTAATTGCATTATTCCTTTCAGTAAAAGTGGGCCTATCTAATTTTTAACACTAGAATGTGCACATAGAACAAATATCCAAATTTAAATTTTACTTCCATGTCACTACTGACCTGTAAGATACAAAACCTTCCCATAAGATTATAGCATTCAATAGATACTATTACAGGTTAACTTCCATTGATATTGGGGGATGTGTGTCTTCCAATCCTTATGATATGAGCAAGGTTTTTTTCTCAATTTATAAAGATTTATTTATTTCTGACGATTCCCTGAAGATACTGGGAGGAATGCCAGATTGTGTACAAAAGTCATGCCTTGTAAGCTACCTCCTAAGGATGCCTTGCATTTAGAAAAGAGAATCACCATTGATAAAATTAATCATGTAATTGATTGCCCTGACAATGAAAAGTCTCCACGTTTTGATGGGTTTTGTCGTGAATACTATAAAATCAATAACAACTGGATTGTTGCTGAGCTTCTTTCAATATATAGGGAACCCATGCAAGTAGGATCCTTAGGGAAAGACATCAATAGAGAAGTGATTAAGCTTAATCTTAAAGATGGAAACAAATTTTAGTTAAGAATTGGAGACCTATAAGTCTTCTAAATGTGTGCTAGAATATTTTGGCAAAAGTCTTAGCTATTAGAGTTAACAAGTCATACCTACTATTATAACTACAACCCAGATTGGGTTTGTGAAGGCGGGTTCATTTTGGATGACTTCATTACTAGCCTGGAAGGAATGACTTGCACAAAAAATATGGAGAAAAATGTGTGCATGCCTTTAATTGAATTTCAAAAGGCTTATGATAGAAGTGGTAATCTATTCTTTTAATGTTGAAGGTCTTGGGTTTTTGTGAGTCCTCTTGCATAATGATTAGAATTCTTTTTCAAGATGCTTCAGCTCAAGTTGAAGTTACAAGTGAACAAATTAAGTCATTATTATTGGATAGATCTATCCAGCAAGGGTGTCTTTTGCCCCCCTCTCTAGGTTTGCCAGTCAGGCCTTGCTTTATTTGTTACCAGACTCTTCTCTTGGGCCCCTGTTAAAGGCATTGCTCTTTGAGACCAATCTTGGTTAATTGAAGCTTAGTTTGTTGCTAATACTTCTTCCTGGTTTTGGAAAAAAAGACAATTTTGAAATTACTGTTTCTATGTTGGAGACTCATTCTTCTATTTCTAGATTTAAGATTCCATTTCATAAGTCCTGGGTTTTGGGATAATACCAAGATTGAAGCTTAGTTTGTTGCTAATACTTCTTCCTGGTTTTGGAAAAAAAGACAATTTTGAAATTACTGTTTCTATGTTGGAGACTCATTCTTCTATTTCTAGATTTAAGATTCCATTTCATAAGTCCTGGGTTTTGGGATAATACCAAGATTGAAGCTTAGTTTGTTGCTAATACTTCTTCCTGGTTTTGGAAAAAAAGACAATTTTGAAATTACTGTTTCTATGTTGGAGACTCATTCTTCTATTTCTAGATTTAAGATTCCATTTCATAAGTCCTGGGTTTTGGGATAATATGAATCTTCTCCTAACTAGTTATCTGATTTAAGATGGTCCTAGGGTAGCCCTAATATAAATTGATGAACACCTGGGTATTCCCTTTTCTTTGTATATTTCTACCAGAGACATCACAGTGGCTGTTTGATAAAATCGATGACAAGGTTTCTAGGTGGCAAGGTCATCAAATCTCCTTGGCTAGAAGATTTCAAGTGTGCCACAAAGTTCTGTCTTCTCACAACATATACTATTCTTGTTGGCTTTTCTATAATTCTAATGTTGATAAGCTTTGTGAGTTGCTTAGAAATTTTTTGTGGTCAACTGGTAAAAGGTTATAGAAAGAAGCATGCAATTGCTTGGAAATTTTGCACCAAACCCAAACTTTTTGAAGGTCTGGGCCTAAGAACCTTAAATTACAAGATACTACCCTTGCAGTCAAGTGGGTTTTGAGAGCAATTGTTAGTGGGTTTTGAAAGCAATTGTTGGTAATGAGCCTTGGAAAATTCTAATCAAACATAACATTAGACATGGGACCCTAAAGGTAAGCACAAATGAAAATGGTTGCATCCTTTAGATCTCATGTATGGAGCTTTTGCAGTTATACCAACAGAATCTATTTTTGGGTTTATTTGGAGAGCATGAGAGTCAGTACACCTTATCGTTGAGCATGATCTTTTTACTTGGTCAAAGACATGTTATCAAGCCTGTAGGTCTCCTTGGTAAAATCTAGCTTCTGAAAAAAAAAGCTTTGGCTGTGACGAGAGTTTTCTGCTATAATTCAGTTTTGTAAAGGGATAAAAAGCTTCCTTGAGAGGACATTGGGTTCTTCCCCAAGATTGCTTCTATGCTGGAATGGGCAAAAAATGACGGTGCTTTGTAATGATAAGAAGTTTGGAGGTGGCACTCCTATCGTCCATTGAGGTTGTCAATTATACAGTTGAAGACTTGAGCAATCTTGCTATGGGGACTACTGTATCAACTCATTGAGTGTTTTCTCTGTTGAAACTGTTTATGGGCTTCAAGATGTGGCTAACAAACTGCATGGCAAGCTGCTGGTTCAAATTTTCTTATTACCTAAATCATATGTTGTTAGTGAAGGCTCCAATGATTCTATTGATGAGGTCCCCCTGTAGCAGGTTATGGTGAAATGTTTCCTAGATGAATTAAAGGTCTACTGGAAGAATACATTCAAAAAATGATGTTGCAAGTCCAGGCTGTTGTTGATTTTCTTGACAGTAAGGAAGTCGATTCTGTTCAGATCAAGGGGACTGATCCCAAGCCTTAAATTCTGTCTTTAATGTTATCTTGACATATTTGTTTTGTTGTTTTTGAGAATGGCTGCCCCTTTTGAAGCCTTAGATTTGTATGGTTAACTTATGAAGGTTGCTTTGTCTGGTACTATTTGGAGCTTGTTATTTTGTGTCACTTTGTAATACTCTCATCGCTTGTCTAAGAATATATTCTTTATACCTTGTAAACTTTACTCAATATTAAAAGCAAATTATACTGCACCCTTGCATTTTCAGGATTCCAATATTGTGTCTTTGATTAGTAATTCAAGCTGTTCTTTCTAGAAAAACCATGCAGCTGTGGTTTGCTGAAGAATACTGACAAACAGTCACATGTATTTCTCAGTTTACTCCAGCGACATAGAATTCCATTCATAGTTTCCAGAATAATTATCACAGAATGCAGCAGCACAAATTGTTTTATTGAGACAACTAATGCCAATAGTGAAGGTATGTCTAACAATGGTTTCACCTGAGTATACCACCAAATGGAATTGTGCATAGAACTCGTACTCCTGACCATTCAATCTTAGAATTTGACAGGAGCAGTTCTTCTTATGCAAGTTAGAGTAGTGTGGTGCAGTTTTCTAAAATATTTTGTATTCCTTTCTTCAGCCAAGTTGTTTTTGGCATTACTGGTATTAAGGATTTCCCTCAATGCTTTATTATCCAACATTGACCACTTATTTCCTAAGTTCATAAATCTGGAAAAGGGTTGCAGTTTTTATACTCCAACATAAAGAAATTGTTTCCAATTAAAACACAAGTTACTTGGGGAGGAAATCAAATCATTTTTAAGGAAAGAAAAAAAATGAGTGTAGCTTCTTAATACATTTAATCATAATGTGATGAATTATTAAAATAAATTGCCCTTTCATGTGGTTGCTGATAAAGTTTATGTACTTGGCCAAATGTGTTTTCTGCAAGAATGAAGAATCATACCATAACCTTTTAGTAAAGAAAAGTGTCTCCGATACTAGCTAATAGAATCCTCCAAGTAAGATTTATCTTACAGCACATGGACCTCATAACCAGCAGGTCATCCTCAGCTTTGGATAATTCAATAGGCAATTAAAGAATGCTCTGGGAAAATATTGATTATTATTATTATTTAATGCTAAAGGCGTACACTTATCCTTCAACAACTCATAAAACAATGGTAACTAAATTTAGTCTAGCTTAGCATTGTAGAACTAATTAACTTGAACATGGCAGATAAGCACAAATGATTATGGATCGCATTGTTTGGTTAGAAGCTTAGAATATAAACTATCAGAAAAAGCAAGGTATCTAGATGTCAAATGATTTCCGTGGCTAGGCAGGGGAAAGAGAACAAATTATCCAGCTTCCAATTCAAATAGACTGATTGCAAACCTTTGAATCGCTTTCATCAAAGATCTCGCCAACAATTTCTTCAACAACATCCTCCAATGTCACTATCTGCAAAAGTGAAATGCTAGGATAAAATGAAAAATCTATAACTTGCATAACTCTTCGAAGATTAATTTATAAAAGATCTAGAGACCAAATAATGGAACTGTAGCATGATACACGCAGATCACCATTTATCTGAACTATGAAATACATAAATAACAAATGATATTAAAGCATCTGTTGCTGCATTTTAGTGAATGGCCAAGGTTGAGAGTGGGAAACAAATTTCCATTAACTTGAAAAGGTGATAATTCATTAACAGCCATTACAAACCAAAGAGATTGGTTTATTCAAAATTTAGCCAAAAAAGAAAGAAAAAAAAAACTAACTTTTGTGTACCAAAAAATCAGTATCACTCTTGGACCTAAATGGGGTTCAAGTGTTGATACCAACAAACAAACCAGATTTTAAAGAGCTCTAAAAGATGATCCCTGAAAATCATGTTAACAAATTGCAATTAAGAGTGTGGATCCATATTCAAGGAATTGGAAGTGGAGCTTCGGAAAATCATTCTTTCAACTTTAAGACAAAGGTACTGTATAACCAATTGAGATAGTCCTCCCTTTAATGAGCAATGGTGGATCAAGGACCCTGAAGTGAGATGGAAATAACATTGTCAACCCTTCAAGAAAGCAAAAATTGAAAAATCTCCTTCAAACAAAAGGTAATGAGATGGCTACTAATATGTCAAAATTTGGTTGTCAAACTACAGTTGCTTTTTGCATTCCATGTGGGAGAGAGAAGACAGATAAACTAGAGCATTTTGCGGTTGGTTACAAGATGAACACAATTTTATTTTTACTTCATCTCTCTTGGCAAGGACTTCTTTTAGAGTACTCTTGGGTGGTCAGGGACAGCTACAAGAGCATATGGGAAGCAATCAATTGCTTTTGCAGGCAAAGATGCAAGGCTACATTTCGAAGATACTACTTCACTCTGTTTGGGTAAATTGTGAATTTTTGTACAAGACCTGGCATTGCCTGTGCAAGTTAAGCTTAGGTGGTTTCAGAAGGATGTTAGTTCTTTGCTCATTGAACCACAGGCACAGGTGCTTTCTTTTCTTGCCTATGCATGGAGAGATTGTCCTTGTAATGCTAATGCTCAATTGATGTAAATCATTTCTTCTCTAGAATAATAAAAGATGCACTTATTCAAAAAAAGACAATTGCTCATGGGCCACTTTACAAAAAGGACTGAACAGTAGAATATTATCAAGGAAGAGGGCAACATCAGCAAAGTTGAATTGAGCTTCAGACAACTATCAAAAATAGATGCATTCCCTGACCAAGAGCTAACATTTTTTCCCATGAGTTAGCCTTATTAAGCATTCACAAACTTTGCCTGCATAAGAGTTCAATAGGTGTCCAATGCCCATCAGTTGAAGTCCGAAACTATCTGTTTCTAGTGTGCATTTCAAGAGTTGAAGATAATACATGTCAAACTAGTTAGGCAACATTTACTTAGATAGTTTTTTATTTTGAAAACAGGACAATTTCCATTTAGAATTCTGTACAAGATTAATACTGTTAAATGTGTTGTCCTTAACAAGAAAAATTCAACTTGGAAGAGTGGGAGTCGGAGGAGTATGACAAGCTCTTTAATCTGACAATTCTCTGTTGAATTCCTCCAAGTACAAAATATCAGACACCACCACCAGTGTGCTGTCAATCGATTTTTTGGATTCAAATAATTCGGCCACCAGAAGTCCTAGCAGCTCCAAGTGGACTCCGGACTTGACTGGGGGGGGAGGAGTGTCCAGAGTGGACCCATCCTAATTCTGGAGAAGGGACCAGTAGCAGGCACAGAAGCGCACAAGAAGATTGAAGGGGTATAGGAAGCCTGTGTTTGGTTGGTGGAGTTGATTGGTAGGTTATATATCACGCTGTGATAGTATTTTATCTTGAAAACAGTATAATTTCCATTTTGAAGCCTGTACAAGATTAATGCTGTTAAATGTGTTGACCTTAACAAGCATTTATTGCAGCAGAAAAAGCAGTAGCACTAGCTAAACATGCAACAGATCCATTCCCCGCCTCAAAGACTATCTAGAAATTGCAATGGATATGGATAAGCAGTAGCACTAGCTAAACATGCAACAGATCCATTCCCCGCCTCAAAGACTATCTAGAAGTTGCAATGGATATGATCATAAGGATTTTTCAAAATGTCAGCTTGCTATAAAATGTTCCAAACCTCACATTCACACATTCATTCGCTTAGTCTTTCATGCACTTTTACTTTTTCCATGATATGTTTATGTACATATGGTGATTTTTTCTGCAATTACAACATAAATACATTTATCTAAAATCATGCAATTGTTGCAGGAATCTTAAGTTCATCTCAAATTCCTATTGAATGCATTCAGATGAAGCAAAAGTCCAGTTCAATGGTACAAAACTTCACAAGTATGGTGTTATTGTTGTGAAACCAAAAAAGGATCAGAATAGCCAACTAAACCTAATTTCATAAGATATATGTGAAAATCAATTAAGACCTATAATACATAAATCAGTACCAAGATAGGCCATAAACACATTCTAACCAAATTATGATCAATACAAAAGAAGAGGTATGCCAACAGAGAAAGCACTAAGCACAAGGTGGTTTTCTAAATCTTCCATCTTTGGTAAAACAATCAGTGCCAATCTACACAATACAAGCTTCATCAAACTGAAGCAAACAAATGACCATGTGACATATGCCACACACTTTATAATCGACAAATTGAACAATAGATGGCAATCTGCGAGTAGGTTTAACAGCCAAAGTGATAATATAAAGAATGCAATACACCTCATCTTTTTCTTCCTAGACACATAGTATTTACAAGAAGAAGAAATCAGAAATTCCTGAGGAAATAATTGAAATAATCATAATTGTCCAGGAGTGCTACTACAGAGTAGAGGACTACCTGTAAACACCATGTAGCACCAGTAGTCTGGAACAGCCACTGTAAAGTCAGCATAGACATGAATATGCCAAACTTTCAAATATTAATCATTATAACCAATGCTCCCTGAGGACGTGTCTTGGATATCCAAGACACTTTGAGAATGGGGGATACAGACAGGATGTCCTCTCTTTTTTTAACAAACCTTGGACATCCCTTTATTTTTTGCAAAAATTAGGATTACCCTGGCATCCCCCCACACCTGCAAATTTTCATAAGCAAAGAAGAAAAAAACATTCCAATAAAAAATAAAATAAAAAATGGAAGGCATCCCATGACCTTGTTATGACTAAGATCAACCCTTCTCAAGCAGAGTGGAGAATGGAGAATCAAGGTATCCTTCAAGATTTAGCAAAAGCTAACTTGATAGTGCTCACCTACTGGAATTTGTCTCATGTGATTCCAATCAATTTGGACAAGACCTTGGAAGACTCATTCCACAAAGCAAGCAAATTTTGTGATTCTTTGCTGATGCAGACAACCTCTGTTGCTGCAAATTTAGATATCATTATCTAACAGTCAATGGATCAAAACACAGTCTACAGGTGAAAGAGGTAATCAACAATCACACAGCACAACATCTGAATAATAGTCTTCAAACAAAACATAGCAGGAATTACAAAGGAAGAACTTCTTGTGAGCTGTAACAGATATAGAGAAAATATCTTTTATTTACCAGAAAATAAGAAGCTTTTTACAAAGTCTCTATTCTGTCTCCTCTAATCTCTAGAAACTCCCAAAACTAACTACTAAACCCAAAAACATGCATTTATCTCTATAGCCTAACCGCATCACAAAGACCAACCCCATTTTAACTCTCTAATCCAAAAATAGCAATTAGTTAATAGCTGTTACCTTATCCCTTGTCAAAACAGTTTTTAAGGATTTGCCTTACTAAAAATTAGCAGTTTTTCAACTGTTCTGTTTTTGTTGGGGGATAAGGGAACAGCTATCAACTAATTGCTGTTTTTGGATTAGAGAGTTAAAATAGGGTTGGTCTTTATGATGATGTAAGGCTAAAGAGATAAATGCACATTTTTGGGCTTAGTAGTAAGTTTTGGGAGTTTTTGGAGATTAGAAAAGATAGAATAGAGACTTCGTAAAAAGCTTCTTATTTTCTGGTAAATAAAAGACATTTTCTGTATATTTGTTACAGCTTACAAGGAGTTCTTCCTCTGTGTAACTTCTGCTGCGTTTTGTTTGAAAGACTATCATTCACAAAACAAACAGCCATTAATGAAAGTGGGGAATCTGTTGAATGGTAAGAAAACCTGTGATCTCATCTTACTGGTTATGGTCAAAGGTTTATTCCAATGTCAGCTAAAAGCCTTGTTCTAGATGGAAGTTAAATCAACAGACTGTAGTGTGAGAGGCCACCAACAAGAAGAGATCCTTATCATATGATTTCTGGAGGAAATGTATTTAACCATTGAACTTACAACAAGTGAAATAAATTTGTCGACATCGTAATTGAATCCTATGCTCATGTTAATATATTTTTAGCAAATATATTTAAATGATTATGTTTTTGAAAATTCAGCTTCTTTTACTTTGTTCTATTTTTAGGTGTTTTTAAAATTTATTTGTATTTTAAAATTCAAATATTAATTTGTGTACATTATTTTATTTGCCATCCCTTATTTTATTTGCCATCCCCCAGCTGTGCCCAAAATTGAAAAAAAAAATAATCTCTGAAACTTGAAGAAACAATGGTTATAACTATGTGTTGAAGCATTTATCGTTGATATCTATCACAACCATACAAATGAGACTTTGATGACTTGGCAATCTAAACTAGAAAGGTAAAACCATACATGGAAAGAAAACACATGAATACTTGGGATAATCCACACATGCTAATAGTCTATCAAATGTGATAAGAATAATTAACCTAGTTTGCATATTAATAGCTTAGATACTCATGGTCAGATCAAATGTGATAAGAATAATTAACCTAGTTTGAATATTAATTGCTTTGATCCTCATGGTCAGATTTCCTTCCTTCAATGTTTGGTCACCATTTGTAAATTATCAACCAATTGCCTTTGTTTACAGCACAAACTTCACAAGTATATCTATACCAATAGATCTTATTTCTGAGTGAAAAAAACATTAAATACAAAAATGAAATTCAGTTTTCTAGTTTTACTAATAAAAGAAACAAATTTTGGACTTAAATTAACAAGAAATACCCTTTATTCAGCCCATATGGCTTTCCAAATTATAAACCATATGATCTTGAAAATAACTGTAATCCAAAATAATATTGAAGCAGCCAGGTACCAGTTATCTTCACGTAAAAACAGTGAGACTGGTAAGTATCCATCAACTCAAATACATACAGCTCACTGGACCAACAGTAAGCAGAATTTTCTTTTGAGCAAGTGCACCAAAATCCTCATTATGTTATGGAAATATAGTACACTTTAGCACCTGAGGTTTTGCATACCTACAAACTGAATTCAAAAAGCATTCATATAAAGAGTTGTTTGCAAGGGCACAAATGAATTATGAACAGCTTACTCCTATTGTTCCACCATATTCATTGAGAACAATTGCCATGTGAACCTTCCTTATTCTGAACTCCCTCAGCAACCTCCAAATTGACATAGAATCTGAATAAAATATCACATTTATTGTGTTAAAATCCACCTACAACCTTGCAAGACACTATACAAACAGCCCTCGCCATTAAGGACATGTAAACAATAAAGGTTTCAAACAAAAAGTGTAGAGTAATTTCAACTGCTATAACTCGGAATCTTGATTCAGGCCAACTTATGTTGTTAATAGAGAACTAAATTAATAATACATGGTACAATACAAAATTAAATCTCCTGCCTCTTTCTATACCCTTGAATTGAGCAGGAATTTCCATACACATCTCTACAGTGTATAACTAAGATCATATACCAGGAACAAAATAGGCAGGCTTGTGTGCAATACGCCCAACTGTTAGCCTTTGCAACAGCTCCGCCTACACTCAACAGAAGCCATCACTTATGTCAGCATCATATTTCTTGCTGTACATATAACATGCAAATTCACAGCCAGGAAGTAAACCCTATTTGGTATTAACAACCAATTTCCTTGACACTTAATTTAAAAAACCTATCAAAGAGCCAAATAAAAATAGCAGTCTCCCAAAGCATCCTATAAACATTGCAAGAATGCTAAAGACTAAATAAGTTATTACGTATCAATATGCCCAAAAGTTATTAGGCATAATCTACCAGTACATACCTGTTCAACATAATCCAGCATGTCCATCGCATATGCAATCCCAACAATGTTATCAACACGCCGTTCAAAAACAGGCACCCTAGAAGTTCAGATTTAGCACTATGCTAATTGTGAGTGTACTTTCATAAGAGCAAAATGCCTTGACAGTATTAAAAAGGTAGATGGCATCCTCATTAGAAAGGCAATAATAATACCTGGAATATTGGTAGGTCACCCAAAGGTTGCGAAATTCCATCAAGGTGGCATCAACATCAATAGCAACTACATCTACAAGAGGAGTCATCACTTTTCCTACAGTCGTGTCCTTGAAATCTAAAACATTCTCAATCATATCCTGCACAAATAAAAAGAACATCATATCATCAGTATACTCTTAACTCATGACTACAAAAAACAACCATAGCTATGTCATCTTTGCACACATTCATGCTCTCTTACCTTAATAAAATAAAAGAGTGACAAAAATCACACACCTGTTCTTCTTCTTCAATTGCCCCACTCAGCTCTGCACCTCTCAACATTAGTTTGAGCTCATCCTCAGTGACAAGGGGTTCACTACAAGGGAAGATATCAATATGGTAATTGTAAATGATAAGCAATCAAAATATCAGGCATAAATATTCTAATTTTTTTCAAAATTGTAAAACTTTTGGCCCATTTCTTCCTATTTTATGTGAAGCAAAGAATAATTATCAATACCAATACTTATCACACTACTTATAACATGGATAATTGAGCAATTTTTGAAGAAAGCATGAATTTTATTGCTTGAAGGATACATAGGTGGATACAATGTCAGAAAGGGTTTCGGCAACTAGGTTAAACAAGGATATGTTCTGAATAGATCATTTTCTTATAATATGGCGAGTTCTATATCAAAGGACTATTGAACCTGCAACCCTCTCACATATATCCATATAAATAAAGATCCAAAAGGGAAAGTGTGAACTTAAGTAATATAAAATTGAATTGAAAAAATTCCTCTATGCAATTATGTAACATTCACACAGAGGCTTGCCAAAAGTTTGCAGATGACAATTGCTGCTTGACAAATGGAACAAGGAAAAGGAAGTAATTCTACCAGGTTCATGTCACATGCACAAATTCAAAGTGATGCAAGAAAGTCCTATTAAATACATTCCTATCTGTTATACACTATTATGAGTGCATGAATAAAAATGCTAATGGCGAATCAGTATATAGAACAGATTTAAGGGGTACTAAACATGACTCACATACTCTGTAATTGTATAGTACTTAGTACCTTCTACTCTTGAGTCCCAAGATCTTCAGCATGCCCACAGATAAAGCCGTGAAAACTTGACCTACTGGATACAACACTAATGAAATTAAGGCCACTGGCCTTACCTGCAACAAAATTTGAATAGAACTGCCCTTAGAAGAGCTATCATGGAATCAATCTTTTGTAAGAAACAGAATGCATATATTAGCAGTGATGTCCTCTCTGCACATTGTTATCAATGTAACATACATTTTTTATAAAGCATGTGCCAAATATTTACATCCCAAGTCCATGTAGGTCTTACAGAAAACCCCTGCTTTAGCATCTATGGCATTTAAAATAAAATAAAATCAAGCATTACCACAAAGCGTGCCACTTCTGTTGCATTATGGACGGCTATGCTCTTAGGAGTAATTTCAGTGAGCAGTAAAATAACAACCTGCCAAATGTTTTCAGTTAGCATACTCAAAAATTGAGACCAAAGATGTTGATCCTACTCAACCTCCAGTACAATAAAAAACAAAAGGTAGGAGGTTGAGAATATATTTACATGAAAACTATATCAAGGTTAGCTCCAAAACACAATAATGATTGTATGAACTGGCTTGAGGTTATATTTCATTATTTATTTAGATATATTTTTGTAATAAATAATCATGAATCTTACACCACTTTATAGATAACAGAAAACTTACATCGGGCTTATCTTTTAACAGCCTCTCATGGAAAACACTAGGAGACTTAGCAGATATATTTAGAACCCATCTGTAAAAAGATTATGTATTTTCTAAAAGCATCTATTCTAGACATAATGTGTTCAACTAATACTGTCATACAGGAATCAAGCTCTCCTAGTTGAGGTTGAGAGTTCTCTTCCAGAAAGAATGTCTAACATCTGTCTTTCCAAAACAAGAAAAGTCTTAATTACTGACACCAAGTCTTTAAAGTTTACTGAATTCCCTCAGATAGAGATCACAAAAAGCATACAGTAATCTGTCCGCATCAAATTGAAAAGCTTTCTGGAAGTTTATCTTAAAAATAGCTAGACTGAGAATTTTGACATAACATATTGTGTCAGGAAAGTTCCATGACTGTCGGCAACCACATCAAGACTTTCCTGACATGTAGAAAAGAAAGAAAATTATACTAACGTCCACAAATGAATAAAGTAGGCCAATGGGACTCAAAGCATATGAGTTACATTATAAAAGTAATGGGGTAAAATGCCATTGAGGTAAATGTCACTGCATTCAGTAATGTGTAGTTTTGCAGAGAAATGCCCAAGAAAAGAAAGATTAGATAAACTGTTCTTGGTAATATATAAGGGTCAAATATAGTATTCTCCTTCATTTTTTTGATGATAATGGACATGTTTCAACTTTTTGTTTCTTTCTGTACCTCCAAAGATAAAGGATTATTAAGCCAAATATTTCCTTTGTGAAAGTGCTTAGCAAATTATAGCAAACAGGACTCAATAATAAGTAAGGAGGTACTTTTATCAAGATGCACTAAATTTAAAACGTCTTTTCTATAATGTGTCTCATGGATTCAAGTTCATACACCATGACCAGTGCTAGGGTAGTCAATTTGAGGGTAAAAGGGTATCTCCATAAAAGGACAAAGATTAGGGTGTTTTCAATAAAACCATTGCTACATTGTCCTTCACATTCTTTGAAAGGACAGAAGCAGTTCAACATCTCAAAAAATAACTAGCATAGAGATGGATTATTCTTTTATAAGGGATAAAGATTGTAGTCAATAATGGTTGAACATATTGCATATGCGGCTATAAAAATTCACCTTATATCCAATGGAAAGGAGAAATTCAAAAAGGGGCATCCAATCCCATAGGACATGTGGAGATAGGGATATTTATGCTGTGCAACTTGCTGATTCTTCCAGTAAATTGTAAGCTTGCTTTAAGGAAATTACAAAGATGATAATCCCATTACAGGATGTAGTTTAAATAATATAGTTTCATATGCTTCTGCATATAGTCTGTGTCTTCCTTTTGCTTCAAATTGTTATATTAGCTCTCATGTAGGAAATTTCAAGTTTGAAATTTAGAAGAAACACCCTGATAAGAAGGATGTTTAATGCATTAAAAATTTACCATCCAACAAAGCATTTATTGATATGTGCTTGTGTCCATGATTATGGATAATATGCATTTCTGATTTTTCAGAAATATATGTAGTTTCCAAAAGTTTAATTTTCAAATCCCCAACTTATTTTGAAAATCTACTACACCCAAAACCTATCTGCATTGCCATAAAAACTGCAACCTCTAGTGCCTTAGCTTTTGATGAGGTTGGTCTTGATCACTAAAATATTCATACATAAGAATTTTAGATGATAAACTCCTCCCCGCATTCATTTTAGAGTAGTGAGCATAAACAATGAAACAAGGGAGGAGATAGAAGAAAATGAATGGAGGAGAAACCTTATGTGTGGAAAACCTATCATTCAATGCTCATAATTAGTTGTTCCAATCCAGCCTTACCAGACAGTGACAGGGTATCTTATTACGCCCACTTAAATAAGAATTCTATTTATTATCTTCAGTAAAGCTAATGTAATGTAATTAGTCTATTAGATAAGACATTCACCAATATAGCATTCCTAAAATCAGTGCACTCTTAGAAATATACACCTACTGTCATGACTCCTGTTGCTGCACTGATTCCAGCTTCACCAAAGAGTGTTGTTGCTGCCTCAGTAACCAGTGCAGTTGCTGCAATGTTTGTTGCACTGAAGAGACAAGTTACAACTTATGATCAAACTCAATTCTAACACAATGGAAATGGAAACCAAAGAAATGAATAAATAAACAAGAATGTACGTTGTGCCAATAAGAATAGTTGTAAGAAATCGAGTAACATCTTGTCGAAGCAATCGGAAAACTCCATCTTCAGGTTCTTTCTCAGCTAGCTCACGAACCTAAGAGAGGAAGACAACAATAACAAATGAGAAGCCTTTGAAAATGGATCCACCAAGATCATAATTATAATAAAACCAACCATGCATTCCAAATTTCTAAACATTTTAACTTCATATTCTTCCCTTATCTTCTATCTTCATATTTACTAAATGGTCCAAAAATACAAGCATGCTTCTAGTTCTAAATGTCTATGACATTGAAAATCTAGTAATATAATTTAAATAAAAGGTAAAGAAGCATATGCCAACTACCAGAAAGATTATATTTCTGGGAAACTAAAAAGATTAACAACATATGAATACATGTATACAAATAAAGGAGTAGCTCAGATATTAAGCGCTTGGATATCCAAGAGATAATTACAAATTCAAATCTCATGGCAAGTTTGCGTGAGTGTGCTAGTACATAAGTGATAATCTATGGCTATATATCTTTTTGATAAATTTCTGTTAAATGTCATCAATTTTCTTGCTTATTCCTCTTAAAACTTGTTTAATGCCTCTCACCAGTTAATTAAAAGCAAATGGTTCAAACCTATTTTGCCTTGTTTGAGTTCGTGTAGGAATTTGACGAAGATAAAACTAGAAAACAAATTGCTAGTGAAAAAATAGATGATAAATTTCACTACTAAATTTAAGTAAATTAACTAGTTATAGTTTTTATTTCTAAAAAAGAATATTACAATTACATAGAGTATATTTTATGCAGTTATAAGTTTTCTTGATATTTTTTCTAAATCCATATTCAGTTGTATTTGTTAAACTTGGTGTAAATATAACTTGAAAATTCAATTTAAATTTATTCGAGACATTTTTTATGCTAACATTAGTAAACATAAGTAAATTTAACATAAAATTATATACTGTATAATTTAGAACACTCAAAAACATTATGGTTATCTTTTCTAAATTCCTAAAATAATAAATATAAATAAATTTAGGAGGTTTTGTTAATCTTTGTTTGGGTCTTGACTGATCAAGTTTATTTTTTCAACATTGTGAGTTTGAAAAACAAAGCATATATTGTTAAAATAAGAACTAATGCTCACAACCTACAGAGTGAAATTTATCATTGGACTAACCCAGAAACTACTTGGGGCAAGCAAACATGTAAAATTTGCGATACTAACAATGTTCAACACCATTTCCTCTGAACTTGCCCCAATCTTAGTAATGTGAGAATCAAATTCACCCAATTTAACAACTTAAATAATATTCAAGAACTTATAGCTTACAAAAATCAAAACAACTTTAGGTTCCTTCATTCCAAATCTAGAATCATATTATAAAGAATTTCTAGTCTCTTTTCTATTTCTTTGCAGGGAATTCTAGACACGTGATGGTGAAAGGGAAAAAGGAGAAAGATAAGGATTACAATAAAGAGATCAGCCACAAAGATGACATTTCCACCTATAAAGCGTTCAACGACATGAATGATTGAGGGATGGCAGTAACGACAAGATCAACTCCAATGATACTTTCTAGAGTGAAGTCAGAAAATATATTCAACTATATAACTGAATGATAGCATTTCAAAGGTCCCCCAAACCAATTTGGTCTAAAGAATGTTAAAATTTGACATCGTAGTCATAACTTTAAAGAGTAATAAAGTATAGCTTAGAACTCTATTACAAATGGAATATCAAAATCTATCAGGTTAGACATAAAAATCATTAATTATTTTATCAAGATATAGCACTATTTTTCATATAAAAAAAAAAAATTTAAATTATAAATATAATAATATTTTTTACTTTACAAGTAGTGTATATAGTGGGATCAAAAAGAATTTAAAATGTTGTGGACTCTGTAAGAGACCAGGTGTCTCTCAACCCAAACTCCTGACGGTGAATGCAATATTTTTGTTTGTTTTGTTGTTTTTGACTTTTTTGAGGTTTTTTACAAATAAGAGAGATTGGTGCGATTTTGAAATAAAATACAATAAATTGGTAAAATGCCAGAACAACGATGAATCTATAATTTTTGAACTGAGAATGCTTTCCTTATTCAAATCCAACTATTACAATTTGAAAGGCAATACATGCAAAGAAAAAGGCAGCTGGTAATTAATTAAAAAGAACCTGATTTTATTGCAGCCAGGCGCACAATTGTAGAACACCAAGATATCATGAAATGCATTCTTTCCCTCAACCAAGATGACGCCAAATACCACTGGGGAGCTAGGCAACCAATCTGGAGTGAACAGAGACCAAAGAACAAAGGCGTTTCTCTTATTTCCTTCACACGCCAATCTGCTGGTACAGTACGGCCTTTAGCAGCAATGATAAATGTACAGCTGAGAAATATAAAAGCCCAAACAACTGGAAATGAGCCTCAGTCAAGTCGCCCCTGATATCTGGTGAAAACAATTCAAACCCTTACTGAATTCTTCCTCTGTAAGCACATATATGACTTCTGAATAAAGTCATCCGACTGACAAGCTTCAACTGGTATCTCACAATCTCAGTATGTTTGATTCTGAAGAGGGAATGTTCTCCAAAATCCAATGATTTGCAGAAACCCTTGTTTCACAAACCCCAATGTTCTCAGAGAGAAAATAAGACAAATTAGAATAATTCACAATGAAGTTCGATTTGCCTTGAGATGAAATATAAACCTTCTCTCAATAAGTCGACCCAAAAAAGCAAGTGAACGAGCATTAAAACTATTAATTAAATCGCCCTTTGAACTTAGGAGAAATTATTAAAATATGGCGTCCCTTTTTAATAAATGATTATTGAATAAATAAGTCATCAATAATCGTCCTTTTAATATAAAGTATTAATACTTTATATTATTCCATTGATATTTTAATATTTAATTAATTGACTTTATATTATAAAGTCACAACTTAAATAGTTCTCCCAATATCATTAAATGCTTTGATATTCACTATCAACTCACCAGACTGTCAAACTAGGTCGAAACTGAACTGACCAACTGAACCAGGTGCCCTGCCAGAAATAGAAACCCCTGTCAGCCTGACTTGCTATAAATAGTAAGTATCTAAAAATCACTCTATAAGTGCCTGCCAAGGCCCAAACCTGAATCAACTGCTGGAGTAATATTCCCAAACGTTGTATAACTACCTCAAGTGATCCTCTAAACACATATGTCAGCCTACGAGGATCTGAATGATAGGCTAACCCCTGAAACAACTGTACTGCCTAGGAAGGGGACATTACAGTCCGCCCTCCCTGAAATTGCTTGTCCTCAAGCAATCTCAGCTCTGGATGCCGTAAAATCTCCTCTGACTCCCATGTAGCATCCTCAACCGGCAAGTCTCTCCATTTAATCAAATACTCTCTGATGACCCGCCTCCGAAGATGTCTCTCTCTAACATCGAGGATGGCCTTAGGCACTAATATCAACTTCCCCTCGTCATCAAGGGGTGGCAATACTGGAGAGGGAATCAGGCAAGAAACGTGAAACACGTTGTGAACCCTGCTATCCACCGGTAAATCCAACTCATATGCAACCTCGCCCACTCATCTGATGACTCGAAATGGACCATAGTAACGAGGTTTCAACTTCTCTGCACCACTCTTCCGCAGAGTGGACTGACGGTACGGCTGTAACATGAGATACCCCATGTCACCCACTGCAAAAGAACGCTCAACCCTTTTCTGATCAGCATACTGCTTCTGCTGATTCTGTGCCCGCTGAATATTGTCTCTGAGAGACCTCAAAATATCCTGCTGATCTTGCATCATATCACCTGCGCTAGGCACTCTGCTATCACTCAACACCAAATCCAAAAGTTTGGGCGCCTCATACCCGTACAATGCCATAAAGGGCGTCATTTGTATAGTCATGTGGTGAGTAGAGTTATAACAATACTCACAGAGGTATATCCACCTCACCCAAGCTCTCTGCTGTCCAACTATATAATTGCGCAGATATCCTTCCACCCACTTATTGACAATTTTCGTCTATCCATCTGTCTGTGGATGGTAGCTGGTACTAGGTGTCAGTTCGGTCCCACAAAGTCTGAACAACTCCTGCCAAAATTTGCTCATGAACCGACTGTCTCTATCGCTGACTATAGTCCGAGGCAAACCATGTAACCTGAATACCTCTCTGAAGAAGAGCTCTGCAGTCTGCGATGCTATGAATGTAGTGGTGATCGGGAAGAAGTGTGCATATTTTGTCAGTAGATCAACAACCACATAAATACAATCTTTACCTTGGGCTTTCGGCAAACCCGTGATAAAGTCCATTGATAAGCATTCCCACTTCCTGTCAGGTATCGGAAGTGGCTGAAGCAATCCAACAGGATATGTGTGTTACTGTTTGTTCTGCTGGCAAACAGAACACTCTCGTACATACCGAAGAACATTAGTCTTTAGCCCTTTCCAAGTAAACTGTTCCCGTACTAACTTATATGTTTTGAAATAATCGAGATGGCCCGCCATAGGAAGATCATGAAAGGCTCTCAGAACTATATCCTTCAACTCTGAATCAGGAACCAGAAAAATCCGCCCCTTGTAAATGATCAAGTCATTCACAACTGTGTATCTACTATACTGCTCTGTTCCGTCAACGATGCTAGAAGCCCATGGGTTCTTAGCATACTCTGTAATAATCCGGTGCCTCCAATCCTCGGAGATCTATGCCATAGCATTCAACTGAGGTCTGCGAGACAAAGTGTCAGCTACAATATTTTGCTTCACCTTAATAAAGGTGATGTCAAAATCATATGATTGCAGTTTGCTAACCCACTTTTGTTGTCTTTCATTTAGGTCTCACTGTCCAAGGAAGTGTTTCAGGCTGTTATGGTTTGTACGCACACTAAACTTGTTGCCCACCAAGTATTGCCTGAACTTAGCCAAAGCATGCACAATGGCTAACATCTCCTTGTCATAGATGTTGTAAAATCTCTCGAGACCCCTAAGCTTCCTACTCTCAAAAGCAATAGGGTGTCTCTCCTACATCAAAACGGTACCAATGCCCTCTCCTGAGGCATCACAATACAAATCAAATGACTTCGTAAAGTCTGGTAATGCTAACACTGGACATGAAGTCATAATCACCTTAAACCTGTCAAAGCACTCCTGAGCCTGTGGTGACCAAGCAAATGCCCCTTTCTTTGTCAAATCAGTAAGGGGTGCGGCGTGACGTGAGAACCCTCTAACAAATCTCCTGTAAAAAGCACATAACCCAATGAATCCTCTAAGCTGGGTAAGGTTCTCTGGTACTGGCCACTCTACTATAGCTCGGACCTTCTCAGGGTCCATACTAACTCCCTTGGCACTGATGATGTGCCCAAGATACAACAACTCAGCCATGCCTAGCTCACACTTGGACTCCTTGGCATACAAGGACTCCTCAGCCAAAATACCCAGAACTGTATCCAAGTGAGCTAAATGCTCCTCCCATGACTAAATATAAATCAGAATGTCATCGAAGAAGACCAACACATCTCCGTAGCTGAAAACTGAAGACCCTGTTCATTGTAGCCTGAAAGGTAGCAGGGGCGTTGGTTAGACCGACAGGCATAACCAAGAACTCGAAGTGACCGCAATGGCACCTAAAAGCGGTTTTCTCTATGTCCTGCTCCCTCATCCGAATCTGATGGTACCCGGATCTCAAGTCAATCTTTGTGAAGAAGATAGCACCGTGCAACTCATCAATCAACTCATCGATGTGGGGTATAGGGTACCTGTTCTTGATTGTTTTCTTATTGAGCTGGCGGTAATCTATACACATCCGAAGTGATCCATCCTTTTTCTTCACCAATACTACCGATGAAGCAAAAGGTGACTTGCTAGGTCTGATATGCCCCATAGCCAACAACTCACTGATTGTTTTCTCTATCTCATGCTTGAGCCGTTTCGGATGTCTGTAGGGTGTAATCATAATGGGCTTTGCGCCCTCCTCCAACTCAATAATATGCTTGATGCCTCTGTTTGGAGGTCTACCAAGTGGAATATCACTAAACACTTTAGAGTGTTTAATCCTCAATATCTGAATGTCAAGATGGTACACAACCTTCTGCTGCTCCTGCTGTGCCGGTAACAACATACACTCTGCAGCCCAATCTACAATATCATGACGAATGAGTCTCTCCATCCGTCTGAAAGATACCACTCTCAGATTACTCTCTCTGATGGCTTTTATGACATATGGTTTCCCGTTTACCTTGAACTTCATTTCCATATCCCGAAGATTGAGTGTGAACTCACCCAAATCGTGAAGCCATGCCATCCCAAGTACCACATCAGTATCTCCCATATTAACAACGTAGAATTCAGCCTTGAACTCATAGTTGTTTAGCCGCATCAGAAGATTTGTTATCTTTCTATCACATTTGAGGGTGTACCCATCAGCCACCTTGACTCGAATACCCTCAAACTCCTCTGTCTGTATACCTTGTCTCTCTACCAACCGTGCATCCATAAAGTTATGAGTAGCACCAGTGTCAAGTAGAGTGATCACTTTCTGACCTACTAGGAGCCCACGTAGCCTAAAAGATCCATCTCTCTGAAGACTAGTCAAGTGTGCCTCCTGTAACTTTCTTCCTCCTTCATTTTCACCATCATTTTCAGACCTTTCATCATCTGAATGCTCTAAATCAAATTGCTAGTCTGACAGATCAGATTGCTCTTCACCCTCATAAAACCACTCCATCTGGTTATTTTTCACTTTAGGACGAAGACGGCATACATGCTTCTCATCATAAGGTGCCTTGCACCAAAAACACAACTTTTTTTTGCGTAAATCATTCAATGTTTCCCTGTCAAATGGTGGTGCATTTCGTTTCTTAGGATCAGGTGGATCCTTCTTCTTGTCAAATGATCTATTAGGCCTCGTATAAGGTGTTGAGCCTGAAGAGAACTTGCTGCGAGGTGTTGCAAGCTCCATACTGCGTGCCTTCCTCATGGCCTCCTGAAGAGTAGGAGGATCAAATGCCTTGACCCAACCTCTCATCGGCTCAAACAATCCCTCAATGAAAAGAATGACAAGTCTTCTCTCTGAAATACCTGTCACCATGACTACAACCCTCTGGAATTCACCGATGTAGGAATCCAAACTACCTGTCTGTCTGAGCCGAGCTAGCTCCCTAAAATAAAGTTCTAGATCCTTTTTGTCAAAACGCTCTATGAGCCTGCTCATGAACTCCTGGTAGGTGGTAGCTGTATGATGACCGAATGTGTACATGCCGTGATGCCACCAGTCATGTGCCAACCCATCAAGATGCAGTGTAGCAAACTTAATGGCCTCATCCTCCTGCATAGGTCTCAATGATAGGTAATTGTCTAACTTTTGTACCCAAGACCTCGTTGAACTCTTATCTGAGCCATCAAAGGCAAGATAATCTTACTGATTGCATACTGAAGATCCCTATTCACCTGTGGCTGTGGCTGCTGGTGCTGAGGAGCTCTGCGGTCAAATCTACCTCCCCCTTTGGGTTTATGCACATCCATAAACTCAAGAAAAGACAAAGACTGCCTAATCTCACGTGCCAATGTCGAGTACTCTCCAAAGAATCTGGTCACGTCTGCCACCAACATGTCGTGATGTGGATGAAACTCAGGCTGGTGACCCTGTTGCTCTACCTTTGGCGTCGAAGGTGCCTCTCTAGATATAAATGTAGGTTGTCCAGGCCTACGCTCATGAAAGATAGGTGATGACTACCGCTATACTGACACCAGTGGCTGGTCTATGCCTGCAGTCCCGCTCGTCTGTCCTATCTGAATGTAGTGTTGCTGAGGCGGAGTACACTGCCTCATCGCGCCCATCAACTGAGACATCATGTCCATCATATTATCATGCCTGCGTCTGAACTCATCATCAGAAATCTCACCTCCGGCATGCTCTTTCCCTAGATCCCTATGTACCTCTGTAGAAATCTCACAATCTGCCATCAGTGTAGTGACACTGTTCTCACTGCTATTGGAATTGGATCTGTGAATACCTAGAACCCCTGATACTGTCTCACCTTCAGGAATAGGTGGACCTGTCCAATCCTCAACTCTGCCTGTTCCTCTACCCTTATTGTAGAAGATAATGTCTCTACTCATGAAAAAGCATTGAAAAAGCACACATCTAACTGAAAAAGCACAAGATGGCAGAAAAACTGTGCTTTGCTACCACTGTAAGAGACCAGGTGTCTCTCAACCCAAACTCCTAACGGTGAATGCAATATTTTTGTTTGTTTTGTTGTTTTTGACTTTTTTGAGGTTTTTTACAAATAAGAGAGATTGGTGCAATTTTGAAATAAAATACAATAAATTGGTAAAATGCCAGAACAACGATGAATCTATAATTTTTGAACTAAGAATGCTTTCCTTATTCAAATCCAACTATTACAATCTAAAAGGCAATACACGCAAAGAAAAAGGCAGCTAGTAATTAATTAAAAAGAACCTGATTTTATTGCAGTCAGGCGCACAATTGTAGAACATCAAGATATCATGAAATGCATTCTTTCCCTCAACCAAGATGACGCCAAATACCACTGGGGAGCTAGGCGACCAATCTGGAGTGAACAGAGACCAAAGAACAAAGGCGTTTCTCTTATTTCCTTCACATGCCAATCTGCTGGTACAATACGGCCTTTAGCAGCAATGATAAATGTACAGCTGAGAAATATAAAAGCCCAAACAACTGGAAATGAGCCTCAGTCAAGTCGCCCCTGATATCTGGTGAAAACAATTCAAACCCTTACTGAATTCTTCCTCTGTAAGCACAAATATGACTTCTGAATAAAGTCATCCGACTGACAAGTTTCAACTGGTATCTCACAGTCTCAGTATGTTTGATTCTGAAGAGGGAACGTTCTCCAAAATCCAATGATTTGCAGAAACCCTTGTTTCACAAACCCCAATGTTCTCAGAGAGAAAATAAGACAAATTAGAATAATTCACAATGAAGTTCGATTTGCCTTGAGATGAAATATAAACCTTCTCTCAATAAGTCGACCCAAAAAAGCAAGTGAATGAGTATTAAAATTATTAATTAAATCGCCCTTTGAACTTAGGAGAAATTATTAAAATATGGCGTCCCTTTTTAATAAATGATTATTGAATAAATAAGTCATCAATAATCGTCCTTTTAATATAAAGTATTAATACTTTACATTATTCCATTGATATTTTAATATTTAATTAATTGACTTTATATTATAAAATCACAACTTAAATATTTCTCCCAATATCATTAAATGCTTTGATATTCACTATCTGCTCACCAGACTGTCAAACTAGGTCGAAACTAAACTGACCAACTGAACCAGGTGCCCTACCAGAAATAGAAACCCATGTCTACCTGACTTACTATAAATAGTAAGTATCTAAAAATCATTCTATAAGTGCCTGCCAAGGCCCAAACCTGAATCAGCTGCTGGAGTAATGTTCCCAAACGCTGGATAACTACCTCAAGTGATCCTCTAAACACATATGTCAGCCTACGAGGATCTGAATGATAGGGTAACCCCTGAAACAACTGTACTGCCTAGGAAGGGGACATTACAGACTCAAATGTATTGTGAAATATTTCTGAAATGTTTAAGTATGCTCTCAGCCACCTTCATGACGTTTGAACAGCAATCTACAACCTCAGCTCTCTATTAAAGGTTGGAAAATGCCATGGAAGCAAGTATATCAGATCACAAGATCTCAATAATAGTTTGGGCATTCTTCATGGAATCATCAACTACATATTGTAATCCATTCAACCAGGCTGCAACCTCTCTCAGATCAGCAATCAAACCAGGTTGCACTATTTCAAGGGTGAAATTTTCAGTGTTTACTTCAGAAAGAAAGAAGATTCAGGGTCTAGAATGTAGAGTTGTTCATGGAATTCCAAACAGCCAAATTCAATTGGTGAACTCAGTAATTAACAAGCAACTTAGGAAAACTGTGATTTTCCAATATCAAGCATACAATTCAGTACATGCAACAACTTAGGTTAGAACCATAGTTGCATTATATTGAAAAACTCCCAAGTCCCAGTAACTCCGAGTGATCACAACCAGCCACATTTGTCATGTTGTTTCCTGATTTTTTTAACAAGTGTTTCTAATACTCTTTTATATATACCTATCTTTTTTTGGCTTATTTTTACACTTGGAGGCTAAAAAATATAAAGCAATGGTAGACTAAACAAAAATATTTAAGCATCGGTGTGTTTTAAAATTTTGTAAGTTTTACTTTGAATAGAATTTTTGTACAAATTAAATTTTAAGCCATATTAAATTAGACCCTAATAGGGGTTTAGTTAAAAAACATCTAGCTGCCCCTAAAATGGAGGGCCATATTCCATGACAAAATGTCCTACTATTTTAGGACTAGCTATTTAATTTTACATAAACCCTCTATTGGTGCACAAAGTTGTAGGCTCCCAAATCCCTAAAGTAAGTCCTTTTTTCTAAGTGCCAAAGGTGTCAAACTCGGTGTAAAAAATCAATGACTTATGATCAGGCAAGGACAACAATGGACCAATCTACTAAGGTGGGTAAGCCCTTCTTCCGCTTTAGGCTCTACTAGGGCAAGGGGAGTATTTCTTGGGGTGCCATACTAAAGATAACTATAGATAATGGAAACCAACCCTGAAACAAACCATAATCATAGCATAGAACACTCTTATTTATCTGTCAGTAAGTGCCTGCATGCCGGTTTGATAATACAAAGGTTTTGCACCTTCATAAAGTAGATGAGCAACCATGTAAAGAGATTTAAGATGTGGCTTTGACAACCCCAATGATGTTATACACATCTAGACATGGAAGTAAAGGTAGTAAGAACAACACAATGCAAAAAGAAGACTAATTTTATGTTTTGAGTGTGTCGGTGAGATGGGAGGTTGAGCATAAAGAGCACAGGTGCCTTTATCCAACAGGGCAACAGAGTTTCAGGCTTTATGATCCAAAGGGAAACATCACATGAAACCCATTCTATGATACCTTAATCAAGTTAACAATAAGGACTATACCTCTAGTTTCCACACATAAGGTAAGCTCTATATATGCAAACAAACAACTGAAATTGTAGGACATCCAACTGAATCTATTTTAGTTATCCATAAGCATACCCACACATTCCTTCTGTTGTTTTGATAAGGTGCCCTACAAAAGCTTTGCAAGGAGTTTCACTACCTTCCAACTAACAAACTAGTCAAAATAACACTCAAACCAACAAATGTGATTAAGAAGACCAATAAGATATTCAGAAATGCATACAATGCTTAGGGAGACATTCAAAGAGATGTTGAATCTACACATTTAAAACATTCCTTATGGATTTACAATGTGATATCACACTCTTTGGGAGAAAACCTAGAGCATTACAATATAGAAATTGCCCTAACCTATTTCTGGGAAGAAACCCCAATGGTCTATATGATTTATAACCTCTTCTCTTCGTTTTCCACTCTGCAACTTCTTCTCCATCTCTTCAATGTTGAAAATCTGCAAATATATATCATTCAACAACAATGAGCAGATTTGGGGGAAGAACCACAATCTTTTGCAAATGCACAAATCACTCATGCCTGCTTGCATTATCTTCACACGACCAAGCGTATGGAACCATGCCTTTGACATCAACAACCCTATGTTTTCTAATAGAGACCATGCCCTTGAGGGACAAGTATCAAGGGCCATTCAAGAGGATTCCCAAGCATGATAACACCCATTTCCAAGTGAATAATGGCATTCTAGATCATGCAAGGAAGTAAATAGCATTTTCCTTAGTTGCTTGCAAAAATTCAATGAACTAGACATTATGACTTTGGCATGCAAGATAAGGTAAAATCCATGAAATTCATGAGATAGACAATCTGGAACAAGTGTGAGGCTCATTGGGAACTAAATTCACCCACCACATTAATGGAAAACTAGAAATATCCATCATCCACCATTGAATTTGCAAGAAAATTCATGCCTTTGGGATGGACATTGGTATATGAATAGGGAAATCCTTATGGAGTAGTTGCAAGGTCAAATTTGGTCATTAATGGCATCCTAGGAAGTTCAAGGGAGTGGTTGAGGCAAGCAGGGAAATGCAGGATTTCAATGCAAGTTGGGAGGTGAAAATGGGGAATGTGGGATTCCATTGCAAGACTGGACATGAGGATTGGACTTTTCAATGGAGGTTTGGAAGTCTGTCGAAATTTTGCAAGATAAGTAAAATAAGCCAAGGAAACACTATGGAAAAATGTGAGAGAAGAATGTAGAATTGGACATGGTAACTAGATGTCCAAGTTGAAAACTAGGTGTCTAAAGGTCAATTGAACTCCGCACGAGAAGAAATGAGTTGTAAAAGGCATTGGGAACTTTTGTGGAGATTCAATGTGAAAGTAGACATCAGAAAAGGACATTTGAATGGAAGTTTTGAGGTCCACATTAAGTCTGCATGAAAGGTTTGGGGAGGAATGTGAGAATATGAGGAGGGACGAGAGGTGTGAAGGTGGGAAAGAATTCTACAAAAGAGACTAGGAATGATAGGAGGAAAACTTGTCGAATTGGAAAAGGAAAGTGGACATAGGGAAAAGGAAGAAGTTTGGACCCACTTTGAAAGTCTGCAATGATGATGTGGAAGATTTGCAAAGATGTAGGAAAGGAAGGGAGGTCAAAACCTAAGGACAAAGTTTGAATGTTCATCAAAATCCCACAAGCAGGGAGAAGCAAAGGAAAATTGTTGTACCCAAACCAAATTTTTGCTTCATTAAGGAATTTTGCTTAAAATAGTCTAAACCTTGTAAAAATGATGTCAAAACACAGTTTTTGGGCAAATCAAGTATGGGCTTTTAGTCAGTTTGATGTCAAGAAGATACTGGCAAAATTTGGAAAATTTGAAAATTAGGGTTTCTTGACCCCTATTTTTAGGTCAAAAACCCTAAAAATTGAAACTTGTTAGAATTGACTGAAAATTGTTTTGATTGGCTTATTTCACTTCACGATCACAATGGTGAAGTCAGATTCAATTAAAAGTCAGTTTAAGTCTATTGGGTAGTTTTCAGCTTTTTCAGGTGGAAAGTTAGGACCTCTGAGGTCGTCAATGGCAGATGGCCAGAGACCAGGTGTTGAAATCTAAGCCTAAAACGCTCAAATGAAGAATCTATGGCAAGATATGTTCAAAATGATGCTTCGTCTAGGAGGGGATTTTTCGCTGAGGTGAAAATCATTGAAATTTTTCAAACTCTGGAGCAAAAGAGCCCCTGGAGGCCAGAGGCGCACTAGCTTTTAGAGGCTCAGATTTCATTTTCGGGATTTGTCACTTCCAAGAAAACTTCTCCGGAATACTATCAGCTTCGTGATGAGCCTACTAGCCAGTCCGGAAGATCTATCTAGCACCTGATATGGGAGATTGAACGTGAAATGAGGGAGATGAAAAAATGACTAACAATGGAGGGAAAAGCGCACCTCCTAGCCAAGGGCGCCCATCTTTTTGAGGTCCCAAATGAAGGTTTCTAACCAAATGATACCTAGGATGTTTGTCTTAGACTTGATTAGGCTTCGCAACGAATTCGTTAGCAAGTTAATCTGAGTTGCTAAACTGCCGGAATCGGGAGTCAAACATAAGGTCTAATCATGGTCAAAAATGTCAAGAAACAACAAAAGCGCCCCTGGAGGCCAGGGGCGCCCAAGGTTTTCAAGCCTCAAATACAATCTTTTTGGTCATCTCAGATACTCATCCTGTTTGTGATGCTTCTAGCTTTTTGTTGCATACCTCAACCAGGTCAAAGGACAAGTCAGTAGCCTGCAGCTGGGGATTAAGTATGGATTTAGCCAGTTTGAAAAATGGCTAAGTTTGGGAACAAAAGCGCCCTTGTGCAGAATGATGATTTTTGGAAGAGTGCTCTCCAAGAGCTCTTGTGCAGAATGGAGCCAGCTCCGCAGTGAGCCTGTCAATCAGTTCTGAAGTTTTGCCGAACGCCGAAGGACGCAAGATGAAGGGAGGTCAAAAATCACCTTCAAAATGATGAAAATGCATGAAAAATTGACTGTCTAAAGCCAAAAGCGCCCCTAGAGGCCAGGGGCGCCCTGAATTTTGTAGCCTCAAGGAGTTTCTTGTCAGTTTTGATCCTGCTCTTCAATGAAACTGTCAGCCAATCTTCTAGACACATCAGTTAATCAGAACCAGTAATCGAACATGGGCTCTAGTGATGTTTGTAACATTGAAATTTTCAAGAAAATTTCTAACTTTGGAAAAGTGACGCCTAGAAGTCAAAGTTTGACTTTTCAACTCAAGTACATGAATTGCCCTAAAAAGGTGGAGGTTGTGAACTGAACTTAAATATTATTTAATCTTTAGTTAGTCGACTTCAACTGAACTTAATCTTTGCTTGCAAAGGGGCGACTTATTTTTTCATGTATAGTTAATTGAAGTACTCGGAGGTGGTGCCCATTTTAGGGCGAATTTCTCATACAGTTAACTGAGTTGGAGGTCCAATTAGGAGATGGCGTGCATTTAGAGGTCCAATCAGAGGGAGGCGCCTAAATTTAGGAATTGGAAGCATATTGTGACGCCTTAAGACTTGAATTAATATTTACATATTTGCATATGTTGTTCACGTGGTGATTGCAGGATTCAAACCCAAGATTGCATCATTAAAGAGATATTTATTTGGTAAGATGAAACCCTAACCCTAGTTTGTTGCAATTTGTGATCAGTTGACAAATTCTAGGGCAAATCAGGCGAGGGACATTACATTTCGCCAAAAACATCACAGACCAGCAAATGCTTTAGGTTTTCTTCTTTCAGATTGGCAATATCACCAATGCAATTAAGGAAAACTTGGGATGAAATTCCGTTGAGGAAGATGTACATGTGTGAACACTGAAATTTCCTCCAAATTTGTCTCAAATATTTCGTTGATCACAAGAGACAAAGAGATAGTGAAGGTAATCGGTAAGCATTACAACTGAGAAAAACACAAAAGGAACTTGGATGTGACAGTCGATAATGCTAACTAGGCCCATCACTTCCCTCTACAAGTAACTGGGATGGAATTCCGCTGTAATATCCCGGAAGGAATATTTTATGATATTTGATCAATTTTAAATTCCTTCAATAATTTACAAGGGATAGCTAATTCTTAAGAAGATCTTTGTATCTTATTAATTACAGAAATTAATCACAGCAGCATCATGCATTTCCAGTTTTGCCACAAAATCTTTAACCTCTTTGAATTCAACAGGAATCGCTATAACATTAGCACTTAAAGCATAAGATGAATTGCCACCCTTTTTGGAATAAATCGACACAATCTCCAATATGCAATGGAAGTCGTTGAAAATATATTGCTGAATAATATTGATTGGCCGGTCTTATTTCAGTCAGGCACCTCTATAATTTAGTTTATAAAATCTACCACAAACCCCAACTTCACCCTGGCTGATGTAATCCACAAACTGGTATGAGATTGCTGAATTCCAAACAGATGTATAACACCATACAGATGAAGATAATTGGTACACCCAATTAAATTGTCTCACACACAAAATCACAGTTGGTGCATAAATGGCACTGTATTTAATAGACCCTCTTTGATAACAACTGTATCTATAAATGAGCGCCAGATTTCTGCCCTTTGGGATTCGCAATGCACTCTGAATGTTTTGGTGCAATATTAGCCACCCCAACTATGTAATAATCCAATAAGAATCAGATATAATTGACTCAATACAAACATTTTGAATCAGGGGTTTTCATCCACTAATCTGGTGATGAAAATTAGGGGGTTTTCTCTTCTAATTCCAGACCTAGAGGGGTTTTGTCCTCAAGTTAATTGAACCGAAGTTCCATGCTCCACAAGAAGTAAAAATCAGATAATATAATTATTCATGTGTATATCCCTTCTCCTTGCTTGGCCTCTCTTAAATAGATTTTTCCTCCAAAAGATGTACTCTTTGAATTTCCTTCATGACACTTATTTTCAGAGAAATTATTATTTAACATAAACTTTCATAATTTTATTTTATTTTATTCCTCCAAAAGATGTACTCTTTGAATTTCCTTCATGACACTTATTTTCAGAGAAATTATTATTTAATATAAACTTTCATAAATTTATTTTATTTTACAATTATATTATATTTTATATTTTTATATTTTAATTTTACTTGAGGCCCTATTACTTTCTATAATATTTTATTATGGGCATTTTGGGATTATCTTGGTTTAAATTCAAAGAGAGACATTACATCCATGGCCTGGCACCGATGAGGACTGTTTAGGAGATCAAAGCAAAACCAGTATCTTTGGTTCAAGAGGTTGCTATGATGCAAGAATATCTCACAAGCAAAGCAAGTTTCTACAAAGCTGAGATGGACATTCTAGGTCTTATGGCACCATTCAAACATGATGCGGGGTGGGAAAGGTTTTAACATAGCCAAGGCAGAAAAAGCTATAAATTCCTCCTTTACGAAGCAGGCTTGGTCAAGGGCATGGACAGGGCCTACGGGCATTGTTCATCAAGCCAGAAGAAGAAGACATGGACTGTGCATAATCAACTGAAACATAATACTGCATACTGTAAATACAGTTTTAGATAGTTTTTTTGGTCTGTTTAAAAGCTTGTCTTTTATACTGTGGCCTTGTGACATGGACATGGACTGCACATAACCAACTGAAACATAATAATGCATACTGTAAATACATTTTTACATAGTTTTTTTGGTCTGTTAAAAAGCTTGTCCCTTATGCTGTGGCCTTGTGAGATGGCCTCCCCTCTATGCTTGCAACGTCCCTTGTTCAGAGGGAGGAAATCTTATGCAGATTTACTTTTTGGTACTCTAATGAAAAGGGTAAGAGCCATATCCCTCGTTTGATTAGTCAAAAAGGAAAAAGGCATTGACATGTTTCAACAATAACTATTGCCACCATAGAATCTGCACAGAGAAAGTTTTTCTCTTCCACTTGTTTGTGGTTTGCTGAAGGAACATAGCATATACTCTGTTATTTGTTTTGCAAATTTGCACTCTCTGTTTCTCTATCATTTGGGAGTGAGCTCAATATTAAAATGAAAATCCAATCAGGCTATACAGTTCGGAAGGAAGCCTCCTACAAATTTTGAACAAACTTGGTCTTTAGATAACCTAACTCTTCAGTTCAATAAACTTTGTAAAGATTTTGTGTTGCAATAACTTCTCCTGTGTGTTTTACATGACAGTGAATGAATGCGGGCATATTTGTATGGGAACAAATAGAAAACTTTTTAAGAGATGTGTTTGCCCTCACCTAATACACTAAACTCAGTTTGTAGCAAAAAGAAATATAATTCAGAGTTGTCAAGACTCTAGAGTTGAGTGCTTGTAGCGCATTTACTTATTAATAACATTCTAGAAATGCCTGGAGGAGGCAGATCAATCATTTGGGCTACTCCAATCTGCATGAAAGGATGCAGACAATTAAAGGTACGTGGTAATTCATAATTGCCATTGACTTTGAAAGAGTATACCGCAAGGTAACATGAGACCAACTTGGTACTCTAAAGTGTTGCTACGGCCACCATGGCTATTGAATGGGGGGGGCAGGCGAGCGAGTTTGACTTTGAAAGATTATACAGTGAACTGATTTAAGACCAACTTGGGAATGTAAAGTGTTGTTCGGCCAACATTTGATGCTCTTTGAGTTAGAGAGACGATTAATGAGGAACCAAAACCCATCATAGGGATACAAGGGAAGAGTTAAAAGACGCTCATCTTCAACTGGTCTTCTTGATGTTCATTTTTCTTCTTCTTTACAGCTCATGAAAACATTGGTTGAAGATCAAAATCTTCAATTTATATTGAATGAACGCGGCTACACAAATAGAGAGGATGGCAAGGCCATATAAGGCAGTCATCATAAACCCATTTTTTTATGTTAACTTCGAAGTTACATTCTTCTTCTTTATTTACAATATGGTGTAAATGGTGGTCATTCAAATATTGATTATATATCAAAGTACCCAAGAATGTGTGCCTAAGCTTTCTCGTTCTTTCAGCTGAAGTACCAAAACCAAGATTTTTCAAGAGAGAGAATGGTGGTCAATCTCTTTAACCTTGGTAGACTCAAAACTGAAAATTTTATATGAAAGAAAGAGCTACGTGCTTAAAATTATTTTCTTGGAAAGAATTCTGCTTGTTTTTCCGCAATTATTTCAAGTTTCTCGAACCTCTTTTATTTCGTGTTTTTATTATCATGGCTGAAATAGTTCTGGGTATAGGCCATAAAGATTGATGGAGAATAGTTCAATTTTCATTTAATAATGACTGAACTTAAATGGCTACTCAGTTTTCCATTAAAAATAATTCTAAAATACAAACCAAAGAATAACGAGTATTCATCGTATTTACCTTCCAGGGCCATAATGTCATGATAGATGTCTCAGCCATTGAAAAGAACGCTGACAAGCACAAAAGAATAGATATGATCAATCCCTGGTCTCTAAAAACACTCAGAACCTGCAAAACTTTAGGCCACGTGAGCTTCCATAAGGATTTCATGTTTGTTGCTAGCTGCTGGTGAGTTGGTACTGGAAAACTGTCAACTGCATAAGCTGCTCTGCATCTGAACAAAAATGCGGCAGCAAATGAAATTGCCACCAATACCGATAGTGTTCGCTTTGATATTTTGGGGGTCCTGAATGCTGTCTCAGAAACTGCAATTAATTCTAGAGGTTTTTCTTTTTCTGTGTTAAATCTGGCAAAATCCACAAGAGACAGGGCATTCTGATGCATTTTGGGAATGACACGAGACATTTTGGGAATGGCCCAACACATTTTTGGAATAATCCAAGACATTTTGGTGACCCTTCTTGTGGAGGTATTCAGCCGATTTACTTGGGTTCCATGAAATGAAGGTGGGCAATGGAATAGGAGATTCCTGGTTTGATTAAACTCCATATTTGTGAATGGAGTAATAGTTATAGAACACTGGTATAAGCTCCCTGCCATGATGATGATGATGTTCAGACCCTAGCTAAAGCCTCCCTCCATTTTGACTGCCCTGTAATTTCAGCACATCCATAACATATGTCCTCTTCCCATCAAGGAGTAAGATTGTTTAGAATGATGGATTAAGTGACGAATTGAGTACCTTTTCCCTGGTAAATGTCGATGACCCCAAACTCATATAGACTACTGTAAACTGATCGATTGGAGTTTGCATCGCACCTACCAAGCGACGAAGATTCGGCTAGCATAGTCCACAAAGCAATTTGTTGAAAAATTATAAAATACTTTTAAAGATAAGAGGATTATGTATGGGAATGCATCCCATGTAATAAGTCTTTCTTGCGTTTATGCCACATTTGCATGTAAACTCGGCAATTTTTTTAAATTGAATTTGGGCTCCCAAATGTCCGTAGGGAACCCCAAGTAGTCCTACCATTTAATCTTTTGGTTTTATGGAATCTCATACGTATGTAAGCCTAAGGTCTAAAAGTGTATATTTAGGAAATGGTTCTATGGAGTGATGAGGCATAAGCATTCACCTCATCATCGCGATAAAAGTACCTTATTTTTTACCATCCATAATTTTCCATACATCTTTATCATGTTTATATTAATAAGATTATATAATAAATTAATGTAATCTTAGTTGATATTAATGTATGAATATTTGTTATTTTCTTGTGTTAATAAAGATTTTACAGTTAATGGTTGTGGGTTGAAATATGTGTTTTTGTCAAAGCAGCACATATTCAAGAAAGACAGAAGTTTCAGAGTGTTCCATTTTGTAAAAAGACTTCTCATGTTTTGCCTAAAGCTCCAAACAGTTAAATTGTTTTCATTTAATTCAACTTAGACTTTATTTATAAATATATGAAACAAACTTTTAATGGCATAAATGCATGTCGCCATGATACTATAATCTTGGAATCAAGTCATAGTTTAAATATCTTTCTTGTTATTCAAAAAACACTACTTGACACTTGACATTTTGAGAGTTGAGGGTTTAAGGGTTTAGGGTTAAGGGTTTAGGGATTAAGGGTTGAGGGTTTAAGGGATTAGGGTTTAAGGGTTAAGGGTTTAAGGTTTGAGGGTCAAGAGATAAGGGTTTAAGGTATAGGGTTGGGGGATTAGGGTTGAGGGTTGAGGGTTTAATGTATAGGGTAGAGAGTTCAAGGTTAAGGATTCAAGGTTGAGGGATTAGGGCTTAAGGGTTGAGGGTTGAGGGATTAGGGTCGAGGGTTGGGGATTTAGGGTTTAAGATATAAGGTTGAGGGTCTAATGTATAGGGTAGAGGGTTTACAATTGAGTGCTCAGGGTTGAGGGATTAAGGGTTTAAGGGTTGAGGGTTTAAGGGTTGATGTCATGTCCCCTTTTTCTAAAAATAACAGTTTCTATTTTTAGTAAGGCTAATTATCCTAATATAATAAGTCAAGTCCTAAAGACAAATCAAGAAAATAATGTCCTTTATGGTGAAATAATTAAATCAGATTTTAATGATAAATTATTAAATGGAGATTTAAATATTTGGATTCAAGTTGTTGCAAGGTGTGCACCCTTGGTCTCCTTATGTCGTGCAGCGCACCGCTCGGGTTCGTGACATGGCTTAACCGCCTCTCGTGGATTCATTAACTCTGGCGATTGTATCGGGCATTAATAGGTCAATCTTTTGGTGCAATGACAACCGTTTATGCAACAATTGGTATTAGAGCCTGGGTCACGGGTTTGAACCCCTCACTTGCACTAGGGGGATTGTTGCAAGGTGTTTGCCCTTGGTCTCTTTGTGTTGTGTACCGCAGTGCTCAGGTTCGTGACATGGCTTAACTACCTCGTATGGATTCATTAACTTTGCCAATTGTATCGAGCATTAACAAGTTGATCTTTTGGTGCAACGACAATCATTTATGCAACACAAGTTGGGCGTGGCTTTTTGGAAAAAGTTAAAATGGATTTTTTATTAGCTTGTGAAGTGGTGTAGGAAATGGAAATATTTTATTATTTCCCTCGGGTGCACTGATTTTTGCTTTTACAATTGGAAGTGGGAGTTACACACTTTGCATGCAAGCATCTTTCCTGGAGATTTGGGATTTGGGTGCCCAAGTTGGTGGTTATAGATTTTTGGTGTATGTTGCTTTTTGGGGCATTCTTGCATATTTTCCTTCACTAGTTTTTGTGTTCTTTTGAGGATGGGAAACCAAAGAAGAAAGAAAATTTGAGGCTAGTAAACCAAGGATATTGAGGCTTGAAGGCAGTGGTTCTGATAGTCTCAAAGAGAAGTTTCACACAGGAATTGCCAATGTGCTGAACAATTGAAGTTTATTTTAGAATTTTTCATTTTGTTTGCAGGTGGAAGTGTGATATTTGGGGTTTGAATGATATATTTGTTGTAGATGTTAATGACAGATTTATGGACATGGTGATGAGTCTACTTATTATCCTATTTTCTATTGTTTTTATGCATGCTTTCAGACAATTCAAACAATCTTTTCACACAATACTCCTATGTTATGCTATCTTTTCATGCTTATTATACAACCTTGGACCTAAATTATAGTAATGGAAATATAGTTATGATATAGTAGCATTGCATGGTTTATATGTGAGTATGTATGAAATTTGGATGGAATTATGTGTTTAATCATTATAGTTAGCTTTGTGTATACGTTTTGTGGATTAACCTCTTGCAGCCCAAGATGACACTATAGCCCACAACAACTAGAAGTTGTAATCCGCATCAAAAGGAGGACTTGGACAACAAAACAGTGGAAGTGTCAGATCAATCTGAATGCAATAACTACTGTGTGGAGACATCTGATGGAGTTATTTGTGCATCATTATGGCAGTTAATAAGGCGTTGAAGAAGAAGAATTCTTTTTTTGATAGGATTATGGATAACTGTTTGTGTGTTTTATGTATGCAGATTTGTTTTGCAAAGTTTCGATTCTATTAGAACTCTTATCTCTTTTCAGTTATAGTTTGAACAATTCAATCTTAACTATATACTTTGATATCTAGGATTTGTAGTTAATGAATCTAGTTAGGATTTGTGCTTAAAATAAACTCTCACGTGCTTGTATATAACTGGTGGTTGAGTCCCTAGTTAGTCTTGTTGATTCAGTGTTTTGTTATCAGTTATTTTCAGTTTTTAGTTATCATCTACAAACATGTTGATTATTCATAAATGATTTCTTTGAATACAATCTGTGAAGAAGATTTTGTGTAATCTTTTGTGATGTGTAATGAATGAAGTTCAAGTTTGAATGTGAATGCGTAGAATCTGAAGGTTTATATTTGGTTTAGTTAAGTGTAGACAACCACTCAAGCAAGCCACTCAAGGTAATTGTTCTTCACTATATTTGCAGTTGTTTATTTATGTTTAGTAGTTATTTCTATTAATCATTGCTTTATAAATTGCATATAAGCTATAATAGGTTCTCATATTGTAATTGTCAATAACAATTGTTCATGTGCATGAATACATTTAAATAATTTGTAGTACTCTAAAGGTTAGAATAAGTGCAGTTGCCAGTTTGAGTAGTTTTGAGTTAGTTTTAGTAATTCTTTATTAACAATAATTCAGTTACAGATTATGTTGTAGGCACTTGTAGCCATTAGCGCTAGTTTGCTTCTTTCACTGTTATGCATTTATGTGATTTCCAACAAGTAGAATACCTTGAATAGGATAACCTAGGTAGCCTCAAGTCTCTAAAGGAACATACAATGTAGCACCACCACAAGTTTACAAACCTTGGTTGATAATTTAATGTAGTCTTTACAATGTTGAGTGGACTGTTTAGCTAGTCATGCCTTTGAATTGTGTGGTTTCTACCAAGTTTACAATATACTAGTTTAGACTCTACACATGGGTTTACTAATATTTCATAGTATTTGATGTTATTTCGTCATAATAAACCTTGGTGTGGAGTTTGGAGAGTTTAGTGTGTGTTCAAGCTTCATATTTGCTCTTTGTTTTGAGCATAGTTGCAACAAATGTTATTATTGTTAGCAACTGTATGAGACAAAATAATAATGTATTTTCCATATTATAAATTAGTAAAATACCTTCTTATCAGGTTTCTAGTTATTTATTGGTGTGTTTGAAGCAATTATTTGAATACTTGATTTCTTAGTTTGATCATATTTACAATTCTACTGTAGTTGTTTAGAGAAGTGTTAAATCTAATTTAATTTGCAGCAAGGGGCATTATAGTTGAGGGTTGAGGGATTAAGGGTTTAAGATATAGGGTTGAGGGTTTAATGTATAGGGTAGAGGGTAGAGGGTTTAAGGGTTTAAGGGTTGAGGGTTTAAGGTATTAGGGTTTAAGGGTTGAGGGTTAAGAGATTAGGGTTTAAGGTATGTGGTCGAGGGATTAGGGTTGAGGGTTTAATGTATAGGGTAGAGGGTCGAGGGTTGAAGGTTGAGGCTTTAGGGTTTAAGGTATAGAGTTGAGGGAGTATGATTGAGGGTCTAATGTATAGGGTAGAGGGTTTACAGTTAAGGGTTTAAGGTTGAGGGATTAAGGGTTTAAGGGTTGAGGGTTGAGGGATTAAAGGTTTAAGGTAAGGGTCAAGGGATTAGGGTTGAGAGTTTAATGTATAGGGTAGAGGGTTGAGGGTTTAAGGGTTGAGGGTTTAATGGATTAGGGTTTAAGGGTTTAAGGGTTGAGGGTTTAATGGATCAGGGTTTAAGGGTCGAGGGTTTAAAGGTTGATAGTTAAGAGATTAGGGTTTAAAGTATAGGGTTGAGGGATTAACGTTAAGGGTTAAATGTATAGGGTTTAGGGTTTAGGGTTTAGGGTATAAGGTTGAGGGATTAGGGTTGAGGGTTCAATGTATAAGGTGGAGGATAGAGGGTTGACAGTTGAGGGTTTAGGGTTGAGGGTTGAGGGATTAGGGTTTAAGAGTTGAGGGTTTAAGGATTGAGGGATTAGGGTTGAGGGTCTAATGTATAGGGTAGATGGTTTATAGTTGAGGGTTCAAGGTTGATGGATTAAGGGTTTAAAGGTTGAGGGTTAAGGGTTTAAGGATTTAAGGTATAGGGTTGAGGGATTAGGGTTGAGGTTTTAATGTATAGGGTAGAGGGTTGAGGGTTTAAGGGTTTAAGGGTTTTAGACTTTGTAGAGAACTATATTATACAACCACAACATGAGGTACAATCATAGTATTACTACTCCACATAGATTGCTATATTTGTGCACATAGCATTCATTCATGCTAGTGACAGTACAGAGGATGACAAAAAGATCATAAGGGAGTATCATTTTTATCACTGATGATCGCACACATTCTAAAGAGTTCATGCAAGATTGCTTTCAGGTGTTCTAACATGATTTGGCTAGAATGGGCATATCATTTCGTCAGCATGTCATATGGTCAGATAATTGTGCATCACAATTAAAGAACTCGTGGATGTTCTATTGGTTGAGTAGGATGCATAATATTATAGGTGTTCAGCATATGTGGAACTTTTGTGAGGCCGAGCATGGAAAGGGGCAGCATGATGGTGCAAGAGCATGTATCAAAAGAGCCATAGCACAAGAAGAGTTAAAGTATAAACAAATGCAAAGTTGACAAATGTGAAATTAATCATTGAGTGGTGTAATGCTTCGATGGGTCCAGGTAATGAAGGTAAGTCTTCAATTCATATATTTTTTGGTTGATAGATGATACTAACATTGGAAAATATGAGGATTAACATTGGAAAATATGAGGATTGTTGTACATAGACAGGATCAAGTGAGCTACACTCTTTAGAAGCTCTAATGTAGGTTCATGAAATATCCATATGTGAAAGATGGCATACTTTTTTTCTTCATGTATAGTTCAAGCTTGGAATGAGTGTGAGTCAAAAGAGTGGGTTGACAAATGGTGGTTAAGATGTCTAAGGCCACTTGACATGTATCGACTCCCGACGGCACTGTGTAACATGTCAACCATTCACAAAAGTAATTTTTCCTAAGTTTTCACTTTGCGAGTAAATAAACTATGTAACAAACCATCACAATAAAAAAATTATTTTCTTTATTGAGAACAAATGAACATAGATGTCATAACAATTTTCAACAAGGTCTCCATTTCAATACAAATTACAATATTCCAAGAATGTTTACAATATTCCAAGAATGTGTACAAGTACATACATAGCTCAACCGAGCTTCAAAGCAATAGATATAGATGGTCCAGGATCTTCCTTTCAAATCTTCATCTTCTATCGCCTATTGAGGAGGAGAAGCATCACTCAAGCGCTTTTCTGCCAACCACAGACTCATATGCAATCCCCCGTACATCTATCATACGATAGATGGCCCTACCCTTCAATGAAGATATTGGTGGAGTAACCTCGTATGACAACCATACTGAGCTTAGTGTTGTGTCCTACATGACTAGAACTTGTAACCCTACAATCTAGAACTAGCATGCACTACATGAACACGGTGAACTGACAGTGGAGCCAAAGGAAATCACACTACTTTGGCTGAAGTGTTCTCACTCAATACTTCGAGTGATAGTCATTCTATTCACTTACACTACTTAAGCTCGATTTGACTTAAGCCCACTATAATCTATGCATAGGTATTTCCTCCAATGGGTAATCTTTAACCCCATAAATAGCCTATCACTTTTCTTACAAACTCTAGGGTATTTCTACTCGCAAAGTATACATATACAAGTTCCCTCCCTTCAATGGACAAACAATCCCACTTGAGTAACCCACTAGATTTCTAGTATAATCAAATACCTTTAGTTATGAGTAACCCTTAAGCTACCCTTGTTTAATAATATCTAGTATAATAATACCTATGACAAACAATCCCTCCTATTATGGAGTAATTACAAGCACTTCACAAAACAACATAAACAACTTCTATTTCCCTTTCAAAGCAAATGCTATATTTCTGTAATGCAAGTAATCTCAATAGATCAAATAAATCTCTCAAGAATCAATCTTTCATAAACAAAGACAAATAAAGGAAGATGTATCCTCATGCCTGTAATACACTTGTCCAACTAACTGATTTGATGCACTACTTTCCAACAACAACTTACTAGCTTCATTTTGACATCATAAGCAATACCTCAATATGACCTCTCTCTCAAGTTCATAATATGCTTCTCTCAAGTATAACTGAAACAATATAGCTCCTGACAAAAATATCAAGGCTCTCACAAAATACAGTAGAATGCAATTGCAGAAAAATGTAGATTAGAAGTGTGTAATAGAATGCATCCAAATGAGAGAACATGCCTCTCTATTTATATAACAAAAAGGAGATATTGCAACCTACAAAAAAGGCATGCAAAATGACAACAATCTCCATGCTAGTCAACTCACTTCACTTGGAAAAGAGATGGCAGCAATCAAAGAGTTTACTTAGCACAAGAAGCTACATGTCGACCTCTATGTTTTGACAACAACTTAAGACTATTTCAATCTACACATGATCAAATGGTGACAATCGAATAGTTTCCAAAATGTGCTTCTACAACATTTAGAACTTCATATCTAGGCGCCAAGTATGCATCCATTCTCCCTATTATATGGTGCGACTTTACTCTTTGAAACAGTCTACATTCAAAATGCAACACTTACGCAAGGTCAACTAAGTCTAAGCTTGCAGAAAACAGAGGAATGATGTGTCGCTTTGGTGCATAAATATACTTTGACCAATTTTTTGCCTTACTATTATCACTTCCTATTTTCATGTGTTTCACTTTGTTTGTTGTTGGTAAATATTCCATCACTTTATGATAAAGCATCCAATGTTAAGTAAATCAATGTTTACTAAGTCAAAGATTTCATTCCATAGCATTGACTAAAGTTTACGTGCTATGTTGACTTAATTGTAGCTCTATACATTGCATATAATTCTATCTTTATTCAATGCCTATATATATATATATATTCGGTCTTTAAATGCTTTGTATATGTTATATACAAATCGACCTATGTTTATGTAAATAAATCAACCTCTAAGCATTACATATGTTAATCGATCTCCAAGCATACATTCATATATACATATGCATACATATATATATATATATATATGAATATTAATAATATCACACACACACACACACACACACACACACACACACACACATATATATATATATATATCATGCCAATAAAGTATGTATACATTCGATAGACAAATGAATACGAACAAGTTAAAATTCTCATAGTAATAATAATTATATCAATTGTGTACATATATACATTCCTCTATGTACATGTATATGTATGTGTACATATATTGATACATTTGTATGGGCATATTTGTTTGCCAAACATACATGTGTAGCGGTACATGTATACATATGGATATATGTATATATCAATATACATATATATATACGCATTTGATTGCACACCAAGCACATACATAATTACTATCGTATTGATAGATGCCTATGTGCGCTATATTTATACATATACATTTTGTAAGGTCCATTTGATAGTTCCATGCACATAAGCAACCTTTTCATAAGCGTGCAAAGGTATGTTTACCTATGTACCCTCATGTATGTGTTCCTTCATGTGTATGGTCTATCATCGACATGCATATGTGTACATATACTTATATTCCACATGTGTTCAACTCATCAAAACAAGCATAGTAATATAGGAAAGAACTTATAAAATCCAAACATATAAACATCATCCAATAATGCACTCAATAGTAATCAAGACCCTTACTAAAGAAGACACATCAAACTAAGGATGACTTACCGATTCCCAACATAATAACTTGACTCAACCATTCTACTATGAGTGTGTGTGTGAGCTCATATAGGTTATGTTACTGGTTACCCAACCAAGATCTTCTCCTGAGTGATACTTCCCCTCCACCTGGAGGATTGAACACATACCTACATCCAACTAACACATGGCCATGGTAGTCATCTATTCAACAAAATATGCATTACACATAATACATCTCCATAGTTAGAATATCAATTCAATAACCATCCATTTCACATATGTGCATTTCTTCACATATCATTAAATGAAGTAACATTCATTCATAATTCATGGATAACAAAGTGCAAGCACAATTTATTCACCTTTAGAATTCAAATTACATTCACATTTACCCTACATAGTAATAGTAAATAGTAAATACACGATTGGGGTGTAACATACTCCCCCTTGTGAATCATCATCCTCGATGATTTTATGTAGCAACATAAAACAAACACACAAACAACAAATTGTTTTCAAGTACTCTCAAATGCATCTAAAACATGAGGAAACTTTTTTTGAATCTTAGCATAGTCTTCCCAAGTGGCTGAGTCTTTTGCATACTGGTCCCACTGCACTTTGCATTACAAGACTTCCTTGTTACGCAAGCGAAGCTTACGTGTTTCGAGCACCTTGACGGGATCGAGAGCTACCACTCTGAGGTCCTGTACCTATAAATCATTTAAATATATCACATGATTATCACCTAGTATATACTTCTTTAGGTAAGACACATGGAAGACGTTATGCATCCTGGCAAGAGCTGGTGGCAATGCAATTCAGTAAGATGTCGGATTTGCTTCCTCGAGAATCTCAAAAGGTCCTACATAGAAAGGGGCTAATTTGGAAGACTTCTCAAATTTAATGGAATTCTTGTGAGGTTTCACTCTCAACGACACCTTATCACCTATGACAAAATTTTGGGGCACTTTCTTAGCATCAGCATAGCTTTTCTATCTGTCGTTAGCTTCAACCAACCTTTGCTTAACAATTTTTACTTGCTCTTCCATTTCAGCCAACATCTCTAGCCCAAGACTCACTATATCCTTGGGTTTATCCCAACTTATAGGAGTTTGACACATTTGACCATATAACACTTCAAAAGGAACCATCTTTATCACAAAATGGTAAGAATTGTTGTAAGCAAATTCCACTAAAGGCAAGTATTCTTCCCACTTGTACTACTGATCCATGCAATACATTCTAAGTAGGTCTTCCAATACTTGATTCACCCTTTCAGTTTGTCCATATGTTTCTGGATGATATGCAGAGCTAATATTCAATTAAGTCCCTAGTGCAAAAAACAAGGTTTGCCAAAACCTAGAAGTGACTTGTGCGTCCCTATTCGAGATAATTTTCTCAGGAATCCCATGCAATCTAAACACTTCTTGCACAAATTTTATTTCTATGATAGGTTCTCCATCAATTAGATTCTTGGGTATGAAATGTGCCACTTTGGTAAGCTTATCCACAACCACAAGAATGGCATTGTGCTTATTCCTTGACATAGGCAATCCTTGCACAAAGTCCATACTTATGACTTGCCACTTTCTCTCCAGTATATCATGTGGGTATAACAAGCCTATAGGATGATAATGCTCCACTTTCACCCTTTGATAGTCAAGACACTTAGCCACAAATCTAGTAGCATCTCCTTTCATCCCCTTCCAAAAATATAATGGCTTCACATCTGCCACATTTTTGTCACTCTAGGGTGTCTAGAGTATGGTGCTTCATGTACTTCTTTCCATACCATATTTCTTAACTCATCTACATCACGTACATACATTCTCCCCTTATATCTAAGTAATCCATTACGTTCAAAATGAAAAACTTCATACCTAGTATCTTGCAGATTGCTTGTAAGTGCTTGTGTAACTTGCAAATAGTACTCATTCTCTTTGCATTTTTCCAACACTTGTCCTTTAAATTCAGTTTGAATCATCTCTATTGAGGCAATATGATGTCTTTGACTCAAGGCATCGGCAACCCGATTCTCCTTTCCTTTGATATAACTAATGTTGAAGCCATAATTCGATATTAACTCCAACCATCTTCTTTGTCTAGCATTCAAATTAGGTTGAGTGAATAGATACTTCAACCCATGATGATTAGTTTTCATCTCAAATGGTTTCCCTAACAATTAATGCCTCCACATTTGCAATGTGTGAACCATGACTACTAACTCTAAATCATGCGATGCATAATTTTGCTCATAAGGTTTCAATTTCCTTGATTCATAAACAATTACTTGCCCATCTTGCATTAACACACCACCTAATCCCTCCCCAGATGCATCCATGATAACAGTAAAGTTACCTTCAGGATCTGGTACTTTCAATATCTGTACAGTAATCAACTTCTCTTTGAGTAGGTCAAAGGCTTCTTGACACTACTTTGTCCACTCAAACTTCTTCCCTTTTCTTTGTAAAGAAGTAATCGGAAATGCTATCTTGGAGAAGTTTGCAACAAACTTTCTATAATACCCTACTAGACCCATGAAACTTCTTACCTTATACACATTCTTGGGTACTAGCCATTCTAGCATTGCCTTGATCTTAGCTGGATCAACTGAGATTCCATCTACCAAGATCACATGCCTAAAATAATGTACACTTAAGAGAGTTTACCATACAACTTATGTTCTCTCAAATGTTGTAGGACTATCTCTAAATGTTTACAATGATCCTCCTCATCCTTAGAATAAATCAGGATGTCATCTAGAAAAACCAAGACACACTTATCTAGGCAATCCCTAAATACATTGTTCATCAAGTTCATAAATGCCACAGGTGCATTTGTTAAACCAAAGGGTAGAACTGTAAACTCAGTGTCCTTATCTGGTTCTAAATGCAGTCTTAAAGATGTCTTCATCCTTAATTATCAACTAGTGCTATCCAGATCTCATATCTATCTTACAGAATACGACAACTCCCCTCATTTGATCAAAAAGATCATCAATGCATGGCAATGGGTACTTATTCTTTACCGTCGATTTGTTAAGCATGTGATAATCTATGCACTGATGCAAAGTACCATCCTTCTTTTTCCTAAAGACAATTGGTGCTCGCCAAGGTGATACACTTGGTCTTATCAACCCTTTAGACAATAGTTCATCTAATTATGCCTTAAGCTCCATTATCTCGATTGTTGTCATCATATATGGCACCTAGAAAATAGGTTCAGACCATAGAACTATATCTATAGAGAAGTCAAATATCCTTTTCGGTGGAAACCTAGGTATCTCATCTGGAAACACATTCAAAAACTTTCTCAATATAGGATACTTCTCCATATCTAACATTCCTATTTCATCCATTTCACCATCTTCCATCTCTTGGAAGTTTTGTGATCCAAAGTTATCAAGGTTCTCTTAAAGTTCTTCTATCTTGATTACAAAGAGTTTGCACCCTTTCTTCTTAGCCCTTATCAGTTGCATTGTAGAGATTTGATGAATCTTGACCTCTCTAGGTATCCCTTGAAACTTCACTTGGTTACCAAGATCATCTAGGCATTCTACAATTTTAGCATGACAATCTACCTTAGCCCTATGTATGCATAGCCAATTCATACCTAGGATAATGTCATAGGATCCTAAAGGTGTGACATTCAAGCTCACTTCTGTAGAAAAACAAGGTAGCTCTATCCTAGCTTTGAACAAACATTTCTCCACTTTTGCTCTTGTCTGGTTTGATACTCTACATCCCAAGACTTTTCCATGTATCCAACCTTTCTAGATAATTTCTTAGTTACTCTAGGTGAAATGAAATTCTTAGTTGCACCAATATCTATAAGTACAAAAATGGGTAAGCTAAACAAAATACCTGGAGTTTCAAATGGAGTCACTTGATACTCTTCCTGGTGATCATCCATAGCTGCATGTATCTTTTGTTGAAACATCGCTTGATGGGTAGGTAGTGGATTACCATAAGATTGTAACTCTGAAGACCTATTGGGACATTCTCTAGCATAGTGGTCTCCTCCACATGTAAAACATCCAGTATTCAATCATTTATTCCTTACGAGTTGTCCAAATTTACTAGTGTTTCCACTAGCATTGTTGGTATTCCCACCACTGGAACTATTCCTCTTGTGTTCCCTTTTTTATTCCTTCCCACCATTACAAGATCCTTTTCCCCTTTGCTTGGGTACATTTTGCACAACTTCCACCTTCTTTGGAGTTGGTTTGTCTTGAACTCCCACAATCTTCTTACGGTTTTTGTTTTCCTAGCAGATGGAGATAGCCTTGAGCTTTTGCTCCTGTTTAACCACTTTCTCATACACAAGATACATAGTTGTTGGACCATGAACATCCACCTCTCCTCTTATTTGACTATTAAGTACCATGATAAACTTTCTTATGTGGAAGTGTTCATCTTTTTGGTACATAGGAACATAATGTAGTAGATGGGTAAACTTCTCCCAATACTCATTAACCATCATATCACCTAGTCTCAGACTCTGAAAATCCGTGAGTTTCTGGTCAAAATAGAGTTGGGGTAACCATCTCTTACAAAAAATTCCAACAAATTCACTCCATGTCAGTTTCCATGAGTTAATATTGAGTTCCATCTTTTTATTCATCCACCAGTTAGAGGCTTCTCTTGCTATCTGGTATGCTCCCCATGTGGCTTTGGTGACCTCATTATAATTTTGAATCTTGAAATACTTCTCCATTTGGACTAACCAAGCCTCAACTTTGTCTCCGCTGGCACTTCCCTCAAACTTGGGTGGGGTAATTTTCTTCATATCTCTAGAAAGTTCATAATCCATATGCTTCCTATTAGTTTCCATGGATGGTGTAGGTGATTTCTCTCTCATGGTCATGTGTTTGATCATGTTCATGAGAAGAGTTTTATCCCTCATCCTCATTATTTGGAACTTCCTTCTCAACTCTATCCTTTACCCTTTCTTGTTCTAGGTTTTCCAATCTTGTTAAGATTTGGTCCAATCTAGCTTCAACTCCTACTGGTCCTTGCCCAACTTCTTGGCTTCCGCTAGGATTGGTTCATGTCCTCGCCATCTTTGCAAGAACTAATTTTTCCTGAAGGTTCATCCGTGTTGGATTCAATCATGTTATCATTCATCTTATGGAAAACATTAAAATGAGCTATCAACCGCACATAAAAATTCCACATAAGAATTAAGCACATGTTTTTTTGATAAACACATGATTTTATTCATTTCTCGAGGATCTCAATGTCCTTTTGATTACATGGAGTGACTATTCAGATAGTCGAGTGGAGAGTATCCCTCAGATTCACTCTCTGACACATAACTTAATGGAGTATACCCTATAGATTGAGGTTGTTGCTCATCTCTCATTTGTTCATACCTATCCCAAAATGGATAATAGCCTTTGTATTTATCATCCAATACATAGTTGCAAGGTACATAACCCTCTAACTCATTACTCAAGGAAATTATAATTACTTTCACCATTGGAAGAACTCTAGGGTCTCTAAAAATAAATGTAGGATTGACACTTCCTTCCAAGGGCATATCCATGGAAAGTGATAAAGATTCAAACTTCTCTGGTGAGACAGAAATTAGGTAGTTGTACTTGGCCTCCATCTTCATCTTTCTCTTCACATCACTGATTTGAGAAAGTATGTGATTGAAAGTTTTAGTCTCGCTTAACCAAATGACATTGTCATAGTTGGTTCCCTCAATTGTTCTAGCGATGGCCTTTCTTTCCTTCTTGGCCTTGAGGTAGCACTCATTCCTGATTACTGACTTTCTAGTCGTTAACCTGAGATGCACCATCTTGGCACAAGAATTTCCAAACATTGGATAATGTTGGATGAAAAGTATGATGAGTTCATAGGTTCCAAAGCTAAACTCGGTAGCTCTGATACCACATGTAACATGTCAACCGTTCACTGAAGTAATTTTTCATAAGTTTTCACTTTACAAGTAAATAAACTATGTAACAAACCATTGCAATAAAAAAATTATTTTCTTTATTGAGAACAAATGAACATAGATTTCATAACAATATACAACAAGGTCTCCATTTCAATACAAATTACAATATTCCAAGAATGTGTACAAGTACATACATAGGTCAACCAAGCTTCAAAGCAATAGATATAGATAGTCCAGGATCCACCTTTTAAATCTTGGTCTTCTGTCGATTGCTGCGGAGGAGAAGCATTGAACTCAAGTGCTTTTCTACCAACCATAGAATCGTATGCGGTCTCTCGCACATCTATCATACGATAGATGGCCCAACCCTTCAATGAAGATATTAGTGGAGTAATCTCATACGACAAACATACTGAGCTTAGTTTTGTGTCCTACATGACTAGAACTTGTAACCCTATAATCTAGAATTAGCATGTACTACATGAACACAGTGAACTGACAGCGGAGCCAAAGGAAATCACACTACTTTGGCCAAAGTGTTCTCACTTAGTACTTCGAGTGCTAGTCATTCTATTCACTTACACTCAATTTGAATTAAGGCCACTATAATCTATGCATAGGTATTTCCTGCAATGGGTAATCTTTAACCCCATAAAGAGCCTATCACTTTTCTTACAAACTCTAGGGTATTTCTACTCACAAAGTATATGTACAAGTTCCCTCCCTTCAATGGATAAACAATCCCAAGAGTAACCCACTAGCTTTCTAGTATAATCAAATAACTTTAGCTATGAGTAACCCTTAAGCTACCCTTGTTTAATCATATCTAGTATAATAATACCTATGACAAACAATCCCTCCTATTATGGAGTAATTACAAGCACTTCATAAAACAACATAAACAACTTCTATTTCCCTTTCAAATAAAATTCTATATTTTTGTAATGCAATTAATCTCAATAGATCAAATAAAGCTCTCAATCAATCTTTCATAAACAAAGACAAATAATGGAAGATGTATCCTCATGCTTGTAATACACTTATCCAACTAACTGATTTGATGCACTACTTTCCAACAACAGCTTACTAGCTTCATTTTGACCTCACAAGCAATACCTCAATAAGACCTCTCCCTCAAGTTCATCATATGCTTCTCTCAAGTATAATTCAAACAGTATAGCTCCTCACAAAACTCTCAAGGATCTCACAAAATACAACAAAATGCAATTACAGAAAAATGCAAATTAGAAGTGTGTAATAGAATGCATCCAAATGAGAGAACATTCCTCTCTATTTATACAACAAAAAGGAGATATTTTAGCCTATATAAAATGCATGCAAAATGACAACAATCTCCATGCTAGTCGACTCACTTCACTTGGCAAAAAGGTGGCAACAATCAAAGAGTTTACTCAGCTCAAGAAGCTTCAGGTCGACCTCTATGTTTTGACAGCAGCTTAAGACTATTTCAATCTACACATGATTTCAATCTGCACATGATCAAATGGTGATAATTGAATTATTTCCAAAATTTACTTCTACAACATTTAGAACTTCATATCCAGGTGTCAAGTATGCAACCATTCTCCCTATTGTCTAGCATGACTTTACTCTTTGAAATAGTCTACATTCAAAATGCAACACTTACACAAGGTCAACTAAGTCTAAGCTTGCAACAAACTGAGGAATGATGAGCTGCTTTGGCGCATAAATATACTTTGGCCAATTCTTTGACTTGTTGTTATCGCTTCCTATTCTCATACATTTCACTTTATTTGTTGTTGGTAAATATTCCATCGCTTTATTATAAAGCGTCCAACGTTAAGTAAATCAATATTCACTAAGTCAAAGATGCCATTCCATAGCATCAACTAAAGTTTACATGCTATATCGACTTAATTGCAATGCTATACATTGCATATAATTTTATCTTTATTCAATGCCAATATATATATATATATATATATACTTGGCCTTTAAATGCTTTGTATATGTTATATACAAATCAACCTATGTTTATGTAAATAAATCGACCTCTAAGCATTACATATGTTAATCGATCTCCAAGCATATATTCATATATGTATATATGTATATGTACATATATATATACATATATATATGTATATATATATGTATATATATATATATACATATGTATATGTGTATATATATATATATATGTATATGTATATATATATATATATATATATATATATATATACATCATCAATAAAGTATGTATACATTTGATATACAAATGAATATGAACAAGTTAACATTCTCATAGTAATAATAATTATATCGATTGTGTACATATATATACATATATATTCCTCTATGTACATGTATACGTATGTGTACATATATTGATACATTCGTATGGGCATGTATGTTTTTCAAACATACATGTGTATGGGTACATGTATAGATATGGATATATGTATATATCATATATACATATATATACACACATTTGATTGCACACCAAGCACATACATAATTACTATCGTATTGATAGATACCTACATGCAATATATTTATACGTATACATATACATGTCGTAAGGTCCATTTGATAGTTTCATGCACATAAGCAACCTAATCATAAGTGTGCATAGGTACTTCTACCTATGCACCCTCATGTATGTGTTCCTTCATGTGTATGGTCTATCATCAACATGCATATGTGTATATATACCTATATTCCTTGTGTGTTCAACTCATCAAAACAAGCATAGTAATATAGGAAAGAACTTATAAACTCCAAAAATGTAAACATTATCCAATAATAGTAATTGAGACCCTTACTAAAGCAAACACATCAAACTAAGGATGACTTACCAATTCCCAACATAATAACTTGACTCAACCATTCTAATGTGAGTGTGTGTGTAAGCTTAGATAGGTTACGTTACTGGTTACCCAACCAAGATCTTCTCCTGAGTGATACTTCATCTCCACCTAGTGGATTGAACATATACTTGCATCCAACTAACACATGCCACGGTAGTCAAATCTTCAACAATATATGCATTACACATAATACATCTCCATAGTTATAATATCAATCCAATAACCATCCATTTCACATACGTGCATTTCTTCACATATCATTAAATGAAGTAACATTCATTCATAATTCATGGATAATAAAGTGCAAGCACAATTTATTCACCTTTAGAATTCAAATTACATTCAAATTTACCCTGCATAGTATTAGTAAATAGTAAATACACAATTGGGGTGTAACACATTGCAACTAACACAGATGAAATCATCGGTTGACTTTGATCGCATATCAAATCTAGTTCAACCAAGTAATATATATACTTTCATAGTTTTTGAAATTCCTAATGTTATCTTAATTTGTAGTGTATTTGTAATGTTGACTAAATCCAACTAATTTGATGCACATATTAATGCAGGGCATATTTATGCAGTTATTGTAGATGAAGAAAATGAAGAGGGAAAAAATTATTACTTGTGTTGTTGTGTTGAGGCCAAAAATAAATTGGAGGTGAAGATTACAAATGGAGAAAATATTGAATACCCTACAGGTTCGGTGGTTGTTATTGGAGCATGGCTTAGAAGGTACCTAGTTAAGAGTGTTAATGTTTGGTTGTTTTGGGACTTTGACATGCATTGAAAGATTCTTCATTACTCAAACCTTGTTGTGGCATCCAATGTTCATTTGATCAAATATGGGGGTAGAACTTTGAAGAAGAACTTGTGGAAGGTGTGTGAGTCTGACCACGAGGCAATACTTGACACAATAAAGAGTAGAGCAGACTCAAATGGTTCGTCGGATTAATTTGTAAGTATGTACATTGAATTTGTAAAGTCATGTTATTGATCACCTTTTTTGAGACATTCTTTCATAGACTTAACATAATCCATATGTTTCATTTTTGACATTAATCATGAATAAAATATAAAACTATTTGTATTTCTATGTTTTCAATATTTCTTTTGATAATAATATATTGCAGTTGATAGTTAGACCTTTCGGTGTCACATTTCAACTCTACTTATGTTTTGGTTCCAAATTTCATATGTCATAGGAAGGACTTACTACCCCTCTTTAACTTAAAGTTTCTCATTTTCTTGCTACTGCATTTTTACATATATAGTGAATATTGGGAAAATTATATGCATATTTATAGTAGGTCTATTTAAAATGGTACACAGTGGAATTTGTTGTGATATAAATTACATTCAGTATCTTTTGTTGTGTTTCACTATCAAGTCAAAATGAGACCAAAACGAACTATCAATACACCTATTGAAACTCTTCATGCAATTCAGTTTGGAAAACATAGTAGAAGGGTTACAATGATGGAGATAAATGTCATGGCAACGAGATAACCAAAAGTGCATAAAGAAAAATATGACCTACACATGCCACTATACAACCAAAAGGTCAATATAACAGAGTAAGGCATTATAAGGAAGGCATTAGTAGTAGATTTATGAGGAGAAAAGTATTAAGGTTTGAATGATAGTTATGAGAGGGAAGTTATATTATAGGTCAAAATGAAAATCTTGAAGATAAAGAAATTTCCTAAAGAGCAAAATGATTTTCATAATATGCCTCTCTAATTATCTTTTCTTCACTTGTGCATTCCTTGAAACATAAAGGGATATGTATAGGATATTGGAGATTATAGACATTTTGGCAACATAGATTTGAATGCCCATCTCTACTACCATCTCCACCTTTTCCATTGCACTTTGAATGGACTGTTATCAACTGCAAGGTTGATGTATCCATTGTAAATTGCCCCTTCATTCACTTTGAATGAACTCTTATCTTGCAAGATTGGTGTATCCATGTTAGCATTCACGTTTCATGAAAAAGATGAATCATTTGCAATAACCGTATTATTTTTTGTCTTCATTTTATTCTTGATATTTTTAAGATTCTGCTCTAGGATAGGCTTATCATGTGCTTCTACTTATTCAGTCTCAGTTGTAGAGTGTGTATTCTCTATCACACTAACAAATTCTTCCTTCATAATTGAAAGGTTCATATTTAGGTTTGGCCAAGTTGATTATCGGTAGTAGCACCTACCACTTGGGAATGACTCTATTCTCCTTCTTGTGTAATGATAAACCCCTTTTTGTTGTCCCTTAAGATGCCTTTGTGCATGCAATGTAAAGTTGCAAGATGGCATATTTTTTTGTTTTATTTGTTGTGTGACCAAATCGATAGTTCCAACAAGTCCAGATGGGTAGGTTTATGCTAGGGAAGGTCCTATTTTGCACCCCAACATGCCAAAACATTGCAGGCTACATTACACAAGCAATTTCTCTTTAAAGACTAAAGTGTGAAAAAGCAACAAACTTTGATGAGATATTTCTTGAAAAATTTAGCACTTAAAGCCATTTCATCTAAAGTTACATGGTCAAATAGGGCCCCTCTACAATAACCTCTCTCGATTTTTCATATCTCTAATCCATTTACCCATGGTAACAAGTTTTCAATTGATGGAAAAAGCGTTAGATGCATGTAGTGTAAAGTTGCAAGGTGGTGTAATTTTTGTTATGTTCATCGTGTGACCAAACCAATAGTTCCAATACATTTGGATGGGTAGTTTTACGCTAGGATAGGTCTTGTTTCACACCCCAACATTTCAGAATGTTCTAGGCTACATTGCATCAATGATTTCTCTTAAGAGACCAAAGTGTGAAAGGGCAACAAACTTTGAAGAGCTATTACTTAGAAACCATGACACTTAGAAATTTTTTGTTTGAAGTTACAAGATCACATAGGACCCCTCTGTAATAACCTCGATTGGTTTTTCATATCTCCAATCCATTTGCCTATGGTGATAAGTTTTTAGTTGATGTAAAAAGTGTTAGATGCATGCCGTGTAAAGTTGAAAGGTGGTGTAATTTTTGTTTTGTTCATCATGTGACCAAACTGGAAGTTCCAACACATCTAGATGGATAGGTTTACACTAGGAAAGGTCTTGTTTCATACCCCAACATGTTGGAACGTTTTGGGTTACATTGCACCAACGATTTCTCTTAAGATACCATAGTGTGAAAGGGAAACGAACTTTGACGAGTTGTTACTTGAAAATTGTGGAACTTAGAAACATTTTGTTTGAAGTTACAAGTTCATGTAGGGTCCCTCTATAATAACCTCTCTTATTTTTTCATACCTCCAATCCATTTTCCCGTGGTGACAAGTTTTCAGTTGATGGAAAAAGCGTCAAATCCATGCAATGTAAAGTTGCAAGGTGGTGTAATTTTTGTTTTGTTTGTCATGCGACCAAACAATAGTTCCAACATGTCTAAATGGGTATGTTTATGCTAAGAAAGATCTTATTTTTCATCCCATCATGCCGAAACGTTTCAGGCTACATTGCACTGGCGATTTCTCTTAAGAGACCAAAGTGTGAAAGGGTAGCAAAATTTGACAAGCTATTACTCAGAAATCGTGGGACTTAGAAAAATTCTATCTAAAGGTACAAGATCATGTCGGGTCCCTCTACAATAACCTCTCTCATTTTTTCATACCTCCAATCCATTTGCCTGTGGTGACAAGTTTTCAATTGATGAAAAAAGCATCAAATGCATGCAGTGTAAAGTTGCAAGGTGGTGTAATATTTTTTCTATTCATTGTGCAACCAAATCGATAATTTCAATACATTTGTATGGGTACATTTATGTTAGGAAAGGGCCTATTTCACACCCCAACATCTGGGAATGTTTCGGGCTATATTGCATCGACGATTTCACTTAAGAGACCAAAGTGTGAAAGGACAACAAACTTTGATGAGTTGTTACTCAGAAATAGTGGCACTTAGATTTTTTTTTTTCTAAATGTATAGGGTTATGTAGGGTCCCTCTACAATAACCTCTCTCAAATTTTCATACCTCTAATCCATTTTCCCGTGGTGACAAGTTTTCAGTTGATGGAAAAAGTGTCAAATGCATGCAGTGTCAAGTTGCAAGGTGGTGTAATTTTTGTTCCATTCATCGTGCGACCAAACCAATAGTTCCAACATGCCCAGATGGGTAGGTTTATGCTAGGAAAGGTCCTGTTTCACTCCACAACATGCCAAACGTTCTGGGCTACATTGCATCGATGGTTTCTCTTAAGAGACCAAAGTGTGAAAGGGAAGCAAACTTTGATGAGTTGTTACTTGGAAACCATGGAACTTAGAAACATTTATTCTAAAGGTACATGATCATGTAGGGTCCCTCTACAATAACCTCTCTCATTTTTCATATCTTCAATCCATTTGCCCATGGTGACAAGTTTTTAGTTGATGGAAAAAGCGTTAGATGCATGCAATGTAAAGTTGCAAGGTGGTGTAATTTTTGTTATGTTCATCGTGTGACCAAACCCATAGTTCCAACATGTCAAGGTGAGTATTTTTATGCTAAGCAAGGTCTTGTTACGTACCCCAACATGCCAGAACGTTCTGGGCTACATTGCACTATTGGTTTCTCTTAAGAGACCAAAGTGCGAAAGGGAAACAAACTTTCACGAGATGTTACTTAGAAACCATGGCACTTAAAACCATTCCATCTGAAGGTACAAAATCATGTATGGTCCCTCTACAATAATCTCTTTTACTTTTTCATAACTCCAATTCATTTGCCTATGGTGACAAGTTTTCAATGGATGGAAAAAGTGTCAGTTGCATTCAAAAGAAAGTTGTAAGATAGCCTAATTTTTGTTATGTTCATCGTGCAACCAAATTGACAATTCCAAGTTGTTCCACCGTGGCAACAATGTTCAAATGTCCCAAAAAGTGTTAGTTGCATTTAGTAAAAAGTTGTCGAGAGGCATTGTTTACATTCATCTCCTAGGGGTAAACTAACAATTTGAACACGTTGGGGTGCCTATAGAATAAGTCCACTTTATGATTTTTGGTCAACATAGGTGTCTTTATAATCTTATGACTGAATGATCTACACCAAAGAACTAGTCTCCTTCGTTGATTAAACTCAATGCAGTTATAACTGTTTTGGTCAACATAGGAATACATTTTTTTTAGATGAAGGAAAGTGTGGGCATGAAGAATATGTCTATAAATTTGAAGTAGTGATTGGCCACCTAGAGGATGGGCACTTGTATGGATGGGTACTTGAAAATACTTGAATAAAATTATTGGAAACGTAGTGTAAATTATTTGTACTTTGTCTTGAATAAAACTTGATTCTATAGCTATATGCCAAAAATATGTCATCCAAGACCACAAACACATACTGGTGTAGGAAAGATAATAATTAACCAAAAAATATAGGTGAAATGAGTGTGAAATAAGTTATGAAGCATGTAATACAATTGGATTTTAAATATTTGAAATTAACCATCTAGAATTATCCATTGAAGCTTGGCATTCTATAATGGAGGCAACATATTATTATTATCAAAAACTTGAAATCTAAAAATATAATTCTTAATTAGCTCTTTTTCCTTGTGTTTATCACAAGGAAATAATATAGGAACATTTTTGTGAGAACAGATTGGAATAACATTTAAACCATTTATAGTTATGTCAAATCATTATTTATTTATTTAAATAATCATTTATAATGCAAATATGGACACCATCAATAAAAAATATATGTATTAACTGAATAGCCATATAGGCATACATCAATATATGTCAATATAAGTATAACATATATACAAAATAGCCATATAGGCTTACAAGAATGCCATATGGGCGTACAATGTCACACATATGCAATACAAAATATATGTCTAAAAATGCCATATAGGCATACAATAAAGGACCCTAATAAATAGTCATTCCCCTTCAGGTGAAGAAAACAAATCACGAGCGACCTTTGATTGTCAAGGGGATGGAGATGCATATGACGGTGGTCTACTTCGAATTTGAGGGCTAGACCTCTTATTTAATTCTTCATGGAGTTGTACCTATTACAATAAAAAGTATAGACATTAATATATATAAATTACATTATATAAAATGAAATATTTAACAAAATAATCACTTACCGCCGCTAAATGATTTCTCTCCTCGTCCAAAATAGCGTCACCCTCATGTTGTGGCATTGCAAATACCTATAGCAACCATCTAGATAGAAATCAAACTATGAATCAATAATTATTTGATTTTTCAATAATAAACAACTAAAACAACGAATGTAAATTGAAATTTACTAATCTACCTCATACCCCTGTCAAAGGCATTGAGCTCTCTATTGCAGTAGAGACACCATGCTTCATTGCCTTATCAATATCAAGAGGAGTCTCCACTTGCATCATCTGAAAATAAAACAACGTTATTGAATTACGAAAACTAGAAGAGTGATGCAGGTCATGGCTTATAATGTATGACATAGTCAACAAAAATTTAAGTATTTATTTCAAATCTTGTTATATGATCATTAAGGGAGATATTATCTTGAAGTCCCATGAAGGTGATGATAGAATCATAATTATGGAGGGTGTGAAATGGTGTGTAATTTTGTTGATCTAGGGTGATGAATTTAGGAGATAAATGATTAGGGTAAGTCATGGGGTCAATGAAAGGATTGGTGATAGGGGTGATGGGATTAAGAAAGGGATTTATATGATGGAGGTGATGGAAGGATTGGTGATGGGGATGTTAGAAAGATTTTTTATGGGGCTAATAGGTTCAATGAAAGGATTTGCAGTAGAAAGTTCCTTGGTGGAACAATGGTATGGAATCATTTGATGTTAGGAGAGTTTAACCTAGTGTTCATAGGTGTAGCATCCTTATTATTCTTATCAAGAAGGTTATATCTGATGCCTTGGAATCCTTGAGTTGAATAAACACAAATTGGTTTGAGGAATAATTATTTGTGAATGGTAAATACTCTAACTTAATATTTTATAATCTTCCACATAGTATTTGTGATGATCTTCCACGTAGGATCTTTATTATTTTATAGTGACAAAAAAACCAAAGGAAACAAGAAGGAAATTTTTTGTGATTTCTATACAAGTGAGAAGTTTGTGTTGATAGTCCTAGGGACAATTAGGAATAGGGAAGGTATCTTTGAAGATATTAAGATCTAAGACTAGTTCAACATAGAAGAGAATAATGACAATGGAAAAAGGAGAAACAATGCACATTGGTATGAATGAGAAGAGCCATGTAAGGAACAAAAGGAAAAATCATGATAATTGTCTTTATAAGACGCATGCACAGTAGACATGAATCATTTAAAGGACAAGCATTTCTAGAACAGTAAAGGAAAAAGTTCATGAAGCGACCAAATGAATGGTCTAAAGAGAGACAAAAGAGGATAAGACAATATGATGACAAGGACCCTATCAAAACCCTTCATGAACAGCATGGCAAACAAAAGGTTATTACAAGAGAGAAATATTGCCTAGAGAACCAACAAGCCAAAACACAATAAACAAGAGCCATATTGGTCAGTTTCTAAGTTGGTAGGAAGAAGTTGATAGAGAAAGAGGTTGTTATAAGGGCATCTTGCAAAGTAAGGGGTCTCATGAATGACAAGGCAGGGTTGTAATAATAGAAGGAAAAATGACAAAGCAATATGATACTTAGGAGAAACGAGGAGGAAGGACAAATTATCCTATCCTCTTGACTATGGACATAGTATCCTCATATCAGTAAGAGTCTTCATGAGTATAAATTTAATGTAAAGGGTTTGCATGTTTTATGAGGACAATTTGAAAGTAAAGGACAGTCACAAGATGACAGTCCTGGGGACAATCATATCATGCAAGCAAGGGAAAATAGCATGATTACATAAAGAAGTCATGCAAACCTTTGTTGATATGAAGTGTGAAGAATTTTTGAAGTGGGGATAAGATTTATGGAAATAATGTAAAGCATGATATTGAGATGCATGAAAAGAAGCAATAATGAGCACTGCCAACTAAGAACAAAATGATTTAGTGATAGTGAGCAATCAGGGGACTATGGTCCTAAGATTTTGATAACAATTCACACTTATAAAGACACTCCATGATTTTCATAAAACCTCAAAATTATATCCATATTCATGGGTGAATCACAAAGAAGAGATAACTAAGAAATGGAGTGAGATATCTTCATGACAATGAACAATGTAATATTCACATAGGAAAAGTAATGATCACAAGGAAAAATGATGAATAAAGGACAATGAATGAACAATAAAGGATATAACATAAATAAATAACTATAACAGGATAGTTACATAAGACTGAATATGATAGTCTAAAGTCACAAGATGTAATAGGACAATCACATGTATTTCAATACCAAAGAATGCTTAAAGGGATAATTGTGGAAGATGATTTTTTATGAGATACTTTATATGTTTTCAACCAAGATACCTCAAGGTAAAGAGTGAATGACACTCATGAATTTGGTGGTAGTCACATGAAATCCATTGCTACAAGATAGTCTCATAGGAGAAGTAACAAATTTAGTGCAATGGTATAAGAGGATCATGCATAGTTTATTATTAAAGGATAATTTAGAGTGATAGTACCCTTTTAATGATCATATTCATAGAGGATGATGGGTTAATTTATTAGCTTACTTTTTATTGTTTTTATGCATGCTTTTAGACATTATCATACAATTCTTTCAAAAAACACTCCTATGCTATGCTATCTTTTCATGCTTATTATACAACCTTGGACCTAAAATATAGTAATGGAAATATAGTATGATATAGAAGCATTGCATGGTTTATATGTGAGTATATATGAAATGTGGATGGAATTTTGTGTTTAATCATGGTAGTTAGCTTTGTGTATATTTTTTGTGGATTAGCCTCTTGTAGGCCAAGAAGACACTGTAGCCTACAACAACTGGAAGTTGTAGCCTACAACAAAAGGACTTGGATAGTGGAATAGGGGAAGTACCAAATCAAGCTGAGTGTAATAACTACCATGTGGAGGCACCTGATGGAGTTAGTTGTGCATCATTATGAAAATTAATAAGGCACTGAGAAGAATAATTCTTTTGTTGATAAGATTATGGATAACTGTTTGTATGTTTCACATGCAGATCTATTTTACAGAGTTTCAATTCTATTAGAACTCTTGTTTCTTTTCAGTTGAAATTTGAATAATTCAATCTTAATTTCATACTCTGATATCTAAGGAGTTGTAGTTAATGATTTCAGTCAGGATTTGTCTTTAGAATAAACTCCCATGTGCTTGTATATAGCTAGTGGTTGAGTCCTTAGATGGAGAGTTTATTCAGTATTTGTTATCAATTATTTTTTTTAGCTTTCAGTTATCATCTACAAACATGTTAATTATTCAAAAATGATTTCCTTGAATACAATATGTGAGGAATATTTTGTGTAATCTTTTGTGATGCGCAATGAATGAAGTTCAAGTTCATATGAATGCATAGAATTTGAATATTTAGATTTGTTTTAGTTAAGTGAACACAACCACTTGAGTAGGCCACTCAAGGTAACTATTCTTCACTACATTCCAGTTATTTATTTATATTTAGTAGTTATTTCCATTTATCATTACTTCATAAATTGCATGTAAGTCAGAATAGATTCTCATATTTTGATTATTAGTATGAATGTTCATGAGCATGAATACATTTAGTTAACCTATAGTACTCCAAAGGTTAGGATAAGTTCAGTTACTTGTTTTGAATAGTTTGAGTTAGTTTCAACAATTCTTTGTTAACAACAGTTTAGTTGCAGATTATGATGTAGGCACCCGTAGCCATTAGCGCTAGTTTACTTCTTTCACTGTTATGCATTTATGTGATTCTCCATCAAGTAGAATACCTTTAATAGTATAAATTAGGTAACCTCAGGTCTTTGAAGGCACGCATCACAAGTTTAAAAACCTTGGTTGACAATTTAATGTAGTCTTTACAATGTTGAGTGGACTGTTCAACTAGTCATTCCTCTAAATTGTATAGTTTCTACCAAGTTTACAATATACTAATTTAGACTCTACATTTTTGGCACTGTTACTAGGGATGTTACTACTGTTGTAGTGTAGGAAAATGCATACCCTTGCATTTTCACACTTGTTTGGGTCTACCTTACTTTATTTGTCCCTATTTATGTCTTAATTGGTCATATTTTGCATCCACAAGCCTAATAAATTACATCTTTTTGTGGCTAATCCCGACATGCTTCAAAAGGGAAATGATAATTTAATGATTCTAGTTGTATGTCCCTAATTTTTGGGTTGGGATTGAGATGCCACCTAGGGCATCTTTTTCCTCCAAAGGTCTTGGGACCCTTATTTCAAATGTGCCTTAAAGTAGCCCCTTTTTTGAGTTTGTGCCCTGAGTTTCATGCCTCGGGACTAAGACGCCACCTAGGGCATCTTATTCCCCCTTAAGGTATTTCTGGGATTTAATTTCAAATCTTGGCAAGATTTAGCCTCCTTTAATTAATTAATTCATTTGTCAACTTGTTGTGGTGTAATTTCAGGATATTAAGCATAGATAAGTATAAATATAAGGTTCTTTCAATCATTTTATCCTAACAAGAATTCAAGTATTCATTCCTAAGGTAAGTTTATGAGATCAAGAGAGCATTCAAGAGCAGTTCATCAAGAATTTGGAGCCATCATCCAGATTCAAGCATCATATCAAGGATATTCTTGAATCACGTGTGTTTTTGAGCTAACATTTGTGATGTAGGGTTTTGATTCAAGCAAGCAATTCAAGTCAAGATCTATCGAGCATTCCTTTGATTCAAGATCTACATTCAAGCTAGCCATTTCACACAAGTTTGTAGATTTCACAAGGGTTTGGTGAGTTGTAACATTGCATTTTGTTCATTCATCATTTTCCTTCATTATTTTATTTCATTTCAAGGTTTAATTACCAACAAAGGGGTTTGACTGAGGAAAACCCCCATTCACTAACAATCAACAAGTTTTTCCTCTCTTGTGCATTTGTGATTGCAGATTTAGGTTGAAGACTTGAAGATCATTTGAAGTGAAAAGTTTCAAAGTTTTCATCTTCACAAAAACTCACCTATAGGCCAGATCTGGAAGTTTCAGGACCTGAGATTTGAGAAAAAGGAAGTGTAGACCTTGAGCCTCAGGACCACATTCAGAGATTTTAGAAATTCATAATGGGACTAAGTTGCCACATAGGGCATCTTAGTCCTGCCAAGGGTATTTTGCAGAGATTCTTTCGGATCCTGTTCTGCATCTAAAGATTTCGCATCTGCCCCAAAAAATAGCAGTGGGACCAAGACAATAGTAAGGGCGTCTTAGTCCTCCCTAGCACATTTTGACAACATTTTTGCATTTTCAGAATCCTCATCACATTTCCAGACTTCCCAGATACATACATCATAACTTGCTATTGCTTAATTTCATCATTTGCATCCATCATTTAGCTTGTATTACTAGGTTTTGTGAGTTGAATGTTATGTTGTATTTCCAAGATTTTGCTTGGTGGTGAACCCCTCAAAGCTTAAAGAACCCCCTCCTAGGTCTTCCTTGTTGAGAATTGACTCACCTTTGATGTTGATAGTCAATCCAATTAGGGTTCCCAGGACATTATTGAATGATCAAAGGAGAATAGTGGGAATTTCCCCCACCTATTTTCTTTCCAGTTCATTTTGGTGAACCCAACATTTTTGACCATTCATTTTCTAATTTGGAGTCCATTAAAATCCTAGATCTAGGTTGCATTCATTCTTGCATTGCATCTTGCATTAGTGAAAGTGCATCTAGGGTTTCTCATACTTGTAGTGAAAGTGCGTCTAGGGTTTCTCATACTTGTAGTGAAAGTGCATCTAGGGTTTCTCACATTTGCATTAGTGAAAGTGCATATAGGTTACATTTTTTCTTTCTTGCATCATTTTATCTCATTGAAAAACTAAAAAGTGCATTTTTAATCATCATAATTGCATTTAGGAATATAGTTATTGCATTCAAAATTGAAAAAAATGCATTAAGGTTTGCATCCAATTGCTCGTCATTAGTTACTTTTTCTTGCATTCATTTGCCCACTTTTCTATTTCTAAACATCGGGCACCTAGGTAGGCAACTTGGGAACACTGTTATCAACTCAGATTTTGCTATTTTTTTGTAAAAAACTCCTACTAGGACTAAAATTCCCTTACTGGCGTCTTAGTCCCTATGTGGGTTTCTAGTTTAGAACCCTATCTGAGTTGTGTGCTTTCTATTCCACTTTTTGGACCCTCCAAATTCCTTCAGTAGGACCAAGACGCCCTTGTTGGCATCTTAGTCCCTGTTGAGTTTGGAGTTGCAGTTTCCAGGGTTTAAATTTGTTTTTTTGCACTTTTGTTTTCTGTCATTAGTTATCTGTTTTAGTGGGTTGACTTTTTGTTACATGCATTTCACTAAATCTAGTTTAAAGTGCTTCATTTCATGCATTACTCAATTCCAAATTTTTATTTAATACATTTCATCTTTTAGGTTATTGCATAATGTAATCAACAAATTACCTTGTTTCAAATCTAAAAATTGCATTTAAACATTTCACTTTAGGTCATAGAATTACACTTTGTTTACTTTTCCATGATAACATGTTTTCTTTTAAGAGATGTGGCTTTGATATGGTTAAAAATGGATTGCATAAGTACAACATCCCCTCTTATGAGTTAAATTTAGAATACAACAATGAGGTCATTAAGAAACATGTTAGTCATCCTTCTACTATGTTTCATAGTTATGAGAACATCTTAGAAAAAGTGGATCAAACCATTGACACAATCCTTAATATTACATTGCCCATTGGTGAGGATGGTATGATACAATAGGATGCAAGAGTAGACAATCATAAAAATCATACTTGGTCTTCTCTCGATACCTCTCCTATTAGTGACAAAGGTATCCTTGTGAAAGAAGATACAAGAATTGAGAATCTTGATTGTCCCTCTCCTCTTCCCCCTTTTGAAGATATTAGAAAACAAGAATATGACACCGTAGAAACATTTATAAACATCACCTTACCTAATCTACACTCATCTCTTACTTGTGAGACTATTTTAGTGAAAGAGGATGATATCATAGATAGCCATGACAATCAAAATTGTCCTCCTAATATCCCTCCTCGATGTGAAGAGGATAGCTTAGTGTTAGAAGATGCACCTATTGAAAGTCATGAGAATCTTGTTCCTCCCTTCCCTATTTCTCCTACCATTTGGAATGATCTATTTTGTAATCATAGTTGTCCTTCTCTTGATGCCTCCCCTACATGTGATGAAGCTACTTTACACAATATAACCATGGAATTCGATGAACATCTTACAAGCTTTTCTACTAGGGTAGATAGTATGGCACAAGAAAATGAGACCTTAGAGAAAAATGATAAGTCATGAACAATCATAACAATCAAACAAATTCTTCTCCTAATATCCCCACTATTGATAACTCCCTTACTTGTGATGAAGACATTTTATAAGAACCAACCTTTGAATTTCATAAACATCTAGTTTGTAGTTCTCCTAAAAACTCTCCTCCTAAGGAGGATATCGTGGTGCAAGAAAATGATAACATTGAGAATAATGATATAGTTCGCCTAGATGAAGATGATGAAGTGACATTAGACTCCCCTTCACTAAGAGATCATGAAAATAAGGATAGGTATTCCAAGTTTATGCACATTAGATACTCCTTGGAGTACTCTCCCGAGCCTAAACTTATCATTTATCCACCCTCTCAAAAACCACAAGTTTAAAACAAACCCATCCTTATCCTTGAACCACCTAAGCACAACATTTTACAGCAACTGTGTTTTAATACTGTTGCTCATACATACAACACTAGGAATAATCTACAACCAAGACAAACACCTTCAACATCCCTCCCATTGCCTAATCTTATTTTGCCTAGTGCCCCTCGTTTTCCTTCACAAAGTGGAAAAGAGTATGATCTTGTTGAACAACTTAAGAATACTCCTGCAAAGATATCGCTATGGGACCTAATTCAAAATTCACCTAATTATCACACCATGCTTCAAACAACCTTGCAACAAGTTGTGGTTCCCTCTAGTGCAAATCCAAATGACATAGCAGCCTAGATTCAAGGGATAAATGTTGGCATTGTTTTCTGCCAAAGTAAGCTCCCTCCTTTGGAAGTACAAAAAAAAATGATTCTTTCATGATCATAGCTCAATACAATAGCACAAGGATAAAGAAAACCCTTGTCGACAATGGCTCCGCCCTTAATGTGTGTAGTGTAAACCTTTTGAATATGCTTGGTGTGGATAAATAAAAAATTCAACTTGATTCTTTATCTATTAAGGGATTTGACAATGTAGGAAAGAAACCGCCTGGAGTGATCACTTTACCTATTAAAGTTGGAAAGGCCACGTTAGAAACACCGATCCATGTTATGCCTCACGATCTTTCATACAATCTCCTTTTAGGTAGATTGTGGATTCATGCAATGAATGGGGTTCCTTCTACTCTTCATCGTAAAATGAATTATATCTACAACAACAAAGTGTACACACTCGAAGCCGATCCTGAACCATACAATTTTTTGAACATCGAGAAAGGTAAAGAGAAAAGAGAATCCTTTGAAAACATTAACACCAACTACACAAGAAAAACCTGTGCAACAAAAATACAAAGAAAAACACATAGAAGAAGTCTCGAAGCTATTAGAAGATGATTGGGGTTCCTTGGATTTTGAACCTACATTCATGAGAGAATACAAGATCATAAACAAAGATTCAGACAAGGGAAAAGAAAAGGAGATAATTTCAACACAAAATTTGGAAGACCCTTCAAAAGCATCCACCTTAACCACTTTAGACGAAAAATCAAATCATATAACAACGACAAAACTGACTATCAACAACCACCAAATCCTAAAGAAATGAAAAAGCTTTATGGAAAAGGTTACAAACATATGAAACAACTTGGATATACTGGAAAAGGATTTGGTGCTAGGGAACAAGGTATTTGTGTCCCTATGGAGCCTCACACGCAAGAAAAGACTCATGGTATTGTTTATTGTCCTTTCATAGAAACCAACTCATCAAACAAATCTTCACTCAATATCAACACTACTACAAAACATCCTTCTAAGCCAACTTTGACAATAGTGCATCTTGAATTGATAGACACTAGTGGTCTTGATTGTTATCATTTGCAACAAACAAAGAAATTTGAGCTTAATGTCAATGTCATCACACAAAAAACTAACAATTTGAATTCGATAGATTTTACACCCTCCGATAAAAGAGAGAAAAAAATATCGCAATCTAAAGAGTCTTGTGCAAGTATGACAATCTATACTAAGCAAGAGATATCTTTGCCCCACAATAACCAAACATATTCTACTCTTGATCAAAAAATTATCTTGTTGAGACTCCTCTGAGATCATTTGATATCCCTCCCTCCAAGTACACGAAAGGAATTTTACTACAAAAATTCATTTTGTGCATATCATAGAGTTCATGGTCATTCTACTAATGAATGTAAGGCTTTGAGTGGTAAAATACAACATCTTAAGGAGTTTGGTGCTCTTCCTTATGTGGGGGCACCTAATTCCTCTAATTGATATTGATTTTCACTCTAGCATTGTTTCTCATCAATCATCTTGGCTCACCCTTGTCTTGCACTAAGTGGGGGCAAGGGGTTAGGTAGCCTTGTCCTCGTATGTCATTTGTCATTGTCTCTTCTGGTCAGTTGTCTTCCTTTCATGTATATGTAAGAGCAAGCTTGGGATGTGGATGACATGCCTTAAGTTGGCTCGCATGTGACGTATTGAGTTATCTTTAGCATTGTATTTTTGGGGGCAACCCTTCCATCCTATTGCATGGCGTAGCTTATCGAAAACATATGACTTGGTATAGGGATTTCCAAGTGTGGATATTGAAAATTGTCCTAATCGATATCATACACATAAAATATATTTACTAACTGTTGGATATTGTGGTTGTGTTGCTGACATGTGGTTGTCATTGATGTCAACACTATTAGCATTAGTGCATTTGAGGTTGTATATGTCGAGGATATTGAGAAAATTGTAATGGAATGAATTGCAGGTTGTCAGTGGTGAAGTGATGTTTTGTTTGTCAGTGAGTTTGATACATTGTTGATCAGAGGTTGTGGACTAAAGGGTTTCTTATTGAGTATATCTAGTTTATTCATGTTGAGTTTTAGAGATCCGTGTGAAGATTTAATTGAGTTATGAAGATTTGTATTTTGACAATTTTTTTGTTACTTCAGTTTGTGCTCCTGAATAAAGATTATGTGATTCCAGTTAGTTCAGTTGTTGCGTATGCTTCTCTGATGATTCATGATGCTTGTGGATGTTTCTAGATCGTGCTCTATCTGTGTTGCATGTCTGCATTGATCATTGTGTACGCGATCCAATATTTTCTCTTGAGTGTTCATGTTTTTCATGTTCTTGGTCGACAAGGTGTTGAAGTGTGTTGTGGATCTTCGAGGAGAAATTAATTGAAGTGTTTTTGTGTTGGAAATTTTGATTTGGGTCTTCACTATGTTGTGGCCAACCTTGGTTGATTTGCATTGAAAATTATCTATTGTTTTGGGCCGACAGTTTGTATTCATTTTATTATTTCTTTGTGGCTGATTTGTAGTGATGTAATTTCATGTTGTGGATATATAAGAGCGATTGTTTATTTGAATTGAAGGGTGCCAGAAGAAGTTCTTGTGTATGAGATGTGCGAATAATGTCTTAATCATTCGAAGGTAGAGCAGAGTGTGAAGAAGAGTGAAGAAGAGTGAAGAAGTGTTCATGTCCTTAATCAGAACTATAATCAGGCATTAGCAGATGCTATTTTCTCAGTTCAAAATCCGAATGGTTGTAATCTGAATCTCTCTATAAGATAGTGTGTCTTCCTTTGTAATTGACCAATGAGCTCTAGGTAGTGTGCCTGAATGCATTTTCATTCCCCATTTATTCTTCTTATACTTTTAATAAGGTATAATCTGATGGATTGACCTCCACTGTGGTTTTCCCCCTAACAGGGTTTCCACGTAAAAAATATTGGTGTTATGTGTGTTTTTGATGTGTTGTTGACTCATGCTTTTATTGATATTGATCAGATCTAAGAATAAGGATTAATAAGTTTAAAATTTAGTGACAACTGATTCATCCCCCCTCTCATTTATCTTCCCTTGTGTTGCCAACAATTGGTATCAAAGCTTAGTTCCTTGGAAGAAGTTTAATAACTTGAGGTGATCTAGGATGGTGACATACAAGAAGAATAGTCTGAGATTTGATGGAACAAATTATTCTTTGCGGAAGACTCAAATGGAGTGCCATATGAGATGCATTGGTGAAGCCTATTGGAGCATTACAAGTAATAGGTATATTATTCCACCGAATTGTACTTATGTTGAGTATAATATCAGGGCTAAGGAAGCATTGTTGAGTGCTTTGACTGATACTGAGATGACTAATGTTATGGATCTGAAGACTGCTTATGAGATTTGGAAAAAAGTTGGAAACTTTGTATGAAGGTGATGCTAATGTGAAGATTGCTAAGTTGCAGAGTTTGAAAGGGAAATATGGAATGTTGAGAATGGGTGATGATGAAAATGTTACTACTTTCATGCAAAGAGTGAATGAACTTGTGTGTGGTATTAGATGTGCTGGTGGAAAGTTGGAAGAATCAAAGATTGTTGCTAAAGTTCTTAGATCCTTGCCTGCTGCTTATAAAGTCAAAGCTACAACTATTGAAGAACTCCAGACTATAACAAATGTAACCAGAAATATGTTGGTTGGTAAGCTAACTACTTTTGAGTTGAGCGAATTTGGTGATGCCCTTCCTAAGGTTGAATCTACATTTAAGGCTACTACTTCCGGAAGAGATAGACATAGATATGATCTAGGTGAGATTTGATTTAGAAAACATTCAAGTATGAGGATGAAATCAAATAGATTGAAGAAGAAGAAAGAGAGCTAGAAGAGCTAGAAGAGCTGGAAGCACTTATTGTCAAGAGAGTACCGAGGGGAAAAGGTAAGTATGAAGGAAAATTGCCTCTTAAATGTTTTTCTTGCAATAAGATAGGTCAATTTGCATCAAGGTGTCCGGAAAGAGATTCTAAACCAAGACATAACAAGCATAAATTTCAAAAGAAGTGTTACTATGTTGTTGATGAAGGTGTGAAAAATGATGAATCTGATAAAGGTGAAGACGAGTGGGTGTTTATTGCTATCAAGGAAAATAATCCTGTGTCTACTGATCTGCTAGTTGTACAAATGTGGAGAAATCCCTAGCTGCTCGAGTTGAAGAAAAAGATGAATGGGTAATTGATAGTGGATGTTCACATCATATGACTGGAGAGAAAAGTAAGTTTGTAAGCTTGGAAACATATGATGGTGGTGTTGTGAGATTTGGTGATAACACAACTGGTGTGATCCGTGGAAGAGGATGCATTTCTCTCGATGGTAAGAATAATAATAATGATGTCTTGTATGTGGAAGGTCTAAAGCATAATATTTTAAGTGTCAGACAGATGGTTGATAAGGGTTACAATCATCAGTTCAAGGATGGAAAGTGCAGAATATTGGGATGTTATGGAAATGTGATTGATGAGCCAAGTCTTTGGCACATTTTGATCATACTTTTATAAATACTTTGTTGTTTTTATTATACTAAAACAAACATTCAGCCTGTTTATGGGATAGGATATAGACCTTTTTATGACTTAAATATGATGAGTATATTGTCATAAGAAGTCCCATGATTATTACCTTTAATGTTTTATTAGTCTGATAAATACTTTATGGCTTTTTGTGATCATGAAACTTCCTGCAGCCATATCTGAAACAATGTTTGCCTTAGTTTAATACTTAATGAATGAATGAATAAAGTAATGGATTGTCTTAAAGGATGAACATGTTGAGCTAACCTTCTTCCTCAGGAAAAGATGGCGAGATATTTTGCAGGTACCACGATTGAAGGAAGGGAATTTGTTGGTGTAATTAAATGTCTTGTACCTTGTCCTAGGTCATAATTACACCTTAGTTAAGTTTACTTAGGGACCACATAGGAGGTTGTTGGAGATTTTCCACCCTTTGTGGACTTGACATCTCACACCTCATCACTTCCACCTTTTGTGGAGATTATCACATTATCCTTTTCCACTTTAGATGGAGTGATAAATCTTCATTGTTGTCACATGTCATAAGATTACGACACTTGTCATAATCTTGTGCCCTCCTATGTTCTCACCTTGGCTATATATCCAAGGGGTCTCCTATGCATTGTATGGAGTATTGAGCATTGTATTGCATATCATATTATTGACATTGAATACAGTTTATTCTTGTCATATTATTTTCTCTCTCATTTGTGCTTTCTATTAGGCCTCTAGATCTTGGGTGGCTACCTTCATAGCCAATTCTTACATGGTATCAGAGCCATTGGAGCATCTTTGGATCGCCATTCTAGAGATATCTATGTTGTTGCATCATTTTGGAGCATCCTACACCAAATCTAAGTCCACCATTGCGTTCGGGAGGCTGTTTCCAGTTGAGATCGCCTTTCGTTTCATCCAAATCGGACTTGGGGAGCTCCAGATCTGAAAAATCTCCTATTTGGATTTTTCAGAATTTTCAGTTTCTCATGACTGTACCTGTCTTGTCACCATTTCTGCAACTTCAGAGGCTTCGTTCAGGCTCATACAAACTCCTTTTTAGGTGTCATTTTTTTTGAAAGTGCATGATTTTTTGTCTACTTCTTGAATCTGCAATCACTTTGAAGCGATCTTGAGTGGATTTTGTACTTTCAGCATATGGTCATTTTTGGCCTATTTGGCACTTGTATTGCATAGATCTGGATTTAGGTCTTTGCTCTATTGTTCTAGTCTGTTATCAGCCTCTTTATTGGCAAGTTGTAAATCAGAAATCATAAGCCCACTTAGCCAAGTTGCAAGTGGCCTATTGTACATGCACTACATTATAAAGTGCCAAAATCATCTATTTGTGGGGGGGTACTTTGATTGAGTGAATTTGGGGGGGTGTATCTTGTGTGATTGTGCCTATTTTCTCTCTTGTGCTCTTGCATTGCATCATGGGTTCATCTAAAGTTCCACTCTTAACTGCACATAATTATGGTACTTGGAAAGTACGTGCATGGAGTAAACTAATGGAAAAAGGTTTAATTTACTACATTGATGGAACCATAACTGCACCTTCAGATCCTAAAGCAGATCCAACAACATATATGGATTGGCTCACTAAAACTTCTATGGCATTGGGTACATTAAGGAAGTTCATTTCAGATGATCTCATTTTCCATGTTGATAAATGTACTACAGCTAAGGAAGCTTGGGATAAACTTGCTGCTTTGTATGGTAAGGTTGATAAGGTTAAGGGATACAAACTTGAACATGATCTCTTAAGCCTTGATCCCAAGGATTTTGATACAATTCAGGATTATGTCACTAAGGCAAATGAATTAAGAGCACAACTAAAAGATTGTGGTATTGAAAAAGAGGATGATCAATTGGTCTTCAACTTGTTAGATAAACTTCCAGTTGAGTATGCAGCCTTTGTTTCAAGTTTTCAAACTCAAATATTGACAATAAGTAACTTCAAAACACCATCTTTTGAGGCTCTCACAGATCTTTTGATTCTTGAGCAAAATAAGTTGATGAAAATGGGCATTCTCAAGTCTTCAACTTCAAGAGCATTGGTGGTCAATCATGGAAACAATAAGCAAAGCAAAGGAAAGGACCAAAAGCAATCTTCACCAAAGCCACAAGGAGAGAACAAACAATCCACTCCTCCACAACAAAGCTCAACTTCAAAGAAGTACAAAAATTCAAGCAAGAGGGAGCAACCAACATGTGCATATTGCAAAAGGATTGGTCATGATGAGCATCGTTGTCATGTTAAGCAAATTGATGAGTTGAAACACATCCTTAAGAAGAACAATATCAACTTACCATCCGCATATCAAGAGAAGGAATCATCTCCTTCCAATTCTTCTTCTAAGGGAAAAGGAACAACTCTCATGGCAACAACATCAAGCTCTTCTCCTTCTTCTACATCATCTCAATATGATAAACATAAGGGGCAAGCATTTCTTGCAGTTGCAGATTCCAATTCAAATCAGTGGATCCTTGATTCAGGAGCTTCGCATCATATGACTTCGTGCAAGGATATGTTCTCTTCATTTGATTCTTGTTCCTCACCACCCATTTTGATGGCAAACAACACTTCTTTGGAAGTTTGTGGGAAGGGTTCTATTGACGTTGAAGGTGGAGCATTCAATGATGTTCTATGTGTGCCTACTTTGTCAAGGAACATTCTTTCCATCTATCAGATTACACATAGTGGTTTAGGAAAGAGTGTAGAGTTCACACTAGATTCTGTCATTGTTCAGGATTTGCATAGCAGGGCTCTTGTTGCAGTTGGGGAGGTTGATGATCGTTCTCGGTTCTACACCTTCTCATATTTTGCTCCTATTGATGATTCAGTTCACCCTAGTGTGGACACACTTGAGGAGATCGAGTATGGTTACTTGAATCTTGGAGTGCTTTATACTTCTGAGGTTCATGAACCTATTGTTGATACTCCATCTTCTACATTGACTGCTATACCTGATGATACTTGTGTTCTGACAGTTTCAGTGCCTTGTGATTCAGTGCAGCAGTGTATACCTTGTCTTCCAGCAGCAGCTTCATGGGATGACTACTTGACAGACATTAGCAGTTTGTTTGTGGAATCCTACATTGCATACTTGGGAGACACACTTGAGTATTTACATCTTCTCTTTGATGAAGGTGATTCTTCTTCAGTTGTTGCGAGGGAATACTCTGACCCTCCTCTACATGATCAGTCTTTCGAGGTTGATGTGATTGTGGATGCATCTTTACAGCAGTTGGAGGAGGCCACTTTCTCTTTTGAGGAGACATCGTCTTTGGAGTATGTTCTATCTTCATCCTTGCTAGATCCTGACTTGTCTTTTTTAGTGGATCAGAGTGTTGTTGCAAAGGGTTTCTCACAGATTCTAGGAGGTGACTTCATTGCAGCTTCACATGGTTTTGGAAAGGCATCTTTCGGCATCGACATAGGGACACTTGAGCAGATTTCAGAGACTTCTTACATCTTGAGGGTTCTTCCTTCTTCACTTGTGGATTGGGGAGACTTCATTCATCCACCTTTGGTATTGTTTCTTCCCAAGGGGAGGAACGTTGTTCGACAGTTTTGGAGCAGTTTCTTCATTCCTTCTCGAGCATCTTCCATTGGTGATCATTGTACATTGAAGGGGGGCTACCTTGTCTCTCTTCTTCTCTTGTATGGGGGGGACTTTTTCCTCACATGGGGTTTTTTCCTTCTCATGCTATGTTCATAGCTTTTTGTATCTCATCTCTCTTTTGGGGGGTAGTTTTTTCCCACTGGGTTTTTCTATCTTTACTCCACTTGTGAGAGATTTCATTGCATTGTTTGTACATGGGTACCTAACATGGCCTAGTAGCCGGAACCCATCTTGCATTGTTTACTTTTGTGTACATTCTCCCTAAGTTGCACTTAAGGGGGGGTGTTGGTGTAATTAAATGTCTTGTACCTTGTCCTAGGTCATAATTACACCTTAGTTAAGTTTACTTAGGGACCACATAGGAGGTTGTTGGAGATTTTCCACCCTTTGTGGACTTGACATCTCACACCTCATCACTTCCACCTTTTGTGGAGATTATCACATTATCCTTTTCCACTTTAGATGGAGTGATAACTCTTCATTGTTGTCACATGTCATAAGATTACGACACTTGTCATAATCTTATGCCCTCCTATGTTCTCACCTTGGCTATATATCCAAGGGGTCTCCTATGCATTGTATGGAGTATTGAGCATTGTATTGCATATCATATTATTGACATTGAATATAGTTTATTCTTGTCATATTATTTTCTCTCTCATTTGTGCTTTCTATTAGGCCTCTAGATCTTGGGTGGCTACCTTCATAGCCAATTCTTACAGAATTCAATTTCCACTTGAAGAATTGAAGACCAAATCCATAAAGACTGGTTCAACAGCAAAGGATGAGGAGACAGTTTCAACTCATCCGCCATGCAGGGAGAGTGTTCCATAAATCTAGGCTAGGCGTCTTGGTGGTGCATAAATCCAGGATGATGGCGCTTTAATACTGCTAAACCAATTTGACTTAGTTCTTGCATTGTCATTCATCTCTTTACTTAAGTTAGTTAAATGTAATAAATGCCTCCTGTTTTATAAGGGAAGGTTGGTTAGTAGTTAGGATCAATTTTCAATAAATAGCCCATTCTCCTTCAAAGAACGGGCTGGCTAAGAAAATCACTATTGTAACACACTTTCAGTCTTAGAAATTTAGCCAAGAGATTGTGCCATGTACTTGTTTACATTGAATCAATAAAGCTTATGAAGTTTTTCATCTAATCTGTTGTCTACTTTTGGCACTACCTAAGGGGGCCCACTTAGGGAACTGTCCATACTTTTATTCTGCAAGTTAGAATAGCTGCATTTTCCTTCATAGAAGTTAATGTGTCTGTTCCTGCAACTAGCAGAAACACAGAGCTATCAACTGTTCCTGCAGCCACTAGGAGCAGAATAGGTTATCTTTTGAGTTTTTCATTTCCAAAGCAAAGTTAAACAGTAAAGTTGTTTTCAGTACTTAAATTCCAGTATAAGGCATTTTAGGAATCATGCATGTCTGGAAGGGTGATTAGTGCATATCTTGTGCTGTCCCATTTCAAGTTTATGTCCCTGGGCTGATAATTAAATAAGGTTCTTAAGTAGGTCATGACTGCCAGTTGTGATGTTCAATCCCCGAGTAGAGGAATTCATGTTCCTAGTTATTGAGATGATTAAAGAACACTACAGTGATTACATCAGGTACAAAAATAAGAGGTAATATATTTCATCTGAATGCTGCTAGTAAACGTTGTTTGATTGCTCAAGTTGAGGAAAGTTGGTTGTGGCATAGGAGAATGTGTCATGTTAACTTTGATAACATTGTCAAGATAAGTTCTACTAAGGTTGTGAGAGATCTACCTAAGTTGGCAAAACCTACTAATGCCATTTGCAAGGAATGTTAGTTGGGAAAGCAAACTAAAATTTCATTTCGGAGCAAACAACATTGTTCAAATGAATCGTTGGAGCTTGTGCATACTGATTTGTGTGGTCCCTCTAGAATCATAAGTTTACAAGGTTATAGGTATTTCATGTTTCTTATTGATGATTATTCAAGAATGATGTGGGCTACTTTCTTAAGGGAGAAATATGAAGCTCTGGAAAAGTTCAAGATCTTTAGGGCTATGGTTGAGATAGAGACTGGTCTGAAGATTAAATGTTTGAGATCAGATAGAGGTGGTGAATTCACTTCCGGTGAGTTTAATTCTTTTTTGTGAAGAACATGGAATAAAGAGACAATTATCTGTACCACAGACTCCTCAACAAAATGGAGTTGTGGAAAGAAAGAACATAATAGTTCAAGATGCTGCTAGAACTATGATTCTAGAAGGAAATGTTCCTCATATCTACTGGAGAGAAGTTGTGATTACTACTGTGTATATTCTCAATCGGGTACAAATAAAAGGTGATACTAGTAAGACCCATTTTGAGCTATGGACTGGTCATAAGCCTACTGTTAGATATTTCAAAATCTTTGGGAGTAGATGCTATATCATAAGAGATGAAGATATAGGAAAGTTTGATGCTAGGAGTGATGAAGGAATATTTTTGGGTTATTCTACTAAAAGCAAGGCCTACCGGTGTTACAATAAGAGATTGAAGAAAATGGTTGAAAGTGTAAATGTTAAGGTTGATGAAGACATTGCTAGACCATCTAGAGCCTGTGGATATGATTTTGATGACCAAAATGATAGTACAAACAAAGGTTAGACTTCAAATCAAGTGAAAATCATTTTGGTGAATCAAGAAGATCAAGAGGAAGAAGAAACTCGTGAAAGAGTAGAAGAGAGATCAGAAGAGCCTGAAATTCAAGAACATTCTAAGACTCTGAGGTATGTAAGGTTGAATCATTCAGAAGATTAGATTATAGGTGATAAAAACAAAGGTGTCCAGACTAGGAGAAAATTTGTAGAAGAATATTGCTTAATTTCAAAGACTGGGCCTACTCATGTGAATGGAGCATGCAAAGATGAACATTGGGTTGAAGCAATGAAAGAAGAGCTACAAAAAATTGAGAAAAATGATACATGGATTCTTGTTCCTAAACCCAAGGATAAAAATGTAATTGGAACTAAATGGGTCTTTAGAAACAAATTGAATGAGCAAGGTGAAGTGGTTAGAAACAAAGCAAGACTGGTTTTCAAGGGATATTCTCAAATGGAAGGAATTGATTTTGGAGAGACTTTTACCCCTGTTGCTAGATTTGAAGTTGTGAGATTGTTTCTTGCTTATGCTGCTTACAAAGACTACAAGGTTTATCAGATGGATTGCAAATCTACTTTTCTAAATGGCGAACTGGAAGAAGAGGTATATGTTGAGAAACCTGATGGATTTCAATTGACTGATTAGGAAGATATGGTTTGTCGGTTGAAGAAAGCACTGGATGGACTTGAGCAAGCCCCTAGAGCTTGGTAGGCTAGATTGGATAAATATTTGTTGAAACTTGGATTTAACAAAGGTACTGCTGATAGTAATTTGTATTTCAAGAATGATGATAAAGATTTGATTGTGGAAGTTTTTGTTGATGATATCATTTTTGGAGGAGATGATAGTTTGTGCATGAAGTTTGCTAATGTGATGCAAAGTGAGTTTGAGATGTCAATGATTGGAGAGATGAAATTATTTTTGGGATTACAAATTACTCAATTAGATAAAGGGATCTTTATATCTCAGTCCAAGTATGTGAAAGAATTGCTAAAGAAATTTGGTATGGAAGATTCAAAGCTAGTCAGTACACCTATGGTGACTGGATGCAAGTTGACAATAAAAGATGATTCTCCGAAGGAAAATCAAACTACATACAAATCAATGATTGGTGGATTGCTCTACTTGACTCAAACTAGACTTGATATCATGAATGTTGTACGTATTGTTGCAAGATTTCAAGTCGATCTGAAGGAATCTCATGTGACTATTGTGAAGAGAATTTTTCAGATACTTGAAAGGGACAGTTGAATTTGGTCTATGGTATGCTAAAGATGATGATCTTACCTCGAGTGCCTTTACTGATGCTGATTGGGTAGGAGATGTGGATGACAGAAAAAGTACTAGTGGTGGTGCATTTTTTTTGGGTAAGAAGCTAATCTCATGGTTGAGTAAAAAGCAAAATGCCATTTCTTTATCTATTGCAGAGGTCAAATACATTGTTGCTGCTAACAATTGTACTCAAGTATTATGGATGAAGTAGATGCTGAAGGATATCAGAGTTGTATATGATGAACCTATTGCTATATTCTGTTATAATTCAAGTGTCATTAACATTTCTATGAATCTGGTGTTGCATTCAAAAACCAAGCATATATCTATCAAGTTTCAATTTTTGAGAGAAAAGGTAAGTGAAAAGGAAGTCAGATTGGAGTATGTGCCTATTAAGGAGCAGATTGCAGATATCTTTACAAAGTCGTTTCCTAAGGATAATTTTGAGTATCTTAGAGGGAAGTTAGGGGTGATTACCCCTCCTAATCAGAACTAAGGATGCATTTCTTTGCATCAGTCCATACATTTGATAGTCATATCTTGTCTCAGATTGATGTTGTGGTGGCTGCTACTTAGGAGGAGTAATCAGATGGTTCAAAAATTCAAATATGAGGTTCAGAGCTTAGAGATCTTTGTCATTGATGTCAAAGGGGGAGAAGAGTAATGTGAAAAACTGGTGATTATATGGGGAAAAGAGCCTTTTGGGGAAAAGATCATGTGAAATAGTTGAGGAGAAAAAGTCAGAACCTAAGGGGGAGTAAGTGTTAAGAGATAGTTGCGTTGATGGTGTTTTTCACATCATGTGTTTCCATCAATGCCAAAGGGGGAGATCGTTGGATGTTGTGGTTGTGTTGCTGATATGTGGTTGTCATTGATGTCAACACTATTAGCATTAGTGCATTTGAAGTTGTATATGTTGAGGATATTGAGAAAATTGTAATGGAATGAGTTGTAGGTTGTTAGTGGTGAAGTGATGTTTTGTCTGTTGGTGAGTTCCGTACGTTGTTGATTAGAGGTTGTGGACTAAAAGGTTTCTTGTTGAGTATATCTAGTTTATCCACGTTGAGTTTCAAAGATCCGTGTGAAGATTTAATCGAGTTATGAAAATTTGTATTTTGACAGTTTTTCTATTACTTCAATTTGTGTTCCTGAATAAAGATTATGTGATTCTAGTTAGTTCAATTGTTGCGGATGTTTCTAGATCTTTCTCTATTTGTGTTGCACGTCTACATTGATCGTTGTGCTCACGATTCAATATTTTCTCTTGAGTGTTCATGTTTTTCATGTTCTTGGCCAACAATGTGTTGAAGCGTGTTGTGGATCTTCGAGGAGAAATTAATTGAAGTATTTTTGTGTTGGAAATTTTAATTTGGGTCTTCACTATGTTGTGGCCGACCTTGGTTGATTCGCATTGAAAATTATCTATTGTTTGGGCCGATAGTTTGTATTAATTTTATTATTTCTTTGTGGCTGACTTGTAGCGATGTAATTTCATGTTGCAGATATATAAGAGGGATTGTTTATTCAAATTGAAGGGTTCCAGAAGAAGTGATTGTGTATGAGATGTGGGAATAATGTCCTAATCATTTGAAGGTAGAGCAGAGAGTGAAGAAGAGTGAAGAAGTGTTCATGTGCTTAACCAGAACTGTAATCAGGCATTAGCATATGCTATTTTCTCAGTTCAAAATCCAGATGGTTGTAATCTAAATCTCTCTGTAAGATAGTGCGTCTTCCTTTGTAATTGACCAGTAAGCTCTAGGTAGTGTTCCTGAATGCATGTGCATTCCCCATTTATTCTTCTTATACTTTTAATAGGGTATAATCTTGTGGACTGACCTCCACCATGGTTTTTCCCCTAACAGGGTTTCCACATAAAAAATATTGGTGTTATGTGTGTTTTAGATGTGTTGTTAATTCATGCTTTCATTGATATTGATCAAATCTGAGAATAAGGATTAATAAGTTTAATAAGTTTGAAATTCAGTGACAACTAATTGACCCCCCTCTTAGTTGTCTACCCTTGTGTTGCCAACACTAACATCATTTCCTCTTTAATCCATCCTCTATTTGCTTCATTAATTAAATTAACCTAGCTAATTTAATTAATTGCATCATTTTTCATCTATTGGCCTAATTAATTTAATCGGGTTAATTCATCCCTTTTCATGCTAACATTTCATCTCATTAAATTAAATACATCAAAATGTTTAATTTAACTCCCTAGGTCATCTTATTTAATTAAAGAACCCCAAGTTATTTAATTAAATGTCATTTCATCTCTCCCCCATTCATTAAATCATTTAGTTTAATGAATAAACACTTTATAACTCCAAATTCCCTAATTGCATGATTAAAACTTGATTAATTAGCAATTAAACTAACTTTCCTCTAAAAAGGGAATATTCACATCGAATATTCGTTATCCCCTTTTTTGCACAATTAAAACTTTGTTTTAATTTGCAAATTGCCTTTTTCCTCACCCATGAGAATATTCCAAAAAATATTCTTATTTCTCCATCATTTGAAAAGGGGATATTTTCACTTGGCTTCTTAAGCAAGTTTTAACCTTCAACCTGTTGAACAAGTCACCTTTGACCTGTGTGAGCAAGTCAAAAGTGTGTTTGTTTGAGGCATGTGTAAACCGTTGTTTAAAATCTCATCATGCATTCTCATCCGTTGATGAGAATCCATGATCCATGCCTCTCACCTCCTTCATCTTGGACCGTTGATTAATCTTTTCAATCTCAACCCTCCATTTTTCATTTGCTCTCCTATAAATAGGTCACTATTTGGAGACAAATGGATCCATCTTTTTCAGAGCAAACTTATGCTATAGAATTCACTTGCACTCACACTCATACTCACTCACTTTTAGCTTATCTTAGTTAATTTTAATTGCATAATAGCTTAGAGAATCCATTAATGGCTTTCATGCATCCATCTTAGCTTGTTTATAAATTAAGGTTTTCATCTTTTAGCTTAGAATTAGTTTATATTAGCTTAGCAATAGCATAATTAGTACAATTTTAGCATAAAATTATGGTAACTTAGCTTGCATCATGTTCATTTTTAGCATAAAATAGGTTTTCATACATCAATCACAATGGTTTCATTGATTCTCTTCCATAGAATCGATTGAAATTGGCTCACTGATCATGGGATTGGGAAAGGGTCGTCATTTCATGTCAACACAACACCAATTCCAAAATGGGATAAGTTTCAAATGGGTTAGATTAGGAATTTAAGTATTTTTTAGTTTGTAGCTTTCATTTTCAATTAAATTCTTAGTTTAATTTTCCAATTTGAATGATCTTGTTTGTAGATTCAGGTATGTTTGGTGAAATTATACTTTGATTCATCATGAATCAAGTGTAATTGATCCTCACTGATATTTCCTCGTCTCACATTCTGGTGCTAGAAGGAGGGCAAACCGTTAACTTACACTTTTTACCTTGAATTCCATTTGTTTGCTATTTTGCAGGTTGCAGTGATGCTCAAAATACAAATAATGACGCTATTTAAAGAGCGTCGCCATATAGTGACACCATCACAATTTGAAAATTTGACACCAAATTAATGCACTAGCACTGATTTAAATCTGGCGACACTTATTTAATTTGGAGGTATCGAAAAGTTCAAACGGTGACGCCCAAACTTCACCAAAGTGATGTCAAAAAATTTCAAATTGTGACGCCAATGAGAGCAGCGACACCAAGCAAAATCTTGATGCTATCATGCTCACTATTCCTGCTATAAAGCAATGCCTGTTTTCACCAGAGCAACACCCATACTTCAAATTGCGATGCTACTATGTTCAACAATGCCCATCCAGGGTCAGAAATTTTATGCTTGTTTTTTTGACATGTGATTTAATTTATTGGATTTATCTGACCATTGATACATGTCTGACTGTGTTCTAGTTGTTAGACTAATAGGGTTTTGTAGGTTTAAATACATGGAGCGAGAGTGAAGAAAGCTTTTCTATCTTAAAAATTCTATAATTGTAAAAGGCATTTGACACTTTGGGGCAATTATAACCCAATTTTATGCTTTCTAATTTTTGTTTTAGGAAACACACTAAGTTTCAATTGGGTTTAAAATGAATGCTCAAAGTTGGATAAAATTGAACCTTCACATCATCATTTTACTTTGAGCTTAAAAATTGAACAAGAAAAACTCATATTTAATCTTGGTGCTCTAAAAAGAACTCATCATTGCTTTGAGGCTTAAAATGAACTTGTGCTTTCATTGTCTTGTATTTTTTTTTGCAATTTGTGTCATTCGAATGCATATGCACTTCTCTCGCACTTCACGATGATCTTGAGAATCAAAAACATTCTAGTGACATTGGTTGTCTAAAAAACTACTCACACATTTCAAATTTGGGTTTAAAATTGAACAATCATGCTAGTGTGAGAAAGAGACGTTGTGTGTGTTCCCTCCTTGCACTTTATGTGAACTAGGTAGTTGAACTACAAGTGTACTCCCTCGCTTTAGTTACCTTTAGAGGGGCCTACCTAAGAACAATTCGAAGGCAACTCCAACCGATTTTTCACTTGGGCCAGTATATAAATGGATAAGACTAAATTGTCAAGTCCTCATGGTATGTAGGCCTTAGTTGTATAGTGTCTTTCAGAATGGGGTACTACTATAAAAATTATAAGAGCCCCTAGTAGTATTGATTAAAACCTTTAGTGGCTTGTTGGATGCTTGCAAGGTGCCATGTCCCTGATTACCTGAACTAAGAACCAATTTGTTTAGCAAGCCAAAATCCTAAAATATTTATTGGTGCAAGAACAAACATTCTAAAGCCACCCCACATTTGTACTATTCAATTTTAGAAATAGAAAAAATCCATTTGATCTCCAGATTTTAAGGATTTTGGGATTTGGTGGTCCCAAGAAGTGTATGTTGTGGAGGGGAGCTAGTGTCGTCAAATCTCTAACTGTTCACATTGTCTAGTGTTTGGAGAAATCCTAGTGGGGACTCAACAAATATGGCCATTTCTATCCTAGGATTGTAAATGATTATGAGTCATTTTAACACTTTGCTTGGTTTCAAAATGATACAAAAACAAACATTCACTATCATCCTCAAAATTTCAAACACTTTGGCTCAAATATGGACTTCTTGAGTTAGCCTTGATATTAATGCTTGTCCTAAGGATTTATCCTTAGTGATTTCTAAATATCTTGACATTAATCTCAAAACCATATTTTCCCAAAGACAACATAGGCAATTATGGCTTTAATCTCATAATTTTCATGAAATGGACATTGTGAAAGTTATGATGTTTTGGACATAAACATTTAGTTTGGAAACATAATCAAGAAAAGTTTTTTTTGGTAAAATCAATTCACCTAAGCAAAGATAGATTGACAAATGAACCCCACATGAATATTTGGAGACCGATCGCTCCCGTTGAACAACCTGATCTTCCAGGTGCTATAATTCAACCAAACTTTGAACTCATTAACATAGAACAAACCGATCTCATTAGCACTTTGAGAAGCTTGACTTTTGAAACAAAGGAAACAAATACACAGTGGAGAAATGCAGCAACCATTTTAGACAAAGAAGAGGAACAAGATGATATTGAGGTGAGAAGGCCCATATTACCACTACCTGCGTGGTAATAAATATCTTCCTTTCTTCCATAAACTTGAATTTTTTTCACATGATCTCATGTAAAATCAAGATCCCTAAGGAAAGGTCTACATGTTGTCATTTTAGACTTAGGAATCTCACTCTAAAAGCTCTCAAGAAACACCTTTTATCACTTCACATAAATAGAGATAGGTCGGTAGCAAACTTTCATAGACACGCTTCAAGGTACAGTCCAAAATTATATGTATTCTTTTGGATTCAAAACATTGATCATTTTACATGATACCAAACTCCTATAAATGATTCATCAAACAATCAAAATCCGTAGAGGAAAATTTATAGCCTATCATTTCAAACATAGGAATCATAGAACAAGGTTTGGTCAAAAGTGGGCTTCAATATTTTATTGAATCGTTACACCTTGATGAGAAACTTTTATGCTCGAGCTAGGAGAGCCCGAACAGGTTTGAACATTCCCATCTGTCCTCTCATTTAAATCAAAATTGTTCTTTTGGGACTTGAAATTTTTAGAGGTCTAACATCATTCTCACTACCTTGGTCTTGTCAAAACAAAGGTTCACTTTACTAGATGATCTCATGCAAAGTTAGGATCCCCAAGAGAAGGTCTATTGGTCATCACTTTAAGCTTAGGCATTGTAGTGAAAAAGCAATGAACTACCACACTAAGGCACTCTACGCAAACAAAAACAAGTTGTTGATAAACTTTTATGAATGCACACTAAGGAAATATCTAGAAATATACATGTTCTTTATGAGCCAAAACCCTTATCTTTTTGAGGATCAACAAATTTTATAAATCAACATTGAGTCTTTAGGACTTGAAAAATTTAGAGGTCTAGCATCATTCTCACTACCTTGGTCTTGGAAAACTAAGGTTCACTTTAGGTCAACATTGGGTCAAACATTTCATCCACCCCTTCATCAAATCTCATCCTTCACTTCATCCAAATTTGCAAAATTTTCAGTATACCAACACTTTGGGACTTAAACATCAATCCAACCAACTGCTAACTTAGTTACTTTGTATGAGAAATGTATCCTTTTACATGCACTTAGCTAAGTTAGTTATCATTTTTGAACTAGTTCATCTTGAAGGTCACAAGTCTACCCTAAAGATTTCTAAGTTCATTAGCATCCTTTATCCCAACATCAAAGCATCAAACTCAAGTCAAAAGTGTTGTCCCAAAATGTTTGCAAAGATCACTTCCCACATCACTCATATTTTCATCCCCCATTATCATCATTACTCCAAAAAGACTTAGAGCATCCCTTTTACTTAGATTTGAGTCAACTAGAGAATTCAAACATTACAAAACTCAACACAACTCTCCCACAGGTGACAAAATTTATAGTACAGAAAAGATCACAATACAAGAGAATCATGGAGAAAACCAAAGTTACATTTACCTCAAGTGATCCAAATCCTTTAGAATTTGATCCTAGAAGTCATGTTACCCCGTCACAACAACCATCATCTCCTTCAGGACCATATGAGATTGAAGATGTCATGAATAATCCATTTGAGCTTACTAGGGAAGAAATTATGGAACATCAAGCCTTTGAAAATGTAGCTCCTATCTCCCCAATGTTTGTAGCACAAAATTTAACATAAGGTTTCACAATTCCATTTCTAGGGCTAAACCAAACCTACATTCCTAGTCTTGCAACCAACCTTGCTAAAGATTTTGGTCACACCTCACCATTTGAAAGTAGTACACTTGTGGGTACCCTTAACACTAATCCTCCACCTCCAACAACCACTTGGACACCTACTTTTGGTGCTCCTCCTGTTCTCGAAGCTCCAAAATAGCTACACACACCACTTGAACCCCATTATTCCACAACCACTTCGACATTTCAGGGACACTCTTCTTCATCCACACCTATGAGTACCACAAGTGCACCCACGCTCACACAAAGTGGTATAGACCAAGTATCTCAAAACAAAACACAAGGGAATGTCAATACTATATCACAAAACCAACCCTTAATGCAAATAGGGACATCTTTATCCAACCCTCTAGTGGGTTCATCCATGCCATCTACCATTTTCACCTCATCCACTATCAATCCACCTCAAAACAATCCCTTGGTTACAAGTTCTATCAATCCTAGAAGTACCTTGATCAAAAATCCCTTGTTTACATCTTTTGCACAAGGCAATCCTCAAAACATAGGACAAGGGAATCTTTTCAATCAATTGACTCAAGGTCCGAGTGTGTCATTTCCATTATAAAATTTAATGACATCATCCTCATCTTTTCCCATAGTCTCCTTTACTATGCCAAATCAATCAGGGCCTCAAACATACATTCCTCCACCTCATTCTACCATCTTACAAGGAATGTTCAATCAAGGGAACCCTCCACCTTTCATTAGCAATCCACTACCCACTCAAAACATCAATATCCATAATCCTTCACAGATGTCTCAACAACCACCTGATCCCACATAACAAGCACATGCCTTAGCTTTACAACAAGCACAACAAGAAACTTTATTAGCACACCAACAACAGTAAGCCCAACAACAAGCCCTAGTGGCACAACAACATCAACAAGCTCAACAACAAGCCCTACTAGCTTAACAATATGCCCAACAACAACAACAAGGTTCCTACTAGCCTCATTTGAACATCGTCAATCCAAACGCATTAGGAACATATACATCAATACCCCCATCATCCTCATAGAATCTCATACACATAACTTGTGTCCTTACCGAAACATAGCAATGATACCATTCCCTCTTAGTTTTGAAATCCCCAAATTTGACAAATATAAAGGGAGAGGAAGTCCTGTGGACCATATCAAAGAATTTAACTTCATGTGCATGGAGGTGGCTTACAATGATTCATATCTAATGCACCTCTTCCCTCAAAGTTTAACAGGTCATGCTATGGATTGGTTTTCTCATTTTCCTCCTGGTATCAAATTTTTTCAAGAAATCACTGATAAATTTGTCAATCACTACTCCTTCAATCTTTGCATGGATGTCAGTATAGAATAATTATACACTCTTAGACAAAATCAAGGAGAAATTTTTGCTAATTTCTTACAATGATGGAGAGAAAGAGCTAGTAAAAGCAAGTGGCCTCTTCCTAACAAACAACAAGTAGGAATCATCATAGCCAATCTAGATCCAAATCTGTCATTCCATTTGAAAATGCAGTGCATTACATCATACAACAAGCTTATCCCTAGATCCCTTAACATCTAAAGAGCTCTAATCTCACAAATAAATACTCAAGCTTACAAAGACAATTGTCCTTCAACTAGTTCGAATGAGAAACCTCGTGTCTGGGAAAAGAACAAAAACGTGACAAATGACGGTGTAGTAGATGCTAAGGTAGTCCTAAGTGCTCCTAGACCTAATAACAATCAAGTTGCTAACATCCAGCTGACTGTGCAAAAAACAACACCTCCTCAAAACAATTAGATCAGTAACACCAACATGCAACAAAGACAAACCGTTAACAGGAATAACTATCCCAAGCACAAGTACACACAATTATTAGAACCCATCGAAATGATCATGAAGAAGTTGGTAGAGTCAAATCTGATAACATTTCCCAACTTTGAAAACTACCAAGAACCACACGAGAAGCCATCTTGGTACAACGAGCATGATCTCTGTGACTTTCACAAAATCAAAGGACACAAAACAACAAATTGCATGAAACTCAAGAACATCATCCAGGATCTCATAGAAAATGATACCATATCTATTGAGGTACTAGTTGGGAATCAGGATCTTAAGATATAAAAGAACCTTATGCTGGATCATAACAAAGCAAACAAAAATAACAAAGCTTGTGCAACATACCTATTCCAATGTAGTTGCCTCCTACGTCAACATTACCATTGTTGTCACCATCAAAGGAGCTAGTACAGAATGTGGAGTCACCAAACAGCATGGCAAAATAACCATTCAAGGAATCCCATCTCAATCTAGGACACAACCTACTTTGCCCACATCTAATCCTAGCAAGTACAATCTTCTAGATCAACTTAAGTAGACCCTTGCACAAATATCAATCTTAGAACTCTTAAGGTTATCCCCCGCACATAGGGAAATACTAGAAAAATCCTTGTCTGAGTCATTTGTTCATGAGAACATTGATACCGATTAGTTTCAAGCTATGGTAGGGCATATCACAAACCATCTTCTTACCTTTTTTGAGCAATATCTACCATCACAACCATCTCATAATTGTGCTTTACATCTTGAAGTATTCATTCATAAAAACAAGGTCAAAAGAGTCTTAGTAGATGGAGGTGCTAGTTTGAACATTTGTACCTTGTAGTTGATCAAAAATCTAGGCTATTCGGAAGATTATATTGAAAAGAGAAAAAGTACCACCATCAGAGAAGATGATGACCAATAATAGGTATCACAAGGAATAATTTCACTTCCAATCCAAGTGGGACCTCTTATTGCAGAAACTACATGCCAAGTGCTTGATCTTGATCTTCCCTATAACATAATGCTTGGTCGACCCTAGATCCATGCTCCAAAAGCTGTAGCCTCAACCTATCATCAGTGTGTGAAGTTTCCTTTTGAAGGTAGAGAAATCACTATCCATGGAGATCCTGAGCCTTTCTACTACTGCAAAAGTCTTGAGGCCAAGTTCTATAAGATCCCCCAAATACCCAAAAATGATGAAGGATAATCCACGCTTGTTAGAGATGATAAGCTTTGATTCTTGGTCTAGAGGTAGGCACGTGCTGAGCAAGGATTTCTAGGTTTTTCTTGCAGAGGAGGAATATTCCTTCTCCCTACCAGGGAGTGCAACTGTGTAAGTTCCCTTCGGTCCTACATTTTTTTCTTAATTCCTTGCCTCTTATGCTTGTGCTTTCTCGCGTATATGCTATTTTTGTTATCATCGTGTTTTGGTATGCATGTGCCCTATGACTTGGGATTCTCTACAATTTGATGGAAGGGGCTACGCCCCCCCTCCCCATTTCATCTAGGGTGGAGCCATGGGCTGGTGGGGCTTTCAACACTGCTGCAAAGTCTTTTATAGATGTGGTGGCTGAGAGAAAAGTGCACATTCTGTTGGAAGCCAAGTTTCTGGTGTCAGCCGACGATGAGGTAGGTGTGGAGAGCAAGGATGGTGGGGATCAAGGTAAGCCCCCATCTGAATCTTCTAATTCTCTCACCTTCACTCCTAACCCTGGTATGTGGAATGTAATTGATAACGAATGTTGTAAGTTAAAAGGTATTGCCATTCTTTGCGGTTGTGGATGTTTCAAAACTCTCGGCCTGTAAGTACTTAGATGAATGGTTTAATAAAGTTTGGTTTAAAAAGCTTGGCATAATGTTTTCATTATGTAGAATGATTCAAAGGGGTCTTTTTCTAATCTTTCTAAAAGAAAAATCCATGCAAGAACAAGTTGTCAAACAATAATTATGGAATGTTGGGAAATGCATTTTCAGGGCCATGAGTTGGTCTCCTAAAATAAATAGTGATGAGGTCCTCACCCTCTCATGTCCAAGGTGGGTGATGATTAAGGATGTCCCACCCTTGATTTGCAATATTTTTGAAGAATTTCTAACCTATTTTGGCAAGGCAGTTAGGATAGAGGAAACAAAAGCTTCCCTGCCACACATGGATGTTAGGGCGTTGGTTGCCCTAACACCAGGAATTGAAATACCTATGTAAATGTAATCAAATATTCTATCAAAATGAGAGACTAAGGGTTCTAAAGAGATTCTAAGTTTCCAGAATTCTACTAGGATTCTAAGACAAATTTTTGATTTCCAGATTTATACTAAATGTGCTGAGTGCAGAACATTAATGATTTCGATGTTTGCATATTAAGATTGGAATCATCTTTTGTATGTAAGGAGACCCGCCTCCAAGGGATGCATCTCTATGTCCCTTTGGGTGTGGGTTCCTCTCACAACCGATGGTCATTCGGTTTAAACTAACTTAGCGTAAAGACACACCCTTACGCATGGCGGATGAATTACAAGAATCCCAAATTTTAATCAATGCGAATTCAGAACATCATTTAGATAACTTTTATTTTATACATGCTTTATAAAATTCAATTATTTACTTATTTCCAGAAATATTAAACATGAAGAGTATTTGATCTTATATAAACGATGATGATGCTTATAGCAATCATCGTTTATATCTAACCTAAGCTACCATTCATTAACACTCCCTCTTAGCTAGGGAAGATATTTCAAATCAAATAAGTGGGGATATGACCTTTACACGTGATATCGAAGATAAGGAATGTTTTCTCAAAGTTGTCAAGTCACATGACATTCTTCATAACTCATCTTCATTATGGTATGTGCACTGACATCAAGTCACATGATGTCTACCATAATTCATGGCATATCCACAGATATAAATATCCACCATGATTATCTCTTAAAGATCACAATGATCTTCAGATGATATCAAGTCCCATGATATCCATCAAAGTGTCCAAGAGATACTATCATGACATGTCCACATATATCAAGTCACATGATATCTATCATGATAGTTTATCATTGTAGAGTCGTCACTTTACAATGTCAAATACAAGTGTTCATTATTAGAAAGATCGTCACCTTTCAATGATGTACATAGGGGGAGTAGGCCCATAAAGTCATGGAGTCACACACATGAAAAAAGAGTTTACACATTTAAACATCTTTATATATTAGTACAATTTGATAAACAATTTGAATTTCAAACATAAATAACAAATTACATTTCAACCATACCAAGTTTCTTCCTGAAGTGCTCTACCTTGATTCGGGAGAGAGGCTTGGTGAGAATGTCTGCAGTTTGATCATTTGTACTAATATACTCCAACTGAATCACTTTCCTTTCCACCATATCTCTTACATAATGATAGGGGATCTCAATGTGCTTAGATCTATCATGAAAGATAGGATTTACAGAGAGTTTGATGCAACTCTAATTATCACAATGAATAATTGTAGGATTCAAGGGCTCACCAAAGAGTCCCACAAGCAATTTATGAAGCCAAATTACTTCTCTTGCTCCCATTGAGGCTGCAATGTATTCAACTTCTGTTGAGCTCTGAGCAACTGAAGATTGTTTTCTGCAAATCCAGGAGATCATGGCTGATCCTAAACTGAAGCAACATCCTGATGTGCTTTTCCGATCAATTATACTTCCAGCCCAATCTGAATCAGAGTACCCATGTAGATCTAGTTGATCATTCTTGTAAAGAAGACCATATCCAATAGTGCCTTGAAGATATCTCAAAATATGTTTCACAACCATTAAGTGAATTTCCTTTGGCTCACACATGAATTGGTTGAGAACATTCACAACATAGCAAATATCAGGTCTGGTGTTGACTAGATACATCAAGGATCCAATCATCTGTCTGTAAAGGGTTGGATCTGCACACTTGGATTCTGTTGTTGCTTCTTTCAATTTGTGAAGGTTGGTTTCCACAGGTGTAGACATCGGTCTACAGTCCAACATTCCAAATTTCTTCAGAATATCGATAGTATACTTCCCTTGGTTTAGTATAATGCCCTCTGATTTCTGCCATACTTCTAAACCTACGAAGTAGTGAAGAATGCCCAAGTCTTTCATGTCAAATTCAGAAATTAGATCCTACTTCCCTTGAGAAATGAGGTGATCTTCTCCTGTTATCAGCAGGTCAACATAGAAAATAATTATTAGCATATCACCTTTAATTACCTTGAAGTAGAGATTGGAGTCAGCATCATTCTTGGAAAATCCTAATCCCAAGAGATAACTGTCAATTCTTTCATACCAGACCCTGGGAGCCTGTTTAAGTCCATAGAGGGCTTTCTTCAGTCTGCATACATGTGTGTCAGTTTTATGTATCACAAAACCTTCAGGCTGTTCCAAATATACTTCTTCTTCAATGGTTCCATTTAGGAAGGCAGTTTTCACATCCATTTGATGGATCTTCCAACCTTTAGTTGCTGCAATGGCTAACACTGCTCTCACTGATGTGTAACGGGCAATAGGTGCAAATGTTTCTTCATAATCAATGCCTTCCTTTTGAGAAAAACCTCTTGCCACAAAACGTGCTTTATGTTTTTCTATACTGCCATCAGTAGCATGCTTGATTTTGAAGAGCCATTTGGAAGAGAAAACAAATTTCTCTTTTGGTCTAGGCACTATATCCCATACATCATTCTTTAGAATAGACTGATATTCCTCTGTCATTGCATCCTTCCATGCTTGATGTTGGAAAGCTTTTGTAACACTGATAGGTTCTGAGTTTATGATGTTGTTCATTAGAGCAACATAGCTAGAGAAACATTTGGGTCTTTTACTCTCCTTGAACGTTCCTTTGGGTGTTGCATGATCCTCTGCTTCTTTGATCATCTTCTTGGCCCAAAGTGGTCTCTTTCTGCCATTGTCATCTGTATTCTCATTTGAAGTAGAAGGAAGTTCATGTGGCATTTCCTCAGGATGCTCCCTCTGAATCTTAGGAGTAGGTTCCATTTCAGGTACTCTAGGGGAATAGGTTTCAATCTCACTAGAACTTATTGCCCTCTTGAATGCAATGTCTTCTTCAAAGATGACATCTCTGCTCAATTCAATTTGATTCTATCCAGGTATGAATATCCTGAAGGCCTTGGAGGCTTCACTATATCCCATAAATATCCCTTTCTTTCCGGAAGGTTCAAGTTTGAATCTCTTCTCCTTGGGCACATGAATATAGACGGGACAACCAAAAATCCTAAAGTGACTAATGTCAGGTTTTATGCCAATGAAGGCTTCTTCAGGAGTTTTGTTGTCAAGATGAGAATGAGGACATCTATTTTGGATGTAGACAGCAGTCCTAGAGGCTTCTGCCTAGAAAGAGGTTTCAATGTTTTGGTAAAGCAACATTGCTTTGGTAGTTTCTACAATGGTTCTATTTTTTCTTTCAACAAACCCATTTTGTTGAGGGTTGTAGGCCACTGTGAACTCCCTCTTAATTCCAACACTCATGTAGAATTCCTTAAAAATTTTAGAGGTGTATTCTTTCCCATTGTCTGTCCTTAAGGTTTTTATTTTCTTCCCGGAGAAGTTTTCTGTAAGTGCTTTGAACTCTTTGAACCTTTTGAGGATTTCTATTGACTCTTTACACTTAAGGAAATAGATCCAGGTTTTCCTAGAGAAGTCATCTATAAATATGACATAGTATAGAAATCCTGCTTTAGAAGGTACAGACATGGGTCCACATAAGTTGGAGTGAATCAGATCTAACACATTTAGGGTTTTGCTCAAACTAATGGGAAAGGATCCCTTTGTATTCTTTCCTAAGGAACAACCTTTACAATTTCCTTCATGAGATGGTTTTAACTTAGGTAAGCCTGTTACAAGTTTTTCCATAGAAGGTAGGGTATGAAAATGAAGGTTTCTTAATCTTCTATGCCAAATCTCAGTTGACTCAAAGATGTCAAGGGTAAGGGCTTGTTTAACTTCAGTGCAAAGTTTGTAAAGGTATCCTTGTCTTACACCTATGATTTGGGCTTTCTTGATAGTTGAGTTTTTAGGCCATGTAAGAACTTTTCCATCCATAAATGTAACCCTATATCCATTGTCTTCAAGGGTGGAGATGGATATTAGATTCCTCTTTATTCCAGGTACAAATAAGACTCCAATGAGTTGAAGGGAGAGACCAGATTTCAATGTGATGGAACAAGTTCCAACCCCTTTTACTTGATGTGTAGAGTCATCCCCAATTGTGACATCTTCATCTGACTCTTCAATCATAGTGTCTAAATGTTCTCTAAACCCTGTGATGTGCCTTGAAGAACCACTATCAATCACCCAGTTGTTGATATTGTTAGATACTTGATTAGATAATGCTGAATAGAACACAAAGTTCTCAGATTCATGATCTGAATTTGTATTTCCTACTTTGGCAAAAGATGCTTGTTGCTTTGATCTGTCAGCGCACTTCATTGCATAGTGGCCATATTGATCACATCTAAAGCATTGCACTTGAGAGATGTCTTTCCTTTTAGAAGATCCCTTTCCATTGGAATTTCTCTTTCTTTTAAAAGGTCCTTTCTTGTAGGAGTTTTTCTTATTCCTTTTATTAGATGATGTGTTGAGTACATGAATGCCTTAGTCTATGTTTTTCTGTTTGTTTTCTTTTGAGGAGAGTCTTGTTTCTTCTTGAAGGCAATCAGTTCTTAGCCTGTCAAACTTAGGGAGTTTAGATCTTGCACTTATTCCTTGAACAAATGACTCCCATGAGTTTGGTAGGCCTCCTAGTGCAATTAGAGTTAACTCTTTGCTATCAATCTGATATCCAATTGTGGATAATTGATCCCTTAGTTCAATAATCCTCATGAAGTATGCATTAATGGACTCTCCTTTGTTTATTTGAGCATTGTTGATTTGCCTTTTTAATGCAAGAGTCCTGCAGGTGTTGTTGATCTCATAAGTACTCTCAAGAGATTTGTACATATGGTATGCAGTTTCATGTTTTGCTAGGATGGGCACTATATGATCCCTAACTGCATCTACTAGGATTTTCATGGCCTTTTCATTGTTTTCTATCCATTGAGTTTTCTCAGGTTCAGACTTTGTTTCCTTCATATTTTCTCTCACAAGTGAATCTAGCTTATTCTCTCTAAGGATCATCATGATTCTAAATTTCCATGATGTGAAATTGTCTGCTCCTGCAAGATGATCTTCAAATCTGATCATACTTGACATTATGAAGAATGTGAAGTGAATTAGATTCTAGAAAAATTACGAATTTTCTTGAGCAATTTGATATTTAGATTTGATTTGGATTCACACAACATGGCTCTGATACCATGTAAATGTAATCAAATCTTCTATCAAAATGAGAGACTAAGGGTTCTAAAGAGATTCTAAGTTTCCAAAATTCTACTAGAATTTTAAGACAGATTTTCAATTTCTAGATTTATACTAAATGTGCTAATTGTTGAACATTAATGATTTCGATGTCTGCATATTAATATTGAAATTATCTTTTGTATGTAAGGAGACCCGCCTCCAAGGGATGCGTCTCTTGAGAGGACGTGTCTCCACATGTGGAGACACGTCTGCTCAAGGGACGTGTCCCTTTGGGCGTGGGTTCCTCTCACAACCGATGGTCATTCGGTTTAAACTAACTTAGCGTAAAGACACACCCTTACGCATGGCGGATGAATTACAAGAATCCCTAATTTTAATCAATGCGAATTTAGAACATCATTTAGATAAATTCGATTTTATACATGCTTTATAAAATTCAATTATTTACTTATTTCCAGAAATATTAAACATGAAGAGTATTTGATCTTATATAAATGATGATGATGTTTATAGCAATCATCATTTATATCTGACCTAAGCTACCATTCATTAACAACCTGAAACTATTAAATTCAATCTTAAAAATAGGATAACCTCTTGCAGAATCGAGGTGCTAGGTGGGATCAATTCGTGCTACCTTTGCATAAAAGATAGGCACCTGAGAAGAAACTATCCTATCATCTTGAAAAATAAGTTTGGTTTTTCCCCTAACATTAATCCTGAAGGAAATGGTGGTGCAACCCTCAGTTCAGACTTTGGAGTGGATGGGAATGACAGAGGCTCGATGGGGATGGAAAGCCAAACGTTGCCTCTAGAACTTTACACTCATTTTGTTAACCCTAGAGAGCGAGTGGAAGATCTTTTTTCCCATTCCCCCGATAGTGATTGGCATACAACAACCGCTAAAGGGGCCTATGTAACACAAATTTGCAAAATCCAGTCCAAGTTTGCAATCAATTTGAAGCCCTAATTGAGGAGATAGAACCTTAGAATGAGAATAATGGGGATAGTAATTTTGTTCCAGAAGGTCCAAGTTGCGGTGGGGTTGGGGTTAACTTAATTGTCTCCAACCCAAGGGGCGAGAGTGTGAGGGGCCTCAAAACCAAAAAGAATGCCCAACAAATTGTAATGGATGAAATAAGAAATAAATTAAAGGAAAATAAAAAAAATGACAAAGAAAACAATAGAAACCAAGATGAAGTCATTAAGGACTTCAAATTTAGTAGTAACTTATCAGATCTAGGACTGAATACCAAAGGTTGTTCTATTACCAAAGATGAAAAAAATTGTGTTAAACAAAAAGAGGATGAAAACACCTCCTCGATGGTTAAGAATATAATCTTTGAATTTGAGCTAAAAAGGAACAAGATTATGGCATTCAAGGCAGTTATGGTAGGGTGGGACTAGACAACATGCCAAAAGAAGATAAAAAATGTACGAGCAGTGGCATGTCTATAGAGAACCACCCTCCCATAGGTACCTCGGATCCCATGAACTTGGATAATAAAGTAAGTAACCAAGTTGTCAATGAAGTAGGCACCAAGAGTCAGGTTGAAGGTGTGAAGGGTGGGGAAGATTTTGCACCGTGTAACCCCCCCAAAATAACCCAAGAAAAGAGGGCTATAATGAATAAGGTAAGGGAAAAAATCTTGTCTGAAGGATAAGCAACAAATGAAAGCCCAAGTAGTCCTAAGGGGGGTGGTGGCATGGTGGGTAAATCTCCCCACCAGAACATTGACAGTCGGGTCTTGAGTATTGCAAATGTAACATCAAGCTTAGCAGATGGTCTTGATATGCCTAGTAAAAATTTGGAGCCAAAGGGAGGGATAGGGAATCTCCCCAATAAGCCTATCATAGAATCCCAAATAGGGGCAAGTGGAAGGTCACCCCTAGACTTAAGTGTGGCTAAAACAAACGAAGCTGGGAGGATGCCTTCAATTGGGAAAGGTAGGGGAAGCATCTCAAAGCAAAAGAGGAAAAAAACAAGCCTGGTAATTACTAGCCCAAATTCTAAGAGGTTGGAAATAGAAGGATTACTACCCAAATGCTTTGAAAGCTTTAGAAATGACAAGGGTTTCCCAAAAAAATCTATTGATCATGAATCTTGAATGCATCTCATGGAATTTCAGGGGACTAGAGTCCCTTGATAGGAAACATATGGTAAGCAAATTCTGTAATTTGGAAAAAGAAAAGGACATTGTTTTATTATAGGAAGTAAAGGCTACGAGCTTTGCACTGGAAACTAGTCTTAAATTCATTTGGAACAATGCTGAGTAGTTTGTCACTAATCATGAGAAGGGCAAGGGTGGCACAGTAATTCTCCTATCAAAGGAGTGGACTCAATGTGTAAAAGGCTGGGGCACTTCTCCATGCAATAGAGTTATTTGGATCCGGCTAGAAAAAGATGGCAATGTGTTTGGGGTATGCTTTGTCTATGCCCCTAACAACTATAAGGAGAGGATTGAGCTCTGGAAATGGTTGATTAGCCTCCAAGACATCCCCTAGATTGTGGGGGGGGGGACTTCAACATGGTGGAAAGAATGGAAGACAAAAGAGGTGGCATGGAATTTGGTTGGAAGAGTAATGAGAAGTACTTCTGGCTTAGGATGAAGAATAAGTTAAATCTGTTTGACCCCTTGGAAGGCGAAAAAAAAGAGAACTCCAATATCTAGTTTACATGGTGTAATGCTCAACAGGGCAATAAAAGAATTTATTGCAAGTTAGATAGGTTTTATGTTAATCAGTTACACTTTAGCTTCCTCTCAAAGGATGGTGGCAACAAGGTAAGTGTGTGCCTGTTTATGCTTTCTGATCACCACCCAATCAAAACAAGGATCTTATTGAATGTTCAGGGTGGTGGTAGGAAGCCATTGAAGGAGCAATTCCTGCTTAACACAAGCCTCTTAAAGGATGTTGATTGTAGGGCTGCCATTGTAACTATGAGAGAAATTAACAAGTGGGTGCTCAAGGAAAAATCTGCTATTGAGCGATGTAACACAAATGTGGAGGGGTGGAAGAAGCTTTTCCAAACCATAGGAAAAAAGAGAGAAATTGACAAAAGAAAGGTGGAGAATTGTTTGCAAGAGAGACTCCTGAAGGCAGAAAATTGCCTTCAAAATGACCCACATAATGTTGATCTGGGAAAATAATTCTCCCATGCTAAGGATGCTCTAAGAAGAATCCAAGTAAACCAAATTCAAGGGTTAAAAACCGGAGCAAGGTTGAATTGGCTTAACAATGGTGACAAGGACATCAAGTTTTTCTTCATATATATTAAGGAAAAGGGCATTAGGGAACATGTTGATAAGATTTGTCAAGATGGGGTACAACTTACTGACTAGGAGGAAATCAAATGCCACTTCTTGCAATTCTATAAAGATCTCTTCAAGGCTGAAGGTGATAATGAGGATTGCAAGGAAGCTAGAGACTACCTGAGAAACATAATACCAAAAAAGGTCTATAGGGAGGATGTTGAGATGATAAGTAGGGAGATTACTAAGGAGGAAATAAAAAAGGCAATTGCTACCATGAATAATGATAAATCTCTAGGGACAGATGGGCTTCCAATTGAATTCTACAAAACCTTCTTAGAATGGGTTTGTGAGGATCTTCAGTTGGTTTATGAAGAGGCTATTGAGGTAGGGTCCCTTGGTAGCAAGATAAACAAAGGGCTAATCAAGCTTCTCCCAAAGGAAGGGGACAAAACCCCTTTAGAGAATTGGAGACCTATAACCTTGTTGAATGTCTCTTACAAGATCTTGGCTAAGATATTAGCTATGAGGCTTGTTGGAATCCTTCCTAAGCTGATAAATTCCACACAAACTAGATTCATAAAGGGAAGGTACATCTTGGAGAACCTAATTACAAGTTGGGAAGCAATGGAATGGGCAAGGCATTTAGAACAAGAGGCTTGCATGTTACTGTTGGATTTTGAAAAAGCTTATGATAGAATCGAATGGTCATTTTTAACAATGACCTTGGAGGCATTTGGTTTCCCTGATGCATTTTGCAAGATGGTTAAAATGTTACTAAAGAATGTTGTTGCGTAGGTGGATGTCAATGGATACCTAACTGAAGTAATCACCTTGGAAAGGTCCATTAGGAAAGGCTGCCCTTTGGCGCTTTCCCTCTTTGTTATAGCCTCAAATGCTATTCACTACTTGTTGAGGGAGGTTGGTACCACACCAATTATTAGGGGGCTAACTCTCCCAAACCAAAGTAGCCTTTTGAATTTGTAGTTTGCAGATGATATTGCAATTCTTATAAATCTAGAAGAAGGAAACCTGGAAAACCTGGTTAAGAAACTCAATTTCTTCTGTTTGGGTTCCGAGGCAAAAATATCCAATGCCAAATCCATTGTCCTTGGGTGGACAAATGATCTCCCTGGATGGTTTGGTAAGTTTGGATTTCAATGGGGAGGTCCCTGCAAGCAGGTGAGGTACCTTGGAATCCATTTTGTAGTCAATCCTAATCTCAAAGACATGTGGATGTGGATAAAGGTCAAAATTGAAAAAAAGATACATAATTGGAATAAACAGTATTTGTCTTTGGCAGGTAGGGTGCAGGTCTGCCAAAAAATCCTTTCCTCGTACAACTTGTACTTTGCTTCAGTTTGGCTATTCAGTGGGTATCAGGTAAATGAAATTCAAAAAAGGTTAAGGAAATTTTTGTGGTCAGATGGCAAAAATAAAAGGAAAAAGCACTTAGTCAAATGGGACTGGTGTTATCTTGAAAAAAGGCATGGGGGTCTTGGTTTGAAAGATTTAAGGACCCATGGCATTGCTCTAGCTGTAAAATGGGTAATAAAATCCCTTGATGGCATGGAGCCTTGGAAAATTCTTGTAAGGAATAATATACAATTGGGGGTACCAAGAAAAGAAAAAATGTGGAGGATGCTACCTTTCTGTGACCTACTTATTGGGAAGCAAACTATCTCTCATGCTAGTTCCAATGTGTTTAAAACCCTATGGAAGGCTTGGGAGCTTGTCAAAAGCAGGGTGGATGATGGCCATTTCACTAAAGACAATAACATATCACTTTTTATTAACAAATCAATCTGGTGGAATCTGCAGCATAAGGACAAACCCCTTGCACTTCTTCAGGGTTGCTCAGCCAAGAGCTGGGCCCAAAAAGGTATTCAAACCTTTAGTAGTATAATTGTTAATGGGAATCTTAAAGATTGGTCTTATCTTAGTATGGAGTATGGCCTTCCTAACTCCAATTGGAGGACACACTTTATAGTAAGAGAAGCCTGTAAAGATCTGATTTTTCCTATTGACTGTGACCAAAGCAATAATCAATACCTTGATCTAAAGTGGTATGATAACTCTCCTTTAATGAATATCAAGTCAAAAATTATTTACAACACTCTAATGAGCTGTAACGTGGTTTTTGATCATGGCAATAGGTGTTGGGGTGTGAGCATCCAAGAGAAGAATTGGCAGAGTATCTTTTTGAGCATTTGGTCTAACATTTGTGAGCCTAAGAAGGCTTGCTTTAGATGGTTATTAAGTTTGCAAAGGTTACCTATTAAATGCAAAAACTCTGACATTGAACTTTGCAGCTTGTGTAGGGTACCTAAAACAATTAAGCATGTCTTTTTTGAATGTCTTTATGCAAAAGAAATCTGGCATTTGTTTTGTGATAGAATCAAAATCTAGGATAGTTTTGGGGGAATCAATTGGAAAATAATTATTATGGGGCCTAATTTTAATTTGAAGAAAGAATATGCTATGTTTTGGTTATGATTATCTAATGAAATTTTGTGGCAAGTGTGGATGACAAGGAATGAAGAGAAATTTGGAGGATCCAAAAGGGTGCTTACTAAGTACTCAAAATCACTTACTTTAATGTTGTAATGCAGGTCGCCCTGATAATGGAGATGTCAAAAGGGAAATTTTTGAGGCTGCTAAGCGATGGTTGTGGTTACTTCATGCAGAATGAGGTCAAGTCTTGTCATATGTGGTAGCATGGCCAACCCAGCTTATCTACCTTCATGGTGGCCCTAGAGCAGTTTCAGAAGGAGTTTAATAAAAAGGTAGATCAAACCCACATCGTATCTACCAAGTAAGAGCTCATGGATAAATAGGTTCAAACCAAAAAGCAAGATCACAATAGGAAACATTCAGTATGATGTTGAATCTGGAGGGGTCTTGTCCAATCTTATGCTCGGCTAATGAAGCAAAGATTATTGTTCCTTGTAAATATCTATGTTTTTTGTACTCAATTGTTGTTGTATGTTGTTTGTATCCTTATAAGTAAATTGTCACAACAAGAGTACAATATCATGTTTTTTTACTGGTATTTGATACAGTAAAAAACCTGTCTTGTAAATGTTTCAACGATAATCAATACAAAAAAATTTATGAAGGACCTACACCATCAAGCTCATTTGTTGACCCATCATCCCTAGCCTCTACCTCAACAACAAAAATGCCTATTGTGCAAAGTATACCCAACGTCAAAGTAGTGATCCAGGATGATGGTTGTGGAAACTACAAACTATTGAAAGACACCTTTATCATGGGAAAGTTACCTATTTCTCCTCAGTCATGGGAAACCCACATCTAACACCAAAGAACCCAAAACAATCAAGATGGTAGCTACTACCTTCACCAAGTGGGGAGATTTGAATCAAGAAGATGTCAATGAGGAAGATATCTCTAAACTTCTCTATCAAGATGAATGACCTATTCCTGTTCTTCCCATGGAAGATGACAACAAAGGCTTACGACTAATGAAGAGCACGAGATAGAACAAGAATGAGAAGCTAGGAAAAAATGACAATGGTTTACTAGAACCCATCATTCATGAGAAACGAAAAAGAATCTTGGCTTGGGTTGTACTACTAGCAAGGTCACACTTATTGGCAAAGGTATTTTCACTAAACGAGCTGAGGCTTCCTCTTGGTCACCTACATCATGTGATACAACCTTAGATGACTTTCCCCTTGATTTTGCTGATTTATTTGAGAAGAACACCCTATTTATGATATCCATAACATCCTTTGTCTCAAATAACCAACCAATTTAAATATGCTTAGTATACCCACAACTCATTAACATGGACCAACAAGGACCACTGATTTTAGATTTATTCAATAATGATGAAGCAATCTCAAAATTCATAGGACTCTGTGACAACTTATCATGGGCAGATCACAAAGTAGGATTCGACATAGAGCTCGACACAGGGGCTTACTATGGGTAGACAATTGAATCCTTCAGTCACAAAATAAATGAAATGCAACTAACATGCAAATCCTTGAGTGAAAACCACCTAGTGGCACTCTTTGATCCTAAAATAGTAAAAACAAAGGATGCATGTGACAGTGAAAAACTTTCTGAGGCACCCAAGGATGAGGGATTCAATCTCCCCCTTAGTGAAATGCATCCAGAGAAGTCAATAGTACTAGTAGAAAAAGCCCCTCCAGTCAATGTGGGAACAAAGGAAGCACCTAAGATCACTTTCTATGCTGAATCCTTATTAGTCAAAGAACAAAAGAATCTTGCAACATTCCTCAAAGAGCGAAGAGCTAACTTTGCATGGTCATACACAGATATGCCAAGCCTTGATCTAGAATCGGTTGTGCATCACTTAGCAGTCTATCTTAAAGCCAAACTAGTTAAGTAGAAATTAAGGAAGATGCACCCTCGTATAGCACTCTTGGTTAAACTAGAATTACAAACGCTTCTTGACTTTGGATTCATTTGATCTATAGATTATCCTAAGTGGGTATCAAACCTGGTACTAGTCTCAAAACCCACAGGGGGCATCAAAATTTGTAGTGACTTCATAGATTTGAACAAGGCATGTTCGAAGGACGATTTCCCTCTTCCCAACATCGATCTCATTATGGATTTAAGAGTTTGGCATGAAATGTTGTCACTCATGGATGGTTTTTCAGGCTATAATCAAATCATAATCGCCAAGGAGGATCAACACAAAACTACATTCACTTGTCCATGGGGAACCTATTGCTAGAATGTGATGCCATTTGGGTTAAAGAATGTAGGAGAAACCTATCAAAGAGAAATGACCCTCATCTTTCATGACATGATCCACAAAATAGTTGAATATTATGTGGATGATATTTTGGAAAAATTAAAGAAGAGAAGTGAGCACATACAAGTCTTAGGACCTATCTTTGATAGGCTTGAAGAATACAAGGTTCGGATGAATCCAAAAAAGTGTGTGTTTGGGGTCACATCAGGGAAACTTCTTGGCTTTATTGTCTCACAAAGAGGGATAAAAATTGATCCAACAAAGGTAAAATCCATCCTAGATATGGAACCACCGAAAACACTGAAGCAGATGAGAGGATTACAAAGCAGACTGCAGTCCATCAGAAGGTTCATAGTCCAGCTATCAGATAAAATTCACCCCTTTTCGCTTCTTCTTCATAAAAGGATAACCTACAAGTGGGATGACAAGTGTGATAAATATTTCCAATAGATCAAGTATTATCTACTAACACCTCCAGTGTTCATGCCACCAATACCGAACAAGCCACTGATCCTGTATATCTCAGCAACACCAGCAACATTAGGAGCTCTTTTAGCACAACATGATGAAAGTGGAAAGGAAAGAGCCATCTACTACATCAGTAAAACCTTGTTAGGCTATGAGATGAACTATTCACCCATTGAGAAGGCATGCTTAGTAGTAGTTTTTTCTTCACAAAAGTTCAAGCACTACATGTTATCACATCAAGTCAAGCTCATTGAAAAGATTGATCCATTAAAATATTTGTTATCCAAAGCAACTCTCACAGGACCAATGGCTAAATGGGTGATGATATTAATAGAATTTGACATAGAGTATGTGGAGCACAAGGCAATCAAAGGAAAAGTGATCGCAAACCAACTAGCACAAGGTAATCTATGATGAGAACCCTTTAATATTTGAGTTTCTTGACAAATCAATGTTCCTTATCAATCTCACAACTTAGTGGAAGATGTAATTTGATGGATCATTCACCCAACATGGATCAGGAGCAGGCATTCTCTTCATCACCCCTTAAGGTGATTGTGTCCCAAAATACTACAGGCTATCATTTCCTTGTACCAACAACATTGTTGAGTACAAATCCCTAATCACAGGTCTAATGATAATAGTTCAGTGGCAGATCCAAGAGATGAAAGTGTATGGAGACTCACAATTGGTTATCAACCAAGTCAATGACGATTATCAAACTAAAGATGACAATCTCACTCCTTACAAGAAGATGGTGGAGAATCTCAAAGACCTTTTTATAAACATAACTTTTGAGTAGATTCCTCACATGAACAATAGAGCAGTGGGCACCATGGAAACAATCAGATCACTACTAGACATGTCAAACAAAATCCTCAAATATGAATTCTTGGTAGAACAACTTCTTGTACCAACTTTTGAAATCCCTAAATCTGAATTTTCTTATGTCATTGTTGGTCCTGGATCTCCGTGGTACCATGACATATTTACTTACCTTAATAGAGGAAATCTCCCATCTGATATCACCCTAAACCTTAAAAAGACCTTTGTTAAAAAGGCATCCCGATTTGTGATCTTAGGTGATACCCTTTACCGTCAAAGCATCGAAGGGACATTACTACGATGTCTTAACCAAGAGGAATCCTTAACTACTTTAACAAAAGTACACGATGGCATATGTGGGTCCCATTCTAGTGGTATGACATTAGCTAAGAAACTATTGAGGATGGGGTACTATTGGCCAACCATGGAAAAAGAAGCTCATCAATATGTGCAGAGGTGTACCCAGTGTCAATAGCATGAGGATCTGATTCATGCTCTAGCTCAAGAATTGCAGCCAATGATCACACCATGGAATTTTTCATAGTGGGGACTTGACCTCATAGGTAAAATCACGCCAACCTCATCCAACGACCACAAGTTTATCATAACCACCATTGAGTACTTTACTAAGTGGATAGAAGCCATTCTTATGACCTACATAACAGGGAAGTAGATAGTCAAATTTATCCTGAATTACCTAATTTTATGTTATGGTATCCCACAAACCCTCATCTCAAATAATGGAACCCCTTTTAAAAATCAGGATGGGAAAGAGTTGTGCCAAAGATTCAATATCCAACACCGATTCTCTACCCCATACTATCCCCAAGGCAATGGTCAAGCTGAGGCTACAAATAAAACTATCCTAAAAATCCTGAAGAAAATAGTGAATGAAGCTGGTCGTGACTGGCTTCTACAACTAAATCCCGCTCTCTGGGCTTATCGAACTAGTATCCGCACGCCTACAGGTGCAACCCCTTTCTCTTTGGTCTATGGATCAGGAGCCATTTTTCCTATTGAGGTTGAGCTCCCATCATTGTGAGTATCACAATAGAACCTGATAACTGAGGAAGAATACAAAGTGTCTTAACTAAATGAGCTGGAATTCCTGGATGAACGTTGTCTTGAATCCCTTAATCACTTGCAAGTATATCAAAACTGACTTAAATGAAGCTATAACAAGAGAATCAAATGTTGCTTGTTCCAAATTGAAGATCTAGTCTTAAAGGAGAATTAGAAGAATCTTCCAAATCAAGACAACAAAGGAAAGTTTGAGCCTAACTAGTTAGGTCCCTTTGTCATCACAACAAGCTACGGATCAAGAGCATACCAATTGTCAACCCCTGAAGGTGAACCCTTGCAGGAGCCAACCAATAGCTTGCATCTCAAAAAGTTTTATGCCTAGTCTTAAAGGGTATAAATAAGAAAATACCAAAAAATCATAAAAATGATCAAAAATCCAAAAAAATTAGAAAAAGGATTGAAAAAAGTAAAGAAAACAAAAGTCCTCTAGTGAAAACCACTTCAGTGGCACTTTGGGAAAGTACCTTGGTGAAAACTTGGCAAACAGGCGCCTTGCGTAAATAAAGCATCTCCATCTATTCTTTGGCTCTTTTGTCCTATCATTCTTTGCATCGCCATTTATCCATCATCCGCATCTTTATCATGGCTTGACACTATAAGGTATCATGACCCCTTTAGTACTACTTGGCATATTCCAAAGGTCAGTTTGTCTTGCCTTTATCGAAGTAGTCTAACGTGTCACACTGGGGGCATTTCATTATGAGTCACAATTGGGTTCTTGTATATCTTGAGGTCATTGGACATCTTATCAGAAAACACCAAAAACATTCATAAAATCTGATCTAGAAAAATCCAAAAACATTTGCAAAATCCTGTAGAGCTAAAATCCAAAAACATTTAGAAAATTGTAAAGGCAAAATCCAAAACATCTAAAAAACATCAAAAACCCTAAAAAGGTTGAACATCAAAAATCCAAAAAAATAGAGTCCTCTTGTCAAACTACATCGTCTCTGAGATTTAACATAGGCAAGGCTATCTTTGATGTGCCCCCGAGACACCCTAGGTCAGTCCTTTAGGAGTCTGTCATAATAAATTGACATCTTTCATCTGTTTATATCTTCATCTTGTAAATGGGTTGAGTCAGTTTAACTACATGGTCTCTATGTGTATAACGTAGGAAAGGCTTATCTTTGATCAACCCTCGAGGCCCCTAGGATGGGTCTCTTGGGTTAGGTTCTTGGTTGAAACTCATAAACTATCATAAAATCCCTAAACATCCAAATATTCCCGAAAACACAAAAACATTTGAAAATTCAAAATCCAAAAAAATAGAAAATACTCAAAAGACCTAAAAGCCTCAAAACATTTGGAAAACTCTAAATAGCCTCAGAAAATTTGAAAATCCTAAACATTCGCATAAACTTTCAAAAAGACCAAAAACAACCTCAAAACATCCATGAAAACACCAAAAACATTAAACTATTCCAGAAAATCCAAAACCCATCCATCTCATCTCGCTTTCACCCATAATAAATAGATTTCCACCTTCAACCTTTAGTGAAACAAGTAGAAAGCAAGTATAGCAAGTTGTAAAGTGTGAACCTAAAGGTCAAAATGTATAGTCTAAATCATAGGTAAATGCATCAGTGAAGTTTATAGCAATGAATCATCTTAGCATTATCATCCTAACATCAAAACAACCCTCTGATCAACATGTCCTAGGATGTATCCTTCCTACGATGGACATCAATATCAGAAATCACATTAGCTAAACTTAAACTAGGAAAGAGCTATAGATAACACTAACTATTTGTCTTTGATATTTTCTTATGATTTATCTTAATGAACCATTCCAAGGACCTCTCAATGATATCAAAAAAACAATTTAGAGAGAAAGGAATGGGGCTTCAATCATTATCTTTCATTTGTTGTGCTTGTGGGTACTCTTGTAAAATAATCTTGGTGCATACTTGCTTAGTATTTTGTAGGAAGGTTGTTTAGGGTATGTTGCTGACTATTGTGTATGCTTTGGTCCAATATATTCTAAGCTTCTAACTTGCATTCCAACGAGGTTTTTGTATGTCAAGGTGTGAACAAGAACTATCCTATCTATTTGTCAAGTCAAAGTCCATTACACTAGATACAACATTGTTCTAGTTATCAATACCTTGATGCATCGTGTCTATGTTATATCAAACAATAAGGAATGACGAAAAATCCCAATCCTGAAGTGTGAGAATCTCCTCATCCTGCATTTTGCATTGTCTCGTCACCATCTCTAATAAAGTCTCGATGGATCAAGGACTTGTTGGATATTTTGAAGCAATCATCATCAACGATCATTCATTCTTTCTTCTTCTATCTTCTCTCTGCGCTAACCTGGTATCATGACAGTCAACAAAAACATCATCAATGCATCCAACATGCATCCATAAACCATCAACATACATGCATCTCATAATCATAACATCCATCAGCATAATCATTGCACATCATACATTCTGCACAATCATTTGAGTTGTGATGAATAATAGAGATTTGTTATTTTAAAGCATCTAAAATCATTGCATATCATAAGTATTTGCATACACACATCCACATGCATACATCGTCATCATAAAATGCATAGAAAAAATACAAAAATAAATGCATCCACATCATTTGCATCCATAACATCTGCATATCATAATCATCCATCCATATCATATTGTGAAAAGATAATGAAAAAGAACATAACATTGCACCCATCCATATCATGATCATCGCATATCACATAGGCATAAACAAAGTTCATCCATACATGATCAAATATAAACATTGTATCCATCCAAACATGAAATAAAGTGAACACATCATAGCATGAATCATCTATATCAGTATCATAGGTATCTAAAAAAATGAATGTCATGGTACAAAATTTGGATTAGCGTACGAACATCGAATAAAAGTACAATATCCACGAGGCTATCAAAAAGGATCCCATGAATGTATATCTGTGATAAATAATGGGGAAAAATCAAAAAGTGTCTATACATAATAGCTAGCCTTGATGGCTGCTACCCTCTCTAGCCGGCCTCTCAGGTTGATCCTCTGCTTGTGGCCGTGTGTCACTATGTTGTGAAAAATATGGTTGTCTTAGTGCTGCTGGTACATCATGATGATAATGTTGTCGGTAATATGCAACCTCTGTAACAACCTCTCTATACAACCGCGCTGACACTGTTCAACCATGAGTGGTCACCATCATCACCTCAATATACTGACACCTAGCAACCTCCTATTCTCTCTCCCATCACAACCTATACTCACTGTAACACCTGATCTCTCTCAGTTGTAATCGTAACCACCTGTTGTCAAGCCTAGTGTCACTCAGTAGTAATAACCAAAACCTGTTGGCGGGCCTGATCCTGGTCATTAGTCAATATCTGCACCTGCTGTTGTAGCTATTGTATCTGTGCATCTGGTGGTGGTAGTGGTCCTGGTTGAGGTTGTACATATGGCTATTAAGGAGGTTATTGTTGTATAATTAGTGGGACCCCAAAAACTTGACCATCCTAGCCATCCTAGCCACCCTGTCCCCTGCCTCTCGTTACTCCTCTGCCTGTGGGTCTCCCTCTAGGAAGAACACCCACTGGATTTGTCAATCAACGGGGAGGGACAAACCAAGCATCATATGTAGGCATAGTCTGAGCTACTGCCTATCCCCGATCGTATTCCCAAGGCTGAGCCACCAACTATCTAAAGCTCTCTACTGCCTTGGGAGCTGGGATAGTCGGTCCCCATGTGGGAACCTCTCGTGCCGATCTCACAAAAATGGCCCTGTATGCATCATCAGGTCTATCCTGGACCTCTCCAAACTGTCGAGCTACCCTATCTAGTAGGTATCTCTCAATAATATGGTGCTCTCAACCCTACATGTATCAAGTCTTCCTGGGAAAATATAGCTGATGAATATCATCGAACCATGGTGACATCTATAGCCATGGGCGCCAGTGAAAAACTGTCATGTCGTCAATCACCCATCTCCAATACGGGAGCCCAATCTATCCAGTGTGCCTTAGAGTGATGGCACCTCTGTATCTCCAAATGACGGGATCATCTGGCTCCACATCTGCCATTTGAACAATAGGTCGGAGCATGACAATGTGCTCCCACACCCAAATGTGTAGCAAAGTCACCCCTGCACCAATGGCTCTCCCATCACAATAGAAAAAATTATGCAAATCATGATACAAGGAGGCTAGCATCATGGGACCCTACACAAAAAGTGTCCTCCTATACAACATTCGATGCCACGCCAAGGCCCATCCTAGGTTGAATCCTTTGCTGCGTCTATCTGGAGCCACCAAACCCGAAATGATGGTTGCAACAATCAATCTGAAGGGCGGCACATGACCGTTGTATGGCTCGAGGTTAATTTGTGATGTAACCAAAATAATCCGATCCATCTCCATGACCTCAAGGCAGGCATCAAACCTGGCATTAGTGTCATAAATCACACGATCTCCATGAATCAACAAACACAAAATACACCAAACATCCTCCAAAGCCACCATCACCTCACTTGTCAGAAGGTGAAAAGAAGAGGTCTCACTGTGCCATCTCTTGCACAGAGTAATGATCATCACTAAGTGTGTCTAAATCATAGGCGCATATGCGACATACCAAAGGCTGATCTCTCCCAAGTGCTCCTGACACAACTCTGATAAATCATCTAGTCTCTCCAAAATGGTGGGTCTATGCTCCCGTGACATTAGCGGTGGAAAGACCTCTTGCATCCACGAAGTGCACAACATCAGGAAATTGAGAAAATTTGACTCAATTTAAAAAATTTAGCTCAAAAATCACAAAAGCGTCGCTACATTCAAATTTCAAATTGTGATGCTCGAAGCATTTAAAATTTCAAATTGAAACATGTGTCACCAAATAAACTGGCATCGCGGTTTAACCTTTGGAAAACCCTAACCCTAATTTGTAAATTGACAAGTGAGTCACCATTTTAAATTAGAAACCCTAATTTTAAATCGCGAATAGCATCGCCATATAAATATGCGTCATTATAATTCATTTGGGCATCACCGATTTCAGTTTGGGCATCGCTATATTAGCAATGTCACTAAAGTTTGAACTTTAAAGCATAATAAATGCATTGAAAATTCAAATTTCAAATCAAGTTTGGAGTTACATACTGGTGGTCCTGTGTTTGGAAGCCACTAAAACTCTTGAACTCGATCAAAGATGTGCCTAGGAAGCTCTCGACGCGCTGTTTTGTCGAAGGGTCAAAGCTCAAAAAAGCAAGAATCTCTTAAGTGTGAATGCACAAATGAATTGAAAGTGACCCTTCTTGGCTTATTTAAGATAGAAAATTAGGGTTTTTTTGGCCTAATGTAACCTTGAAGATAGGGTTTATTATCATTTTCACCAATTTAATTTTGCATTTTTTGGCATAATTCTTTCATCCTGGAGCCTTTATGGACCCTTGGGGTAGCTTTTAACCTTCATCAAGAAATCAACCCAAAATTTGCAATTTTTGCCTAATTTCTCAAGGGGGCAAGGAGTCAGCTTTATCCTTTTGTTCGGGCATCTGAAAAATCAGATTTTTTATTTATTTAAGCAGTAGTTTTAATTTGAAGAGCATCAGTCTTTGAACTGAAGCACTAGGTACCTAGCTTCAAAGAGGGAAAAATATAGACACTAAAAAATGTCCTAATCGATATCATACACTTAATACAAATTTACTAACATAATTTCCTCTTTAATCCATCATCTTTTCGCTTCATTAATTAAATTAACCTAGCTAATTTAATTAATTGCATCATTTTTCATCTATTGGCCTAATTAATTTAATTGGGTTAATTCATCCCTTTTCATGCTAACATTTCATCTCATTAAATTAAATACATCAAAATGTTTAATTTAACTCCCTAGGTCATCTCATGTAATTAAATAACCCTAAGTTATTTAATTAAATATCATTTCATCTCTCCCCCATTCATTAAATAATTTAATTTAATGAATAAACATGTTATTCCTCCAAATTCCCTAATTGCATGATTAAACCTTGTTTAATAAGCAATTAAACTAGCTTTCCCCTAAAAAGGGAATATTCCCATGGAATATTTTTGATCCCCTTTTTTGCACAATTAAAAATTTGTTTTAATTTGCAAATTGCCTTTTTCCTCACCCATGAGAATATTCCAAAAGAATATTCTTATTCCTCCATCATTTGAAAGGGGTATATTTTCACTCAATTTCTTAAGCAAGTTTTAACCTTCAACCTGTTGAACAAGTCACCTTTTACCTGTGTGAGCAATTCAAAAATGTGTTTGTTTGAGGCAAGTGTAAACCCTTGATTAAAATCTCATCATGCATTCTCATCTGTTGATGAGAATCCATGATCCATGCCTCTCACCTCCTTCATCTTGGACCGTTGATTAATTTTTTCAATCTCAGCCCTCCATTTCTCATTTGCTCTCCTATAAATAGGTTACTATTTGGAGACAAATGGATCCATCTTTTTCAGAGAAAACTTATGTTGTAGAATTCACTTACACTCACATTCATATTCACTCACTTTTAGCTTATCTTAGTTAATTTTAATTGCATAATAGCTTAGAGCATCCATTAATGGCTTCCATGCATCCATCTTAGCTTGTTTATAAATTAAGGTTTTCATCTTTTAGCTTAGAATTAGTTTATATTAGCTTAGAAATAGCATAATCAGTACAATTTTAGCATAAAATCATGGTAACTTAGCTTGCATAATGTTCATTTTTAGCATAAAATAGGTTTTCATACATCAATCACAATGGTTTCATCGATTCTCTTCCATAGAATTGACTGAAATTGGCTCACTAATCATGAGATTGGGAAAGGGTTGTCATTTCACATCAACACGACACCAATTCCAAAATGGGATAAGTTTCAAATGGGTTAGATTAGGAATTTAACTATTTTTGTGTAGTTTGTAGCTTTCATTTTCAATTAAATTCTTAGTTTAATTTTCTAATTTGAATGATCTTGTTTGTAGATGTAGGTATGTTTGGCGAAATTATGCTTTGATTCATCATGAATCCAGTGTAATCGACCCTCACTGACATTTCCTCGTCTCACACTAAGTAAGATATCATTTCTTCTTCTACTTTAAAGCAATTGCTTATAGCAATGGTGTTAGCAACTGCTTTAAAGTGGGGGCATACATCGACACTCATGTTTCATTGTGCAATTTTCTTTCTTCTTGCGATGCATTCCTTTCTTGGTGGTGTCATTGGGTTTGATTTCCTCTGAGAGCGTGATATTTCATTTCACTTGTCCTCTCTTGAAAACATTAAGTACAATATTCCCTAGGATGAGACCTTGCACTTGTCTTCTCCTGGAAACATTAAGTACAATGTTCCCCAGGATGAGACCTTGCACTTGTCCTCTGTTGGAAACATTAAGTACAATGTTCCCTAGGATGAGACCTTGCACTTGTCCTCTGTTGGAAACATTAAGTACAGTGTTCCCCAAGATGAGACCTTGCATTTATCCCCTCTTGGAGACAGTAAGCATAATGTTCCCTAAGAAGAGACCTCGTATGAACTAAGTAAAATTACTTTGAACATCCCTCTCTCTTATTGTATTTTTCTTTTTCTTTTTGTGACTTATTAAATTCATAGAGGTATGGCTTTGATATGGTCTCATGGGGCTCACCTAGTGGACAACTAGCTTCACTAGCCCTTGTGAGTGTTCATTTTCTTTTTGTCCTTATTAAAGTCATGGAGGTATGAATTTGATATGGACCTCTTGGGGCTCACCTAGTGGACAACTAGCTTCACCAACCCTTGTGAGCATGCGTTTTGTTTGCATAGTGCACAACGCATTCCACTTGTAAACCTCTCTTGGACAAACAACCTAGATTCGATCCACAACACGCTAGACGACTAGTTGAAGCTTGATCCATTGCATTTTTCTTTTTTTCTTTTTTTTGTTTTCTTTTCTATCCTTGATGGTGTATGCTTGTGATATGGTTATGGCTTCATATATCATCCGCATGTGTGTTCCTTTGTGCTTATGTTGGTTTTCCATAGGATTGTGATCCTGGGGGCTTGACCACCCTCTTGGTTATTGTCATCCTATCTTACTAGCATTGGTACATTTGAACCCCTCTTGATTGCGTGGTTGGCTACTTTAGTGTGAGTTTGAAGCAAGTTCCTCGTCTCACTAAAGTGGGGGCTAAATGTAGTGTAGGAAAATGCATACCCTTGCATTTTAACACTTGTTTGGGCCCGCCTTGCTTTATTTATCCCTATTTATGTCTTAATTGGTCCTATTTTGCATCCACAAGCCTAATAAATTACATCTTTTTATGGCTAATTCTGACATACTTCAAAAGGGAAATAATAATTTAATGATTCTAGTTGTGTGTTCCTAATTTTTAGGTCGGGACTAAGACGTCACCTAGGGCATCTTTTTCCTCCAAAGGTCTTGGGACCCTTATTTCAAATGTGCCTTAAAGTGACCCCTTTTTGGAGTTTGTGCCCCAAGTTTCATGCCTCGGGACTAAGACACCACCTAGGGCGTCTTAGTCCCCCTTAAGGTATTTTCAGGATTTAATTTCAAATCTTGGCATGATTTAGCCTCCTTTAATTAATGGATTCATATGTCGACTTGTTGTGGTGTAATTTTGAGATATTAAGCTTAGATAAGTATAAATACAAGGTTCTTTCAATCATTTTATCCTAACAAGCATTCAAGTATTAATTCCTAAGGCAAGTTTATGAGATCAAGAGAGAATTCAAGAGTAGTTCATCAAGAATTTGGAGCCACTATCAAGATTCAAGCATCATATCAAGTATATTCTTCCATGATGTGTGTTTTTGAGCTAACATTTGTGATGTAGGGTTTTGATTCAAGCAAGCATATCAAGTCAAGATCTATTAAGCGTTCCTTTGATTCAAGATCTACATTCAAGCTAGCCATTTCACACATGTTTTTAGATTTCACAACAAGGGTTTGGTGAGTTGTAACATTGCATGTTGTTCATTCATCATTTCCCTTCATTATTCTATTTCATTTCAAGGTTTAATTACCAACAAAGGGGTTTGACCGAGGCAAACCCTCATTCACTAACAATCAACAAGTTTTTCCTCTCTTGTGCATTTGTGATTGTAGATTTAGGTTGAAGACTTGAAGATCATTTGAAGTGCAAAGTTTTCATCTTCATAGAAACTCACCTACAGGCTAGATCTGGAAGTTTCAGGACCTGAGATCTGAGAAGAAGGAAGTGTAGACCTTGAGCCTCAAGACCACATTCAGAGATTTTAGAAATTCAAAATGGGACTAAGTCGCCACCTAGGGTGTCTTAGTCCTCCCAAGGGTATTTTGCAGAGATTCTTTCTGATCCTGTTATGATATCTAAAGATTCTGCATCTATCCTGAAAAGCAGCAGCGGGACTAAGACAACAACAAGGGTGTCTTAGTCCTCCCTAGCAAATTTTGATAACATTTTTGCATTTCCATAATCGTCATCACAGTTCTAGACTTCCTAGGTACATACATCATAACTTTCTATTGCTTAATTTCATCATTTGCATCCATCATTTAGCTTGCATTACTAGGTTTTGTGAGTCAAATGTTAAGTTGTCTTTTCCAAGCTTTTTCTTGGTGGTGAAACCCTCAAAGCTTAAAGAACCTCCTCCTAGGTCTTCCTTGTTGAGAATTGACTCACCTTTGAGGTTGATTGCCAATCCAATTAGGGTTCCTAGGACATTATTGAATGACCGAAGGAGAATAGTGGGAATTTCCCCCACCTATTTTCTTTCAGGTTCAATTGTAACATGCTCAACTGAATTTTTCTCAATAAATTAAAAATTGACATTATGAATATAATATTTATGACATAAATCCCATAGCTATTTCTATTTAACAATTTCATGTACATAAATACGAAAAAAAGTGCATATATATTCATTTCCAAATGTCAATAGTCAATTCACAAGTTGACTTGGAAATCAATCGCTTCAATAGTCAATACATCAATTACATCATTTACATCTATTTCATCAATACATCTATTACATCGATGATACAAGTACATAAATAGGATTCCAGTATGATTCCTTTATGACAACTCACCTCCACTGGTGGACGAGAACATGGTTGAGGTGCTTTTCCACCCAACCACGGAGTGATGCTTTCTTGGAATTCTTTAATCCATCGAAGAATACCCGACCCTACACAAAACAATTAACAAGAGATATTGTTTGCAAGGTGGAATCTGTGCGTGCCTAACTACATGCATTTCTATCTACTGCTTTAATATGCAAGTTCCATGTTAAGTAATTAATAAATAAAATAATAGAGAGGATAAATATTAAACAGTCTTATTCCGTAATAATAATTAAAATGATTGCAAAGCTTGGCCAAGCTTGTGCTGCATAAAATGCAGCTTAGGTTAGATTTGGAGAAGCAAATCTACACTCTCTAGCACCCATTCCCAAAAGAAAAGCTCATCATATCAAGGGGTATCCCTCCCTTTAGACCATCTATTAACATCAATTTTTAGAGTGCTATAGTCTATCCCAGTACTCATGTATCATTTCATTCCATCAATCATCAAGCAGGCAAACCATAAACAATCTGGTATAACCATTCATCTTATTCATCATAAATCTGGTTTTCCTAAGTCCATATTGCAATTCAACACTGTTCCACTTATACAATTATGTTCTTTGCAAATGAAAATAAAATAGTCATACTCAAATGAGTAAAGTAAAGATGATATAAGAAGGTATACCGCATTTATGTGCACGTGCATAAATAATGCATTTATGTTGGTACACATATATGCCTAAAATTTATCACAATTGGAAATATTTGTATACATTATTAAGCTTTTAAACAAGTTTCCAATCTATAAGCAAATTTACTTTCTAATCAAATGAAATTTACTCTCTTATCAAATGAACAGTTTGATCATACAATAATGATGGTTTTCAATTCATAACAGAGAGAAATAAAAAGAATGTATATGTTCATCAGTTTTCCACCAGTTTCAATAGTTTATCTAGATTTTCAAAGGTCAAGTCTCTAATTTAAGTTATTCAAGCAAAGATTCAATTTTTTTACATTTCAAACCTTTTCGATTTTTGATAGTTGTTTTATTTAGTTCCAGATCATAACATCATTTTACCATTCAACTTGTTCCACATTCATTACCACTAATAAAATAGAACCAGGACTAAAAGATAATACATAAAATTTTAAGCCATTCTTCTCACACATCTTGGTTTGATTTAACCAGAAACTTGGGGTTGATACTCATGGTATCTAAAGGGAAAAATGCAAACATATATGCCCATTTAAGATTTCTAAATTGTTTTCAATCCTCATTCCTTAGTGGTTCTTGACTAGTGAAACATAAATTCATAAGCTAGCAAAAACTGAGATGAATCGATACAAGAGCATCCGAGTGTGTATGCACACACACACACACATATGCATATACATTCATTAATATATGCACACCAAATCAATAGAGAGAAGTTCAAATAAAATGTTGCGAGGGTTCAATATCCCTCAACTTGATAAGGCCATAATATACAGGCAGTGACATATTACCCTGCATGTACCATCTTTTAGTGATAAACCCTTAAGAAATTATACAGGCATTATAATCCACATATTACCAAATGTATCAGGGTCGTTCGACCTTGATACTATGATGGGACAACACAAATTTGATACCCATTTTACAATACTAATACATTAACATAATGTCAGTCTCAGTGGCTTCAAGCTCACCACCGGATCAGAGAAAAATACATTGGTGCTTGAATATTATGAAGAGCAATGAACATCGTTCATTGGAAACTCTATTGTTGGCGATGGAGTCACCCATGGATAAATTCATAAGGGGTAGAATGATAAAAATCATTCGAAGATGATCCTTAGCTTCGAATGGTTTCTACCATTTAGCCTCTACAACATTGGACCTAGATTCTTGAACCAATACAAGGTTTGCATTAACTACAATGAATATTACCTCATTCAGTGATTTCTATCATAGTAAACATAATGAAATAATGACAGATTTGGTAACCCGTGGGTTAAGCCCGTTTGCCACCCTTGCATTGAACATGTATAGCATGTCGATTCTTGACACACACACAATGAATAGGGTCATTTGGGTTTTCACCCTCAAAATGGGGTTTCTCATAACAACATAACAAATGACATTATGATAAAAAAGACCACGAATTACAGTGGTAAAGAGAAAACAAGATTATCATAATGGAATTCGATACCCATTGAGCAAGGGTAATACTGAAGAAGAAATTTCCCTATCACCAACATCTACTACAACTATAGAGGGGATATATTGAACCATGGGTGATGCATTGGATGATCCTGAACATATGACCTTTGAGTTCCCAATCACCAACCAAGAAAGGGCTACTGTGTTGAAGAATATTCCTCCTTTGACATTACTAGTCTTTTATAGGTTGGTGACTAAAGATCCAAACACGTTTCTGTTTGAATTTGATGTCCTATGAAGGAGCTATGACTATACTTCTAATTCTCATAGGCTCAAGCTTTTCCTTGCCACTCTAAAAGATGCAACCCTTAGATGGTTTATGGGATTAGGAAAGGATGTTGTTCTTGATTGGGATACCATGAAAACATTGTTCTTGGAGAAGTACCAATACTATTGTAGAGGACTTGATAGGAGGAGAGATGACATTTTTAGAATGTCACAAAAGGAGGATGAGCCATTAGAAGACTATGTGGAGAGATTTCATTTTGCTTTGAAGAAAAAACCACAAAACAAGTTATCAGAAGAATCCCTCAAGTTAGTATTTTTGAGGTGAGTCAATAAGGACTATATGGATTCCCTCAATCTTATTGGGTGGGGAGATATCTCTTAGATACCATTTGAAGACATTTACAAGGTTTGTAAAAATTACTCCAGGACCTTCACTAAGAAATCAAGAGGAGAGAGGACATCCAACATTGGAAAATCATCTACTGAGGTTTCAAAGATTGAGATCAGTAATTTGTTGTCCAACATGAAGGAGGAAATTATCAGTCATCTTTCTACTCAGTTGGACACTCTCCATATAAAGAAGAAGCAAGAGGAAGCTGAAGCAATGCTCATTGAATACTGCTCCATCTATAGGCAAAGGAAATTAAACTATAAATGCAAGAGGGTGGCTAGTATTCAATAAGATAAAATAGAGAAACCTTATTTTCAGCCACTTGAAGGAGTGGATGGACAACTATTTTACATAGCTCAAAGAAGGCCATGGCATCAAAGACAAGGTATGCCACAAGACCATCTTAACTTCAATTCATCCTTTCCCATTGGAAACAAGAATTTTTCTACTTGGAGTTCCCAGCTCTGGCCAACCAACCAAAATCAATGGCCAAACCCTCAACAATGGCAACAACCTCAGCAAAATTGGAACCAGTAGCAACCAAATCCTTGGTCACAATTTTTTTTACAAGGTTCCAATTACAATCCTCAATAGCCAACTCAACAAAACCAGTGGCAGCCACAATGGTAGAAGGGTCAGCAATAGTAGCAACAAAACATGAATTATCAACAGCCTATGCTTCCTCCTTATGCCCAACAAAAATCCATTATTCCTCCATCAAATCCTACATCTTAGCCACCCAGACCACCACAATTACCTAGCCAACCTGCACCTGACCCTAACAACAAGCTTGTCCAATATGATTATACTAATGAGGCTATGCAATACCCCACCTATGGGGTAGAGGTGAGTGATGTTCACCTCAGGTCAGGGAAACAAATAGGTGGACCTTCATCCCTTAAAATCATTGAAATGGAGGATGAGGAACCTACAGTTGAAGCTTCAGACAAATCACCTTTGGAACCTTAGTCAAATCAGGTACACCAAACTACCTCAAGTCCAAAGCCTCCCTTCCCTAAATGCTTAGTCATTCAAAAACACCATACACAAGTTTAGATAGACCTCTTAGGTCAAATAAAGGATGTAAGCATCAAGATCCCTCTCAACCAAGCTATTAAGGACATCCCAATTTACACCAAGACTATGAGGGACCTATGTCTTAAGAAACCAGGGAGAAAAAGGAAGGACCCTCAAACAATTCATGTCTTAGGGAACATTGTTGATATCATGTTAGGGAAGATAACTGTCCCTAAGTACATAGACCCTGGTAGTCTAGTAGTGGACGTGAAGATTAATGGAACCCTTATCAAGAACACATTGATAGACTTAGGGGCATCAATCAATATAATGACTAAAAAGACAATGCAATTACTTTAGTTAGCCAACCTTAGACCTACACCAACTATTTTATAGTTGGTTGATAGGTCAACAATCAAGCATGAAGGAATCATTGAAGATTTAGTTATTTCATTAGATTCTTGGGAATATCTTGTTGATTTCATAGTATTGCAGCTAATGGTAAACCTTGTAGGATATCCACTCATCTTAGGCAGACCATGGTTAGCTAGAGCTTATGCATTCATTGGCTATAGGTCTAGAAATATGATAATAGCTAATGGGACCGTGACCAAGAAATTGGTCCTCTATCCTCCAGCCCAACCTCATGCTGATCTTGAGCAATTAACCATTTTGCCTACCTTGGATGAGGAAGATCACTATGCCCTACAGACTTTGATGACAATAGAACACAACACTTTATTAGAAGATCAGGATGAAGATGATCTGATTGCTCACATAATCCAAAATGACTACGATAGGAGCCCATAGTACTAAGACTGCCTCTCATGCATACAAGACCCCTTGCAAATCATTATACCCGCCAATTCCTTAAAAAAAAAAAATCTTAGATCTTTCATTCCTTACTGCCACAATAGTGTGTACCAATCATTCCTAGCCTCAAGACCTCTCATCTATGCAAGAATAATCCAAATAATTAGAAATCATGCTAGGAAGAATGTTGAACTACTATGTTGTAGGCACATGCAACAGCATATGCATGGGACTACCATGATATTAAATGAATAAATCCTGATTTATGTATGCATAGGATCTATATAAATGATGGTTATAGGCCTATTAGACAGTCTCAAAGACGAATGAACCCTGCCTTGAGAGAAATAGTCAAAGTTGAACTTCAAAAACTCCTTGATGCAGGATTCATTTATCCTATATCTGACAGTGAATCAGTCTCACCTTTAGTCATTATTCCCAAGAAATGTGGTAAATGGAGTGTATGTGTAGATTATAACAAATTGAACATAGCCACTAGGAAGGACCACTTTCCATTACCATTTATATATCAAGTTCTTGACTCTTTAGCAAGAAAGAAGTACTTTTCATTCCTAGATGGTTTTTCTAGACACTTAAAAGTGTCTCGATAGATCACATTGGCTAACTAACATCAAGTGTTCATCCTAAAACCCATCCTCTTCTCACTTAATTAATTAAAATTTTCTAGCTATTTAATTAATTTCATCATATCCATCTATTGATCTAATTAATCTAATCGGGTTAATTCACCCCCTTCATGCTAACATTTTGTCTTATTAAATTAAATACATCAAATTATTTAATTTAAATCCCCGAGTCTTTTTATTTAATTAAATAACCCTAGGTTATTTAATTAAATATCATCCCACTTTCCCCCTTTTCATTAAATCACTTTATTTAATGAATATCATTAAATTCCCCTAATTGCATAAATAAACCTTTGTTAAATTGTCAATTACTAATAAATCTAATTCCCCCCACTTGCAAGGGAATATTCTAAAGGAATACTCCTTTACACATTCCTCCAAAAGGAATATGGAATATTCCTTCCCCTTTTGCACATTAGAATTTGGTTTTAATTAACTAAATATGTATTTCCCTCACCCATAAGAATATCCTAAAGAATATTCTCTTTCTTCACTCATTTGAAAAAAGGAATATTCTTCCTTATAACAAACTCACAAGACTTCATGTGCAAGTTAAGTTACAAGACTTCATGTGCAAGTTAACTTACAAGACTTCTTGTGCAAGTTTTGAAAGTGTGTTTGTTTGGATGAATGTAAGCCCTTGATTAAATATCATCTTGCATCCTCAAATCTTGATGGGAATCCATGATCCATGCCTCCATCTTCTTTCCTTTTTGACCATTGATTAGCTTTTTCAATCTTATCCCTTCATTTTTCATTTGCTTTCCTATAAATAGGTCACTATTTGGAGACAAATGGATCCATCTTTTAACATCAGACTTATGTTGTTAAAATCATTTGCACTTGCACTCATATTTATCACTTATTTAGCATCTTTTAGTTTAATTTACTTGCATATTAGATTAGCTTCCATTAATGGCTTCTATGGTAACATAGATGCATTCATTTAGCTTGTTTGGTAATTAGGGTTTTAATCTTTTAGCTTAAAATCCATTTAGATTAGCTTTGAAGACACCCATATCAATCATCTTAGCATTCATCATGTTAATTTAGCATTTAAATCATGTTTTATCACACATCTTTCATCGGTTTCGTTGATTCTTTTCAATAGAATTGATCAAAACAAGCTCATTATCCAAGGGATTGGGAAAGGGTTGCCATTCCACATCAATGCGACACCACTCCCCCAATAGGATAAGTTTTAATGGATTAGAATAGGTGTTTTTGAAGCTTTCATGATTTAATATGTTAGTTTTGATGGATTCTTAGTTTAGTTTATATTGGATGATCCTATTGAGACTGATATATAGTGGATTAAATATGACTCAAATTCATATGGATCGGGTGTAGTTAACCTATACTATGTAATTGGTCACATTTTGACGCTAGAAGGAGGGAAAACTTTAATGTTTTGTGTGTTTTTTGGAGAAATTTTTTAGGTTACACCCCATAATTTTGCTTGAAACTTGTCACTTTTTTTAATTATAGAAAATTGGGCGAATTAAAATTTGAAAATGGCTATCTTTGTTTTTTAGATTTCGGTCTTACCTTTCCGTATCTTTTACAACACTCAATTTCATCAAGAATTGAAAACGATATTGAATTTTTAATTCTACTGTGTTTTTTTTAAAATTCTAGGTTTAATCTCTTAAATGCATGATTTTCCTTAATTTTTAATGAATTCTATGTGATTAATCTTGTAGAAAGGTTGTTGGATTTTGAAGATCTCATGTTTAGCTTTTTGAAACATTTTATGATTTCAAAATTGATCAAGATTTGAGAAAGTTGTCGTTATCTCAAGTTGTTGTTATAATCATCCATCATTAATTTTGCTATTTTTTTTTTCTAAATTCTGGGTTTAATCTCTAAAATGGATGATTTTCCTTCATTTTTAATAAATTATATATGATTAATCTTGCAGAAAGGTTGCTGGGTTTTAAAGATCTCATGTTTAGCTTTCCAAAACATTTTACGATTTTAAAATTGATCAAGATTTTAGAAAGTTGTTATAATCTAATTTTCTAAAAGTATTCTCAACACTTAGTGAAAGGATAAAATGAATTAGATTTCAAAGTTGGATAAAATTGAACCAAACAACCTCACAATTGCTTTAAATTTTAACATGTGTTTTAATTTTTTGATTTCATCTGATTGCTAACATGTCACTGACTTCTCGTTTTGGTTTTGTAGGTTTGAGCAATAAAGTTTGAAGTGTAGGAGCATATTACCATTTGAATATAATTATAACAAGTGTTGTGACACTTATGGGGCAATTATAGCCCATTTATGATGCTTTTTATTTCACATTTTTAGGACCAAACTAAATTTATTTTGGGATTTAATATGAACATTCAATTTGGTTAAAATTGAATCCTCGCATCATTTTGCTTGTTGGTTTAAAATTGAACAAGACAATCAAACACTTCTATTTGGTGCTTAAAATGAACTCATCTTGCTTTACAAGGTTAAAATGATCGAATGTTTGCTTTGTTGTTATACACTTGTAGTGCATATCCACTCCCCTTGCACTTTGTATGATCTTGGGTGAAGAGAAACACTCAAGTGTACTTCGTTGCTTGTGTGCACTTGTAGTGCGTATCCTCTCCCCCTGTGCTTTGTGCAATCTTGGATGAAGAGAAATACTTAAGTACACCTTTATGCTTTGTGTCGCCCTTAATATAGGGCTTATTATGAGACACACCCCGCAATGGAAAACTCATAGGCAGGTTCTTGCAAGCACGTTTACTGATGGGCTATATTAAAGGTTAGGAAATTATGAGAAAGTACCTTCAATCTTGGATTGTATAACATATTGCACCTAGTACCATGCCTTAAGTGGAACGAGAACGGTAGTAAGAACCTTAAGTGGAAAAGTGGGTGTGTATACGGCTGGGTGTTCTTGGTTTGTCGTCAATAAGAACCTTGTTTAATTAGTGGCCAACTTGTCCATCCAAAGAGTTTATCAAAGTAGTGCATTGGAATTTATTTCCAAGAAGTTACTTGCTATGTCCGATTTTGGTTAAATTGTAGAGGTTAAGACTTCATTCTTTACATACCTCTACATTATTTCCTCAATTGCATGCAAAATCGTCTCTTCTACTACAAAGAGCATGTGGCAAGCCTACTAAGAAAAATGTACCGCTTGAGCTAGGAATTTTATTGCTTGTGAGTCAGTTTAACACTTGCTTGATTCCAAAACAATTGAAAACAAACATCGACAAGTCCTTTTAGAATTTCAAACCCTTTGGTCTAAGTATGGATACCCTTTGACAAAACCTTGATATTGATGCTTGTCCTAAGGATTTATTCTTAGAGACTTCTAAATATTTTGGTTTACATCTCAATCCATACTTCCCAAAGTTAACCTAGGTAACTATGCCCTTGAATTCATCATTTTCACAAAATGGACTTTGTGAAATTGATGATGTTTTTGACATAGACATTTAGTTTGAACTTAAGAAAGATAAGTGTTTTTGGTAAAAAGAAACTCATTTAAGCAAGATAACTTGAAAAATTGAACCCCACATGACCATTTGGCATCTGATCACTTTGGTTGAACAACCTAACCTTACACCTGCTATTATACAATGAAAACATTGCAAAACATTGAGTCCAAATTCTATTGTAAAAATCATTAGGTCCTATTTCCAAAAAACATTTGAGTTCTATTTTACCAAAATCATTGAGTCTATAGGGTTTGATCACTTTAGAGGTATAGCATGTTTCTCACTACCTTGGTCTCAAAAAACAAAGGTTCACCCTAGGTCAACATTGGGTCAAAAATTTCATCCATCCTTCATCCTATCTCATCCTTCACTTCACCAAACTTTACAATTTTTTTGAATACACAAACACTTTAGACTTAAAAATCTATCAAACCAACTCCTAACCTAGATACTTTGTATGTGAAATGAATCCTTTTCCATGCAATTGGTTAAGTTAGTTATCATCTTTGAACTAGTTTATCTTGAAGGTCACAAGTCTACCCTAAAGGTTCACAAGTTCTTAAACATCCTTTATCCAAACATCAAACATAAAATCTTCTAAGTCAAAAGTGTTGTCCCAAAATGTTTGCAAAGATCACTCCCCATATCATTCACCTTTTCATCTCTCATTATCACCATTGCTCCAAAATGACTTAGAATGTCCCTTGTACCTAAATTTGAGTCAACTAGAGAGTTCAAACATTACAAATCTCAACACAACTCTCCCATAGGTGACCCAAAATTTATGGTAAACACAAGATCACAATACAAGAGAATCATGGAGAAAACCAAAGTCTCATCTACCATCAGTGATACCAACCCTCGATAATTTGATCTATGAGGTCATTCCACCCCCGCACAAAAAATCCAAGATCCGGTAGGACCTTATGAGATAGAAGACATTACAAACAACTCACTTCAACTTACTAAAGAGGAAATTCTTGAGTATGAACAAAATCATCCAACTTTTCTCGTGCAAAATTTGACACTAGGGTTAACCCAATCCAAAATTCAACCAACTCCATCTGTTGTGCCGAGTCAACCCTTAACATCTAGTCTTGCAACTAGGCTAGGAACCAACTTTGGTCTCACTTCATGTCTAGGAACAAACACAACTGTGGGTATTCAAAACACAACCATTACATTAACCACCAACCTTCCCCAAAACACAAGTTGGATCCCAACACTTGGCAAACCACTTACATTCCATGACACCACAACAACCTCAACATTTCAAGCGCAACCATATTTATTCTTCACCACAAATACCCCAAGTATGCCTAATGTTATACAAGGTAATGTGAACAAAGTACCTCAAGTAGGAAAACAAGGGCAAGTTAACACTCTCACATAAAGTCAACCCTTGACAAGTGGTTCCAGCAACCCCATCGACACATTGAAACAAGTGGTTACCCAAGCTACTCAAGTCAATCCACCATCCACATCAAATCCATTTATCATCGACCCAAATCAAAACAACCCCTTGGTCATGAACCCCATCAACCAAGATAATACCTTGAACACATCCCAAACACAAGGAAATCCCCAAAAAATTGGCCAAGGAAACCCTTTCAATCAATGGACTCAAGGTCCTAATGTGTCATTTCCATCACAATATCTAATGGAACCATCGTCATCTTTCCTCTTGGTCCCCCACATCATACAAAATCAAATGGGACCTCAAACTTACATTCCTCCACCTCAATCCACTATCTTACAAGGAATGTTAAACCAAGGGAACCCCCAACCTCTCATCAACAACACACAACCCACTCAAAACATAAACACCCAAAACCCTTCGCAGATGTACCAACAATCAAATAATCCTACATTGCAAGCACATGCCTTAGCTTTACAACAAGAACAATAGGCCTATTAACAAGTGGTCCAACAATAACAACAACAAGAAGAAGCCTTAGCAACACAACAACAACAACAACAACAACAAGAAGCAACCTTAGTAGCACAACAACAAGCCCAACAAGTAGCCTTAGCAGCACAACAACACCAAGCCCAATATCAAGCCCTAGTGGCCCAACAACAACAAAAAGCACACCAAATAGCCTTAGCAGCACAACAAGCATCCTTAGTAGCCCAACAATAGCAACAAGCCCAACAACAAGCTTAACAATATACCCAACAACAACAATTGCTCGTGCAACAACAACAACAGGGATTATACTATAATATTCAACAAAATATCATCAACCCAAATACGTTAGGAACATATACATCGACACCACAATCACCTTCGCAAAATCCCACACCACCATACACACCATACAACACCTTATCATACTAGAATACCACATACAACCCATTTTTCATCCCATAATATGCAATGTATGTTCCTCCACCAAACCCGCAAGACGATCTAGCATTGCAACTTAAGGCGTTATCACAAGAAATGTAGGATCTCCAGATGGGCAAGACAAAGAAGCCCTATACACAGAACTTATGTTCATATCCATTCGATTAAAACATCGCAATGGTACCATTCCCTCCTAGTTTTGAAATCCCTAAATACAATAAATACAAAGGGAGAGGAATTCCTATGGACCATCAAAGAGTTTAACGTCATGTGTATGGAGGTCACCTATAATGAGTCCTATTTGATGCACCTTTTTCCTATGAAGTTTAAAAGGTCCAGCCATGGATTGGTTTTCTCAATTGCCTCCAGGCATCAAAACTTTCCAAGAAATCATTTACAAATTCATAGATCATTTCTCCTTCAATCTTGACATGGATATAAGCTTAGAAGAGTTGTATACTCTCAAACAAAAAAAGGAGAATATTTTTCCAGTTTCTTGCAATGATGGAGGCAAAGAGCTAGTAAGAGCAAGTGGCCAATTCCCGATGAACAACAAGTGGGTATCAACATAACAAATTTAGATCCAAATCTATCCTTCCAATTGAAAATGCAGTGCATCAAATCTTATGACGAGCTTGTCCCTAGAGCCCTTCACATCGAGAGAGCTCTAATCTCACAGGGAAATACTCAACCCTTCAAAGACAGCCACCCATACACTGGTTCTAATGAAAAATACCACTTTTGGGCCAAGAATAAGAATGCTACTAGTGATGGTGTTGTTGATGCAAAGGTGGTATTAACTTCTCCTAGGAAAGCAAACACCCAAACCATGAATACACAACAACCATACACGTCATCGTAGAACAATCAACACAACAATCAACACAACAATCAACACAACAATCAACACAACAAACACTCAACATGGATAACAAAAAAAATAGTGCTCCTAAATGATAATTCAATCACTTGGGGGAACCTATGGAGGATGTGTTGAAAAGGTTGATACAATCTAATCTTATCACACTCCTAGATTTCTTGAACTATCAAGAGCCACAAGTGAAACCTCATAGCTATAGAGACAATCATTTTTGTGAATTTCACCGATACAAAGGTCATAACACACAAAATTGTTTTAGACTCAAACATGTAATATAAGATCTTATTAAACGGGGAGACATTGATGTCGATCAAAAAACTAGGAATGAAAATCTACAAATTTACACAAACCCTATGTCTGATCATACAAAAGAAAAATATTCAGTAAAGGAATCAACCTCAAAAAACATAAATCATACATGTGATACCACGATGGGACATATTTATTTATCACAACATGAGGAAACAAACATGCATCAAGATACTATTTTAAAACAAAGTCCAAAACCATCAACAGTGTTTAGTAATATTTTATACCGTAATGAAATCAAGTGGATATCAGATTGTGATATCTCTCCCACATGACTTCATGATTGGGCATGTTGAAGAAGTTCCAAAAGAGCAAGAAATATCGCTTATTGCACCCATACCTACCAACTATTGTGAAGAGTCTTTTACCGATGATGCATCATCCACCCAAGGATCATGTCAAGAGGAGTCTCTTGAGGATAATGAAAGTTACTCCGAATCAAGTTAGGATCAAGAACCCCTATCCCCAAAGTTTCACCAAGAGCTAAGGGACATCTTCCAAACCATTTTAAACTCAAAAGATGTCCCCGATATCACCCTTGAGATGTTTCTTTCTGATGGACATATACATTCTTCATCCAAAACAATAATCTCCCATTCTTGATATTCCCACACAAGAGCAACAATCGAGATTCTTGATTCTTACAGTGATTGTGCATCATCAACCTCTTTTGAGTTAGCATCAACATCTTTTGAAGCAATATCAACAGATAACATTGTCATAGAACCATAGAAAATAGTTCATATTCTTGAATAGGAGGAACCCATAGCAATATCATGTGTTCATGACAAGTCATATTCAACGACTATGGATCAGAGGATACATTATCAGGGCAAAGGATTAGGTATTGATAATACCTTCACAATGTCAGGGGAAATCTTGTCTATAGCAAACATCAACATATGGGGCACAAAGAATCCTTATGATGAAAATAATGTCAATGCTACAACTAGTCATATCATGAGTTGGCATTCACCCATCATCTCATGCACAAACTGGGACCAACATAAAAAGAAGAATTCCTATCTAAGCAAGGAAAATATTGTCAAAGAAAATGAAGCAATAAAGCAAAAAGGAATTGTCAAGTACAAATGGATACCAAAGAAAAATAAAAAAAATCATCCCTCCAAAACTCCGCTAGTCAAAGAAACTATGGGGAAAAATAAAAAGAGAAAGGTATCCATCAAAAGAGTCCTCAAATACAAAAGCATGCTTCTCAAGCAAAGAACAAAGTATATCCAGTGGTTGGTCCTAAGTCCATGAAAACCTCCATTCCCACCCATCATTACTAGTCTTCCCTAGTTTGGAGAGTCAAAGGTTCCAAACCATCGACCAATCCATCTCATATTCCTTCATACATGACACCATCCACTCCATTCACAATATCCAATTCTTGCATTGACCGTGTGTTGGCAGCTACCCTTCATCATAAGGATTCTGAAGGCACTTTATCTCAATGTGCACACATAGACAAGGTTAACTTCGGTACTAGCAAGGTAGATCAAATTTCTTCAAGGTTGCACCCAAGTGCTCGTATCTTAGCAAAGCAACTTCTTCAAGCAGGATATCATTGGAACATTATGATAGTGGCCTCTACATTAGTACCACCAGGTGGTTCAACATGAGGGTAAAATTTCCAAAAAATAAGAAAATAGTACAAATAAAAATCGTCCTCTAATGAAAACCACTACAGTGGCGCTTTGGGAAAGTACTATGATGAAAACTTGGAAAATAGGCATCGTGAGTAGAATCGAGCATCTATATGATCCTTCTCAAATAGAAGCATTTCATCCTTGTCATGATAAATCCAATGTTCCCTTCATCCATCCAATCCATATTTATCCAAATATTCCACTTCATCTTGATCTTGACAAAGATTCAGCATATACTTCAACTCTACTCATGGAAAACTTTTGACAGGATCTTTACCATTTTATCTCATGAAGTCCCATAGCCCATATCTAGCATGATAAGACTTTGTTAAACTCTTCACATATACATTTCCTATCCTGGTTTGTCCATTGATCTATGAAACATTGCTAGACACTAGGGACAGGTTATTGCACTCTTGTTTTCAAATATCTCTTGATCAATGTCTTATATCTTACAATGTGACACTGACATCATGATCTAAGTATCGTTTACCTCAAATTGCAATTGAAAATCCCAAAAACATTCATAAAATGTTCATCAGAAAATCCAAAAACATTTAAAATTCTTGTATAGCTAAAAATCCAAAAACATTCAAAAATTGTAAAGTCAAAATCCAAAACATCCAAATCATGTCAAAAAATACCTAAAAAGGTTGAACATTGAAAAATCCAAAAACAATACCTTGTCGAGCTACGATTCTTTGAGCTTGAATGTAGGCAAGGCCATCATTGATGTGCCCTCAAGACACCCTAGGTCAGTCCTTTAGGAGTCCATAATAAACTGACAATCCATCAACTGTTCATATCTCATCTTCAATAAGTTGAGTCAGTCGAACTACGTGGTCTCTACATGTATAACGTAGGCAAGGATCATCTTTGATCAGCCCTCGAGGCCCCTAGGATAGGTCTTTTAGGTTAGGTTCTTGGTTGAAACTCAAAAATCCCTAAACATTCAAATACCGAAAAGCCTTAAACATTTGGAAAACTCAGAAAATCCCTAAATATTCACATATATTAGAAAAGCCTTAAACATTCAAAATATCAAGAAATCCTAAAACATTTGAAAATCAGAAAAACACAAAAACATTGGAAAACCATGCAAAACCTTAAACAACCTCAAAATAATCGAAAACCAAAACATCCACATAAACTTTCAAAAAATCAAAAATAGCCTCAAAAACATTTTTAAAATACCAAAAACATTGAAATATTCTAGAAAATCCAAAACCATCCATGCCATCTCGCTTTCACCTGCAATAAAAATTCACCCATAATAAATCAATCTTCATCTTCAACCTTTGGTAAAACAAGTAGAAAACAAGTATCTCAAGTCGTAAAGCAGGAACCTAAAAGTAATAATCTAAAGTCTAGATCATAGGTAAATGAGTCAATGGCATTTGTATCAATGGCCTATCACAAACCTTATCTTAATCAAACCATCTGATCAAAATGTCCTAGGATGTATCCTTCTGACAATGGGCATCAACATTAGAAATCACCTTAGCTATCTTAAACTGGAAAGATATATAGATAGCACTGACTGTTTGTCTTTAATATTTTCTTATGATTTATCTTATTGACCCATTCCAAGGACCTCTCAATGATGTCTATCAAAAATATTTAGAGAGAAAGGAATGGGGCATTGATCATTATCTTTCATTTGCTATGCTTGTGGATATTATTGTAAAATACTCTTGGCACATACTTGCTTAGTTGTGTGTAGGAAAGTTGTTTGGAGTACATTGTTGACTATTGTGTATGCTTTGGTCTGATATATTCTAAGCTTCTAACTTACATTCCAATGAGGTTTTTCGTATGTCAAGGTGTGAACAAGAACTATCTTATCTATTTGTAGAGTCAAATTCCATTACACTAGATACAATGCCATCCTAGTTTTCAATACCTTGATGCATCGTGTCTATGTGTTATATCAATAATAAGGAATGACAAAAAATCCCAATCCCAAGATATGAGAAAATCATCTCCATCCATCTCATCACCATATCTAATAAAGTCTCAATGAATCATAGGCTTGTTGGACTTCTAAATCAATCTCAAAATCAATGGCCAAATCCATTCTTCTTATTCTTCTATCTTTACTAACATTTTTATCCAAGTGTCGAATATATGTGATACATCAATATATACATGAGGCTACCCATAGCTGATGACTATCTATACATCATGAAATATGTCGACCTTAATATCTGAGCTAGCACAGCAACATTCCCTCTTCCGCTGGGGCACATTGGGGCATCTATATCATCTTCAACTCAATAATTTGAAAATTTGCAGCTCTTTGATTCAAAAGCAACCTAAAATCTCAAGCATCTCAAGCATAAGCCTGATTTTTCACCTATCATGAGCATGATTGAAACACTTTATTCTCTTATCGATCTCTCGATAGGGAAACCAACCATATTTCGAGCATATCAATATCAAATCATCTAACAAATCTTGTTCCTAGCCTTGCTAGAAAATCTTGATCAATTTATCAAATCAATCATCATTGGGATATATCTTTCCCTACCAATCCTTGTGTTATTCAACACTATCCTTGCATTGTTGTGAATCCTCAATAATTTTATCAATTAATCAAATTTAGCTTGGCTATCAACATCTCAAAGAGATCATTGATATTTGTTTCCGCATCGTCATCAGCATCAAAATCAACATCAAAATCAACATGTCTTTGAACCAATGCAACAAGTACATTGCTTCAAAGAGGGGAAAAATGTAGAAACTTAAAAATGTCTCGATGGATCACATTGGCTAACTAACGTCATTTCGTCCTAAAACCCATCCTCTTTTCACTTAATTAATTAAATTTTCCTCGCTATTTAATTAATTGCATCATATTCATCTATTGATCTAATTAATCTAATTGGGTTAATGCACCCCCTTTCATGCTAACATTTCATCTTATTAAATTAAATACATCAAGTTATTTATTTTAGATCCCTGAGTCTTCTTATTTAATTAAATGACCCTAAGTTATTTAATTAAATATCATCCCACTTTCCCCCTTTTCATTAAATCACTTTATTTAATGAATATCATTAAATTCCCCTAATTGCATAAATAAACCTTTGTTTGATTATCAATTACTAATAAATCTAATTCCCCCCACTTGCAAGGGAATATTCTAATGGAATATTCCTCCTTTGCACATTCCTCCATGGGAATATTGCTTCCCCTTTTGCACATTAAAATTTGGTTTTAATTAACTAAATATCTATTTCCCTCACCCATGAGAATATCCTAAAGAATATTCTCTTTCTTCACTCATTTTAAAAAAGGAATATTCTTCCTTATAACAAACTCACAAGACTTCATATGCAAGTTAACTTGCAAGACTTCATGTGCAAGTTAACTTACAAGACTTCTTGTGTAAGTTTTGAAAGTGTGTTTGTTTGGATGAATGTGATCCATTGATTAAATATCATCTTGCATCCTAAAACCTTGATGGGAATCCATGATCCATGCCTCCATCTTCTTTCCTTTTTGACTATTGATTAGCTTTTTCAATCTTAGTCCTTCATTTTTCATTTGCTTTCCTATAAATAGGTCACTATTTAGAGACAAATGGATCCATATTTTAACGTTAGACTTATGTTGTTAAAATCATTTGTACTTGCACTCATATTTATCAGTTATTTAGCATCTTTTAGTTTAATTTTAATGCTTATTATATTAGCTTCGATTAATGGCTTCCATGGTAACATAGATGCATTCATTTAGCTTATTTGGTAATTAGGGTTTCAATCTTTTAGCTTAAAATCCATTTAGATTAGCTTTGCATACACCCATATCAATCATCTTAGCATTCATCATGTTAATTTAGAATTTAAATAATATTTTATCACACATCTTTCATCGGTTTTGTCGATTCTCTTCAATAGAATCAATCAAAACAAGCTCATTATCCAAGGGATTGGGAAAGGGTCGCCATTCCACATCAATGTGACACCACTCCCCCAATAGGATAAGTTTTAATGGATTAGAATAGGTGTTTTTGAAGCTTTCATGATTTAATATGTTAACTTAATGGATACTTAGTTTAGTTTATATTGGATGATCCCATTGAGACTGATATATAGTGGATTAAATATGCCTCGAATTCATATGGATCGGGTGTAGTTAACCTATGCTATGTCATTGGCCATAGTTTCAATGGTTACAATCAGATCAAAATTTCTCTAGAGGATCAAGACAAAACAATATTCACCTGTCCTTGGGGTACTTATGCCTACTATGTTCTGCCCTTTGGTTTATGTAATGCTCCAACTACTCTTTAGAGGGTAATGCTCAACAAATTTTATGATTAAGCCCATGACTGTATGTAGATATATATGGATGAATTCACCATATATGGAGAAAATTATGAGGAAGCCCTTAGGAATTTGGAAAAGGCATTAAAGAGATGTTACTTATGAGGAAACTTATGAGGAAGCCCTTATTATAGAAACACTATTACTTACAACTGTTACATTAGATGTAAAGACTTGAGAACATGGATACAATACCTTCACATCTTGACCAACTTAAATTCTATATTGCAAAATAACACCTTTTTTTTGTGGAGAGGTGCAGACCAAAATACCATGAGTCCGCTAAAGAGTATGCACTGTGAATGCCTCAGAAAACTTCTGAAACTTACCTTTCTGAAACTTGTCTTTATGTGCGGTAGACCAAATTGGAATGACATCAATCAGAACAAGTGTACCAACCTCCACACACCTTCCACCTCCATCAAAATCTTCAATAAAGGTCCATTTATACACAACAGATCTGCACATCAACTAATTTGATTGAATTCTTCTTTCATGCTGAATTCTTTAACACCTTGTCCTTTTCAGGGGGAATAAAAGGTTCTACAAGTGAAATCTCCCCTTGAGATAATGCTCTATCTTAATTTAACTCATAATCTTGTACAAAGTGCACAAGTGTAGAATCATCCTTCATCTCATGGTCTTCCTTCTAGAGCTTTTCATTTCCCTTCTTTTGTTGATTGAGTGTTTCATCCCTTTTCTAATTCAAAATAGGTGGCTTCACAAAACCACTACTACAATGGTTTTCCTTATGTACCATCTTATTGCATTTGTAGCACACAACGTTTTTTCTCTAGAGAAATTTTTTATCCTCTTTACCATAGATACTGCACTCATAAACTTTGTGACCATAGTTGCAAGTATAACAATATCCATGAAATAAGACAACATAGTTCTTTGAGGCATAAATGATCTTATACCCATGTTATCATTTCTTCTTTATCTAATTCTACAATCAACAACCTTATGCCCAAATTTATTGCAACAAAAATAGTAACATTGAAAGGATTGATTGAACCTGGTAAGGGCATGTTGTCTTGCAGATGGAGGACTTCTAAATCCTTTTTTGTTCTAGTAAAAATTGGATCCACCTTCCTTATTTCCATTTTGAAGAGTCTTTGCACCTTCAAAGCCATTCTTCTTAGAGTATTCAATGCAATATTTCTCCTCCTTTATTTTGGGCCTTCCAATTGATTTGGAGTTATCCTCAGGACCAAACTTCTCCCCTTTTTCAATTTGTTATTTTTCTCATTTTAGGGCATTCCTCAAAGTGATAATTTCTTGCTCAAGTTTTAAGCATTCAATTGTTTTGTCATTGATCTTGAAATTCAAGAAATATTCAATTCTCTTTCCTTCTTCAACCTTTTCTTTTAAATCATAGACTATACCTTCTACCTTTTTTAATTTTATTTCACATTCTTTACCACCTTCTACTTTGGCTTTCAATTTGTCAATTTCTTCCTTAGATTTTTCAAGAAAGATCTCATATTTATGATTTAGTGCCCTTGTTTCATTTAAGTCTTCTAGAGCAGACCAAAGTTTTCCTTCAAAACCTATTTCCAAATCATCTGAATTGAAGTCCCAACCTTCAGGTTCCATTGATTCTAGATCTGGATTAGAAGAAAACATGTCTTCATCACTCAAGGAGCTGGACTTCTTACATTTTTCAACATTGAACTTTTTGTTATCAACATTAAAGGACATAAAGAGGGTTTCATCATTTGAATCATTATCCTCATCTTCAGAAGAACCGCTGCTCTCTTTGGAATAAATACCCTTTTTAACCTTCTCTTTTGTTACCCTCATCAAATTATTTATAGGGACATTTAGATGCAAAATGACCAATCTATCTACAATTGAAACATTTGAATCGTAACTTACCTTTGTATTTTCTAGTTCCTTTCTTCAATATTCTCACAAAATTTTCTTCAACTTCATCAAATTCATCATTTTGATTAGCAACTTCATTTTCAAATTTTTTGTTAGCTTTGAAAGCAACTTCTCTTTTTGGAACATCTTTATCAAATTCACTCATTTCAAAGGTAGTAAGAGTACCAAACATTTCATCAACAGAGTACTGATCCAAATCCTTGGATTCCTCAATAGCAAACACTTTATGACTGTAGGATTTAGGAAGAGATCTTAGAACCTTCTTCACAATCTCACTTTCTTTTACTTCTCCACCAAGACTAGTGATTCCAGAAACAACTTCATGTACCCAGAGCATGTAACTTGCAATGTCTTCATCTTCTATCATCCTTAGAGTGTCAAATCTACTTTTAAATATCTACATCTTAGCTTGCTTCACTTTTTTATCAACTTCATAGACGCTACTGAGCTTTCCCTAGACATCCTTAGCAGAGCTACAATTCATCACCTTCAAAAGTTTTGAATCATCCAAGCCACACAATAGAGCATTCTTAGCCTTGGAAATTGCACTCATATAACTTGATTTTAGATGGATCTGTTGGAGGATTAGTAGGAGCAACATAACCATCCTCGACTAATTTCCATACAACAAACCCTAGAGAGTTTAGGTGGCCTTCCATTCTTAGTTTCCAAAAATCATAATTAGTCCCATCAAACCTAGGAACCTTGTATGAACCATCATGTGCATCCAAGATCTTTTCCTAAAGTGGTAAAGCTTTCTTTTGAGGAACTTGGCTCTAATAGAAAATGTTGAAAACTTCTAAGGGCTGAGAGGGGGGCGAATTAGTCTACAAAAAAACTTAACCCCTTCTAAACCCCTTCTAGAACTTGAATTCCTCGGCATAATATAAACTTCAAACTCTTAAGTAAATTAGTAGAAAGATATAGTAGTTTAAACCCTTAGCAACTTTAGTAATGAAAAATATAGCAATTCTAACTCTAACTAGATCAACACCAATGATAAAAGAGACAAGAACTCACATCCACAAGATGACACCAAATTTATCTGGAAAACCTAATGAGGGAAAATCCACGGTGAGAGTTAACTCAGAATATAAAGGCTCACTACCAAAAAGGACTTGAAAATTAACGATCACTACCTCAACACAAGATACAAAGGACTTGTAGAAATGAAGAAAACACAACTTTAGAAGCAAGATACAAGGACCTGATGAGATTCACTATCTCAGAGCAAGATACACAAATTTAGAGAAATATTACAATGTTTTCCAACATAACACTCTACTAACTCAAGCGTTATATAACATCTGATTCTATCTTTCACACATTTGTACTTCTTCTATGAGATCTTCAAATACAATCCACACTTTCTTGTTCACACACTTTTATACTTCTCCACCTAGTTGCATTTGAAATGATCTTGCATTTATATCCACCACAACACTTCAAAACTTAAATTAAGTCAGCCAAGAAGAAGATAAAAAAATGAATTCAACAAGTTAGCCACCAAAGCATAATGTGATCCTATCTCGAAGATATAAGGGACTAAAAAAAATCTTAATACATCTTCCAATGTGATCCAAAATAGTTCACACACTGACGCACATCAATGTAAGTCAACATCAAGGAAACATGTAGATGAAACATGAAGCACATAGCCAATCAACTCAAAAAATTCTTCCAATTGAATTCACTCAAGGTGATTCTAACCAAGATAGGATAGGACCCAAATATTACATAACACATCTTCAATTGTTGATGGAAAACCCCAATCACACGATGCAAGCAAAAGAACAAGCCCTATCAGCCAGATATCCATGAATAAACTAAACAATCAAATCAAGACACAATGCAACACTAAAGCAGCCAATCAACAGCATGTGGATCACATGGGGATGTTCCATGAACATCAAACAATATTTCTAGAAACTTCTTTCATACTGTCATGCCATCAACAACCACTGTAGACCAATCAGGAATATAATACTTTATTCAAGAAGCACATAATACATAATCAGAGGATATAACATTAACAAATCAACTTCTAGATCAAGTCATCACATGAAATTAGAATTGAGATACTGTATAGACATTGAGAGAACACTCACCAAGCCATAGGAGTAGAGACATCAATATCGAGAAATGTGAAGCATTTCCTAGACCACTCTAGACAACCAACAACACTGCCAACCTTCTACAATTCAAAGAAATCTCCTCAACAACACTAGTGACTTAAAAAGATCATAGTGCAACATGCATAGAACACTGACTTTGAATCCCAAACCGCAAGACCATATCTTCAACAATCGAGGAATATAAATCATTCTCTCAGATAGTCTTCACAATAACTTCTTGAACCAGAAATAACCAATCAACTTATAGAGGCTAGAAATTTCTTCCAGCAACACATGCTTCATCAAGAACATCAGGAGAGAGCATAAGACATACTATAGACCTTCAACAACATCTCTCCACTGTCAACAATAATTCTAATGCTTCTAATCCTCATCTTAATATATCATTATGAAACCAACTCTGCTGACACAAATCATACTCAATACATGACATCCAACCATGAACTTCAACAAACATCAAATAAGGCATGAAATCCAACCATTAACTTCAACAAACATCAAATAAGGCATGACATCCAACCATAAACTTTAGTAAGGCATGACATCCAATCAAGAACTTCAACAAAGCATCTCCATACATCAATGTTAGCCCAACCTAAATGTTATCAATAATGACAACCAATGCTAAACAAAAAACACTACAATAATATCTCACTAGGTACTTGACAATAGGGACATCAAATAATAACAATCTCCCTTACGTCTCAAGTGCTCACAATAGTGTCAGCCACAAACAATTCACCAAGTGTTGTCATTAGCTACTGACAACAAGCTCATCAATCACTGCCAAACATATAACAATCTTCATCAAGTGTTGACATCAATGACAACCAATAATTAGTGTTGACATCAATGACACCAATTGCCAACAATCTCACACAAATCTCCTCAATTTTTGACATCAATGACAACCACTACCAAAAATTACACCCTTAGAGGAGTTGCCACCCTTAGACGATGAGAGTAAGTTGATTTTGATCCCAAAAGAAGTTATGGAAACTTGTTGTAAGAGATGGGGACCAACCATGTTCAAGGCCCTAGGTCATAGAGAGCCAAGAGTGGAAGGCTTCCCTAACTTACCTCACTCTAAAGGGGTGTCTTGAAATGAGGGACGAGAATGGTGAGGACTATAAGGTCCTTCGATCACTCTGCAGACCTAAAATCCAGAATGGGGGTAGGCGAGCTGGTTTTCAGGTTCAACACTATACCTTAGGTAGCTCTCTCCCCAAGGATGAAAGTGTGGTTTCGGGATGACAACGTGACACACTGGCATCTCTTAGGTGCGCTAGCATCCGTATGACCAGAGGAATGAAAATACAATAAGAACTGCCAACAAATGAGCTGACAACCTAGCTAGTGATTTCTAAGGGTACAAAACAAAACTATAAGCTAAGAGAAATACAAATGAATGTGATAAAATAGATATATTAAAGCTAAGGTGACAAAGATAATCTCACAAAAGAGCTTGTTCGCTAGCTAGCTCCAAATGCACATCCACCACCTCCACCAAGAGCTCACTAGCTAATGGGGGAGAAAACAAGACTCAAGCCCCTGTTGCAATAACTTGTTCCACACTTGCTCTACGAAGTTGATGAAGTGTTGTTGTTGCCGCTATGAAGTGAAAGTGAAGGTTGAGAATGCAAGAAGTGATCGCTAGAATGCTTAGAGATTGCAAGAGGATGTGAAGAGATTGTGTAGAAGATCAAATGAATAAGGAATCCCTCAATTTGAAGGAAGAATGAGAAAGAATAAGATATTTTTGGGCCGGTTGGTCGAAAAGGGACATTACAACTTGTTCCCAATAGGAAGTGTAATGCCTCTGCCAGCTTCAGACACAGGAATCTGTCAAGGATGTAAACGCATCGCGCGGGCATCCCCGATAGTTATTATTCTACCAATGCAAAAAACATGTGTCAAGTGGAACGAAGGTAGCGGGCTGATGTGGAATTTTACCTTTGGATTTGGTTTTCTAAGGTGAGGAAGTGTAAAAGGGGTGTAAACAAAGATTTTGGCTTCCAAGGGATTTCTTACACTTCTAGAGTTTTTCACCTAAAAGGAGAAAGATGGGACAAAATGGGCAGTGTATACACTCAAAATCAATGCAAGGATGAATGAAGTATACCTAAATGCAATGTCCTAATGCAATAAACTGATAAAATAAGTGACTTATTAATATTAAACCTAAGAAATGCAAGTTGTTTGAAAACACAATGATGTATGCAAAATGACCTAAGAAAGCAAGTAAACAATAATAGAAATAAACAAGACTGGAAAGGTGCACCTATAGATTGAAGTGTGATGCAAAGAGGCTTTGGAATCGTGCATATTTTGTTGTTGAAGCCAACTAGGACACTTACGCCAAGCTGGGCGACCTAGTCCTGTTTCAGGGAGATTCTGCTAGAATAGGTTTTTGCCAAATGGGTACTCAAAAATGTAAAAATCACTTTTCAGGCTTGGAAGTGGGACAAATTCACCACAGATGGCGAGTTAGTTCACCTGGGAATCTTGGGAAATTCAGGACAAGAATCTGTAGCTTTTGGTTTGTACTTCCCTTCTTGACAAGTGTTCGGTTCAGATTCTACAAAAAATGGGTTGAAAGAGGTCTCCAAGCTTCAATAAGGGCTTTGTTGACTTGAATGAATTTGACGGATTGTTGATCACTTTTTAACACCTTGCTCTTTGAAAAATCTACATACAAGACCTGCAAACACACATGCAAACAGGGGAAAAAGGGTTAAGGATAAGAGAATAGGGGTTTGCCTTGGTAAAACCCCAATTTGGTAATCAAACCCTAGAAAATGAAATGGAATAAAGAGAGAATGATGAATGAATAACATGCAATGTCACAAACTCACCAAACCCTTGATGTTGAAATTTGAAGATATGCAAGAAGTAGCTCCAATGGATGCTTGATGATGCTTAGAATGCTTGAGAATGATTAAGTGAATCAATTGCTTGAATAATGAAGGGAGAATTAGAAGGTTGTAGGAGATGAAATGTGAGGGAAACACCCTTTATTTATACTTTATTTTTCAATATTTCTCAAAAATAACACATCACAGGCCAACCTTAAGGTCAAGAGAATAAAATCCCGCCAGAAAATTAAAATTATTTTGATTTTTGTGCCCAGTGGGACTAAGTCATCCTAGGTGGCGACTTGGTCCCACCAGGGAAATTTTATTGGGTGTCAGGGATTAAAGTGCATTTAATAAGGTTTAACAAGAATATTCTAAAAAATACACTTAAGTAGGGTTGTAAAGTGCATTAAGGGGTCATTTAAACATAAGAAAGGGTTGAATTAGTGATGACAAGTCTAGAAAAGTGTGAGATTTTGTTACAACTCTTTACAACACTTTGAAATAAGACTTGGAAAGAGATAAAAAGGGGTTATTTAAGTGAATTCTACTGAAAGGGTCCTAAAAAAGTGTGAAAGTAGGTTACAACACTTCACAACACTTTTACAAGACATCCTAGAATTCTTAATGATTCACAAGGGTTCAAGACCTAATGTGAATGTGTTGGTCATATTACAACATTAAATATAGGAAAAATCAATCCAAAACCACTAGGAGGGTCCAAACATGAGAAAAAGTAGAAGGGTTACTTTTTCTGTGTCCACAGTTAGCCCCCACTTTAGTGAGAGGATGAACTTGCTTCAAACTCACACTAAAGTAGTTGAACATGCAATCAAGAAGGTTTTCAATGAACTAATGCTTAGCAAGATGAGACAACAACGATCAAGAGGGATGATGAAGCCCCCAGGATGAAGATCCCATGGAAAAATAAACATGAGCGCAAGAAACACACATGAGAATGATGTAAATGAAGAGGGAGAGAGGAAAGAGAGTCAGATCAAGCTTCAATCGTTTGTCCATCCCATTGTGGATCAGATCTAGGTTGTTTGTCTAGAAAAAAGAAATGTATACTCACTCGGAGGCAACAAAACTCATGGATTTTCGTTGGGTGAGAAGGCCTAAAAGGTGAGAAACATACACTCATGGCTGGTATGCACTCACACACACATAGGTGGCTATGGGGAAAAGTAATGCCTCAGAATGGACTTTCCACTCAACCATACCAAAGTTATACCTCCTAATAACTTTAATAAGGTGCCACAAAAGAAAATGACATTTTGAGCTTCATGAGACAAGCAAAAATTTGTATGCTTGGAGCTCATGAACAAATGTGATGGCTCCACAGACATGCAAGTTGTGTTATGCAAGGTGGCCATACAACAAATGCAAAATGCGATATGAAAAAGAATGTTCAAAGGAGTCTTGTTTAGTTCATGTGAGGTCTATAACTTAGGGAACATTGTGTCTAATGTCTCCAAGAGAGGACCAATCAAATAATAGAAAATTCACAACTTAGGGGATGCAGTGTGTCACATCAAGCCACCAAGAGGAATGTAATATGCTAAGATAGATCATGCTCATGAAGGACATCGCACGTAATGTCATCCACAAAGTAACAAAATGCATCGTATGAAATAACAAGGTTGCACTAAGAACCAAGAAAAAAGAAAAATGCAAATGAATAATTCCAATGTATGCCCTCACTTTAAAGGAATTGCTACACACCATACTGTGAGAAATTAATTTAAAGTAGCAAATGAAAAATGCAATCAAGAAAGAAGACATGAGAGCCAACTTGGAAAACTATGCAAATTGTCGTTTCAAAGCCGTACTTTCGATCATCTGCGAGGAGAAAGGAAAGGAGAGGTTTCCCCAAAGTAAACCTGCTGTTATAGGGATCTGTTGGATTTGGGGTTAGTATGTTCTTTGCTGCAATGTTTTGTAAAGAGCTCAAAACTGTCATCATTCCTCGAATACATAGAACTGGAAGAATGACACAAAGAGAGAAAAAACAAAGAAAAAGAAAGATCTGTTTGGGTTAACATGGAAGAGACATAGTATGTCTTGACACTTTGCATTGTCCCCAAAAGGAAAACACAATAAAAAAGAAAACAAAAAGGCGAAAGAAAAAGGGAAAACTTTTGGGTCAACATGAGAGAGACATTTTGATCTCAATGCCTTGCGTCATCCCCAAAAGGAAAACATAAAGAAAAGACAAAATAAAAGAAAAGGACTTTTGGGTCAACATGGAAGAAGACATTTCGGTTTCCATGCCTTCGTCATCCCAAAAGGAAAACACAAGAAAAATACAAAAGAAAGAAAGGGGGCCTTTTGGGTCAACATGAAAGAGACATTTCAGTCTTAATGCCTTGTGTCATCCCCAAAATGAAAACACAAGAAAAAGACAAAAGAAAAGAAAAGGGGCCTTTTGGGTCAACATGAAAGAGACATTTCGGTCCCCATGCCTTGCGTCATCCCCAAAAGGAACTTGGGCAAGCAAAAGACAAAAAGAAAAGACAAAAGCAATATACGACATATAGAAAAATGAAGGTACAAATAGAGGAATGCCACAAAGAGAGAGAGAACATAAAATGAAACATCACGGGGGAACACGTTAAGCACATGCCAACACACAAAAGAAAAAAGAAAGAAAAAGAAAATGCAAAAGACTAGTAAGGAAAATGCAAGTCAACCGTTGAGCAAGTCATCTGCCTCCCAATCATGTTCAGGATATGCCAAGGGCGGAGAACTAGCTAAAGGGACAAGTACAAGTGCCAAACTAGGGGAAGTACCCGATTCTACACTTGTTGTAGGAGATTTGTCATTTAAGCTCATGGAAGAGGAAAATAATGTATTTAGATCATTATGCACCTGTTCGTCTATTTTAGTGATCTCATCATCGTCATCCAAATTAATCACAATAGGAGGATGGATGATAATTTCCAATGAAGGGTGTACCATAGGTTGTGGTTGTTTTATTGGATCATTTTGTTGTGAATAGGGAGGAGGGTCATCATGCATTACTTCTATCAAGTGCAGATTTTGATTTTCTTTATTTTCTGCGTCTTGTAGCTTGCGAGCAAGGGCACGATGTCTACGCCTATGCTCCCTGGCTCCTCTGTTTCTTTTGGTTTTATTGTCAAGTTGTGTTTGTGAAGGAGTGGGTTGATCAACCATTGGTTGCTTTTCTTCCCGAAGGGGAGGAACAAAATAAACCATGGAAGGTTGTTCATCCACTTTGTCCTTTTCTTTATAAACTTGTTTTATATGAGGAGGAATGATGGATTTGTTATCATTATCTCTTGGTCATTTGGATGATGTGGGGGAAGTTTCAAGTGTTGGTTGAGTTTGATGGGTGGGTTCGTGTTTGGGTTGAAGAATTGTTTCATCTAGGATAGGAGTGTCGGAAGTGGACGGGGACATGTTGTAGAGAGACAATTCAACAATTTTATTTGCTTTAAACTTTTGGTAAGCAATGAAAAATAAGTCTTTGCGAGGCATTATAGGTTCCATGGGCTCGAACCAAAAGGCTTCTAAGGAGAAGTTTCCTTTAGAAGACAAAGGGTTAAAACCACTATGGTGAATAGTGAATATGTCATTGTCAAGTGGAAACTTTAAACATTTGTGTATGATCGAAGGAACAACTTTCATTGAGTGAAGCCATGGATGGCCTAGCCGCAAACGGAACTAGTTCGACTATGGGATGATGGAGAATGTAACATTCACTGTTTTAGGCCCTATTTGTAATAGAAGGATGATCGATCCTATTGTAGGGTAGGAAAAACCATTGTGAGATTTGATCCATGTTGTTGGTTTATCATAATCATCTTGATGAAGATCATGTAATACGTGATCACATTCTCTCCACAAGCAGGATCTATGAGTATCCCATTAGTGGGCTTATCATAAATATGACTGACTATGTAAAGAGGAACATCAGGAAGATTTGGAAGTATGTCCCTAGATGAGAAAGTAATAGCAAGATATTTCTTAGGTTGGCCCTTAAGAGGGATAACGTCTATCACACCTACCATTTCATCATAGGATTAATAGTAGTGGTATGTGGAAAAGGATCAGGATGTTCAATATATATATGAACATTCATCACATCATTGTTTTGAGTTTCGCTAGCTTTGACAAATGACACATTATGTTTGGGCATTGGATTGGTAAAAATTTGCAAATTTTGATTTGGAGGGGCAACAAACGTATTGCCTTTAACATTAACATTTGCAATGGATAGATGACTGGAATCAATGAGGTCTTGCACAGGGTGTTTAAGATGCTTACAATTTTTTGTATCATGTCCATTTTGTCTATGATAATGGCAATAAGTGTTGGGTTTAAAGGTTGGAGGTAAAGGCTTAGTAGGATCCAGTGGTTTAACAATAGGTAAAGTAATCATTTGTTGTTACAAAAGTTGGGACATTATGTTATGAAGAGTGTCTGGTAAAGGTGTAAATTGTCATTTTTGATCTCCATAACTATAAGGTATCACGGATTTAACAACTGCTACTTGATTGTTGACAGGTTGAGTTGGTTGTTGAGGGGGGTTGAACTATAAGAACCCTTTGTTTTTTTTTTCTAAATGGTTGTGAATTGTTTGGATTGGCATGTTCAGATTTCTCAGCTTGGCTAGAAGTGGACTTGGCATCTCAACTACTAACCAAGTTGTGATAATCGCAAAGGGAAATGCACAAGTGCATAAAGGAGGGGAATTTCATCATTGTGAGTTTGTCTTGAAGTTTAATTTGCAATTTTTTTATAAACATCTTTTGAAGATGGGGATTGAGAATCTTGACATCGATTTGAGAATAAAGTGATTGATATCGTGAGATAAAATCAATTATCTTTTCTTCTTCATGTTGTTTTCATCTCATCAAATCGACCAACGTCTTTTTTGGAGTCATATGCACTTGGAAATGATTTATAAATGCATCAATGAGTTCATTGAATGAACAAATTGAATTTTTTGGTAAGGATGAGAACCATTCTAAGGCAGTATCTTTTAAAGTCCTCAGAAACAGTTTTGCCAATAGTTTATTGTCAAGGACAAAGTCACTACATAAGGCGGTGTAAGCATTAACATGGTTAGAAGGATCTCCCTTCCCTCCATATTTCTCAAATCGAGGCATCTCTATTCCTTGTGGCATCAGTGTTCACAATATTTCTAAAGATATTGGGCTGCTTTGAACATAATAGGTAGGTGGCCCATTCTGATTTTGGTTTATGGTGGATATTTACTTTTGCATGGAGGAGACAGTTTGGAAAATTTGTGTTATAAGAGGGTCAGTGTAAGTGGTATGAGGTGGAAGGGAAAGTGGCGATGGAGTGTTTGTAGTGGTAGGGAAAGTGAAGGGGATGCTTATAGATGGTATGGTGGAAGAGGATAGAACATACGATGCCACACAAGAATTAGGAATGCTAGTAGGAATAGTCGAGGAAGGAATCACATTGCTAACCTGTTGCATTGTTGTTGTGACTTGAGGAGTGGTATAGGTAGGTATGGATGCTACTATTGAAGGAGGAGTGTTAGGTCCTGCTTGACTAACCACAGTGTTTGCTGGTTGGGATGTACTAGAGGTGGAAGGAACATGTTTGTGGTATATCTCAGCAATTTGTTTCATAACGTTTAGGCCTTCATCACATTCAAGCATGCGATGGATGTTTTCTATAGTAGGAATCATAGTGGTTGAAATGTTTTTAAGACACAGTTGATGTTGGAGATGTGTTAAGTCCTCATGAATGTTAATGAATTTATCTTGCAAAATGTGATCATTTTGTGTGTCAATTTGCATGTTATTGGAAGGTAAAGCATTGCTAAGGTAGGATCCATGCCTAGTGTACTAGTTGCAATACTAGGAGTGGAAGCATTAGACAATCCAAGATCCACAACGAGTGTATTATCGTGGGATAACATGAGTCTTGAGCTTCTTCTCACTAAGGTATTAGCAATAGGACACCCAACACTCATTCAAAGGTTTCTAAATCCAGGTGGATGCAAATGTAATGTAAACAAAGAGCAATAGAATGTTAATAACTAAAATTCTAGAAATTGTAACAACAATGCAATAACATAAAACAAAAATGCAAAAAATGCTTAGAAAATGACAAAAATTACAGTGCAAAATGTGCAAGAGGACTAAGTCACCCAGTGTGGCGAATTAGTCCCAGTGGTGATTTTTTTGAGATTTTTCAGAAATTTTAAATGAAATTTTATGCTTTTCAGATGTTTAGATGCAACTATAGTGTGGAAATGCAGAATTTTTGGAATTTTTAATGAAATGTAATGCAAAAATGTAATCTATATGAGCTTTTCACTAATGCAATTTTTAAAACCCTAGGATGCAAATTAAATAATGCAAAACCTAATGCAATGTTGATGCGAACTATTCCTAGGATGTAAATGCACTTGAGATCAGAAGCAAAAATGTTCTAAAGTCAGGTTCACCAAAATGTATACAAAGATTTTGGCTTCCAAGAGCTTTCTTACACTTCTAGGGTTTTTTCATCTAAAAGGAGAAAGATGGGCAAAAATGGGCAATGCATACACTCAAAATCAATGCAAGGATGGATGAAGTATGCCTAAATGCAATGTATTAATGCAATAAATTGATAAAATAAGTGACTTATTAATGTAAAACCTAAGAAATGCAAGTTGTTTGAAAACATAGTGATGTATGCAAAATGACCTAAGAATGCTAGTAAACAATAAAAAAAATCAACAGGGCTGGAGAGGCGCACCTGGAGATTGAAGTGTGATGCAGAGAGGCTCTGGAATCCTATGGATTTTGCTGTTGAAGCCAACTAGGACACTTATGCCAAGTTCAGCGACTTAGTCCTGTTTCGAGGAGATTCTACTGAAATAGGTTTTTTCCAAATGGGTACTTAGAAATGTAAAAGTCACTTTTCAGGCCTGGAAGTGGGACTAATTCACCACAGATGGCAACTGAGTCCACCTGGGAATCTCGAGAAATTCAGGACAGGAATCTATAGCTTTCGGTCTGCAATTCCCTTCTTGATAGGTGTCTAGCTCAGATTTTGCAGAAAACGGGCTGAAAGAGGTCTCCAAGCTTCAATTAGGGCTTTGTTGACTTGAATGACTTTGATGGATTGTTGATCACTTTTTAACACCTTGCTCTTTGAAAAATCTACATACAAGACCTGCAAACACACATACAAAGAGGGGAAAAAGGGTTAAGGGTTAGAGAATAGGGGTTTTACGTGGTCAAACCCCAATTTGGTAATCAAACCCTAGAAAATGAAATGAAATGGAGAGAGAATGATGAATGAATAACATGCAATATCACAAACTCACCAAACCCTTGATGTTGAAATATGAAGATATGCAAGAAGTAGCTCCAATGGATGCTTGATGATGCTTAGAATGCTTGAGAATGATTAAGTGAATCAATTGCTTGAATAATGAATGGAGAATTAGAATATTGTAGGGGATGAAAAATGAGGGAAAAACCCTTTATTTATACTTGATTTTTCAATATTTCTCAAAAATAACACATCACAGGTTGACCTTGAGGTCAAGAGAATAAAATCCCGCCAGAAAATTAAAATTATTTTGATTTTTGTGCCCAATGTGACTAAGTCACCCAAGGTGGCGACTTGGTCCCACTAGGGAAATTTTACTGGGTGTTAGGGATTAAAGTGCATTTAATAAATTTTAACGGGAATATTCTAAAAAATACACTTAAGTAGGGCCAAAAAGTGCATTAAGGGGTCATTTAAACATAAGAAAGGGTTGAATTAGTGATGACAAGTATAGAAAAGCGTGAGAGTTTGTTACAACTCTTTACAACACTTTGAAATAAGACTTGGTAAGTGATAAAAAGAGGTTATTTAAGTGAATTATAATGAAAGGGTCCTAGAAAAGTGTGAAAGTGGGTTACAACACTTTTACAAGACATCCTATAATTCTTAATGATTCACAAGGGTCCAAGACCTAATGTGAATGTGTTGGTCACATTACAACATTAAATCCAAGCAAAATCAAGCCAAAACCACTAGGAGGACCCAAACATGAGAAAAAGGAGAAGGGTTACTTTTTCTATGTCCACAAGGGGAATTTGCGTAAGAGGTGCAAATTCGCGCCCATACACCTGCATCAAAAATTTGAGGAACAAGAGCATCATAGAGTATCTAATTAGGTGGAAAATCCTACCAGTTGAAGATGCCACATGGGAAGGGCTTGTGATTCTCGAGCATCCTAATTTTTATTGCTTGAGGACAATCAATCTTGGGGAGGGAGGACTTGTCATGTCCCTTTTCCAAAAACTGGGGAAGAAGATGCTTGCATAAGGAGATGTCAAAGTTTGAGAATCAGAGTTATCATTTCACACTTGCTAGGGAGTTGATAGAGATCAATGATCAAACATATTGCTTGAATCATGTTGGAAATTTTTTGGGCATTGAGGTTTGGAGATACTACCCAACCCATGCCAAAGAGCTATTGGAGGTCAGGGATTAGGGTTGCGACCTACTGCATTCCAAGGACATGTTAGGGGTCAAGGATTAGGGTTGTTGCCTGACACATGCCAAGTCAGAGGGAAGGAGTAACTCCATACCTTTGATAGAAAAGTTTGTAGGGACTATATGGTTGACCTATGATGTAGCATGTAGAATTCAAATTTGGCCCTTGTTGCCATTTTGGGTGGGTAACATATGAAACTAGAAGAAAATTTCAATTGTAATGGTCCATGCTATTGTATCTTTTGGGAATTTTTGTTATAATTGTGAATAACACAAGACACAAGATCAAACAAGGAAAAAAGACACCTTGCATGCAAGAGAGATGCAAACAATAATCTACTATATCATCAACAAGAAAAAATTACAGAAAGAACCTCAAGTATCTTTAAGGAGATCATCTTATGAGATAATACAATGAGGGTAGTGTTTTATAGGAGCAACCCTAAATGTAAAAGGGATTGGATCATGAAAAGTGTCATCATCTTATGTGATGAGATATAATGATCTAATATTAGATCACTTCAGTTAATAGAAAAAAAGCACTCCTAAGTTTAGCTTAAGTGCATTGAATTAATTAGACTAATAATAAATTAAATATTAATTAATTATTAGCTAATGCATGATTACTCTAACACCCCCTTAAGATGAAATTAGGGAGTAGCTAAAAACCCTAAAAAGCCAATGCATAAAAGCAAATATTGAATGATGGGTCCTGATTGTTGTAGGGGAAATATGGGTTAGTTGCAAAAAGCATGAATCAAGCAATTAATGTATAAAACACAAAAAACCCATCAAAGAAAGATCATATTAGCCCATACTAAATGAGATTAGTTAGAAAATGTCAAATAGATTTAATTAAAATCAAGAAAACACATAATTCAAAGCAATTGACTCAAAAAGACATGCAAACCTTCAATCTCATTAGGGGATTATGCTCCAAATGAATGTGGATTTCTCTATTAAGCATAACCAATGTTGCAAAGCTTGATTGATGATGATGAATGATTTGATTCACATGATATTGCTCAAAATGATAAAGATTATGATAATTGCTCAATGATTAAGATTGTGAATGATTTTTGAAGAGAAAAAGACTTGTTTTATAGATTTGCAAATATTTGATCAATAGTCAAGATTAAATCTCAAGATCAACGGTTGATAGGAAATCAAAGAGATCAAAGAAGATCAATGGATGAAATTGATTGAGAGCCCAAAATATCCCTATTTTCTTGGAAAGTTAGTTAAAGATATTTTGAAGGGAAAACATCTATTCAAATTTGAATTTGAATTATGGAATATTCCTTTTGGAGGGAATATACTTTTTAGATATTTTGGAGGGAAAATATATTTTGAAAAGGGAATTTCATTTTTAAAAAGGAATATTCTTTCTACAAGTTGGAAGAAAATTAGGGAATTAAATAATTATGAAAATTATTTAATTATGAGGATGAGAAGAATTTAGGATTTTTAATTAAATAATTAAAAAATATTTAATCCAGTGGGATTGAGGAAAATTAGATTCAATTAAATAATCAAAATTATTTAATTATGATGGAAGGTTGAAAAATTGAATTTAATTAAATAATTCAAAATTATTCAATTATGAGGAAATTAGTAAGAAATGATGAAAAGTGATGAATTGATCAAATAATGCTAATTATTTGATTAATAGAGGAAAATGATGAATTTAATCAAATAATTGGAAATTATTTAATTAAAATGAGGAATTAGGTGATAATGAGGAAAATGATGTTAGAAGGTGAAATCGAGATGTGTGATATGCTTAAGATAATTTTAGGTGTCTACATTTTGCCCCTCTTTGAGACAATGTACTTGTTACGTTGTTTCAAATACCTGATGTTGCTCAGATTTTTTTTAAAATTTATCTGATGCCCCACTATGCCCCAGCGGGTGAAGGATGGATGGTAGGCTTCCCCTTGAGAGATCAACTAGAAAAATTAAATTTTGGGTCGAGATCGTGACATTACGACGAGAGTAGTTTAGTTGAAAAGAGGATGAAAAAATAAGTCCTAGGAAACCTAGACAGTGATCAGGATCAATAGTCAAGTTTGAAAAATAAGTTGTAGGGTGAAATCCCAGGGTTTGGTAGGCATATATATACATTTGGGTTAATTTTAACCTCATTTGCACACTTTGCTTCATAAAATTTGAGAGCTTTGATCATCGAGTTTCCACAAACACCTTCTCGAGATGGCCCTCGTTCCTCGTGCCACACACTGCACATAGTCAAACAGTTCTAGAGGCCAGCAAGAGTAGGCCCACCAATATGTACCAAGTTAATTTTTGCTTGCACGTAATTTTAGGCTTTCAAATTCATAGCTTAAAGTAGGAAAACAAACGCATCGATCCATGGATCAATGCATTTGTAATCCAACGTGCTACATTTGCAAACCGTGGAATGTCGCCTTTTTCATATTGCAGCATGTTTGTGTTATTGTAGCATGTTCGGGAAACCGTATCACAGTTGTTTAGGTCTAAAGTGACATGTTTGTGACAGTTTTTGGGGGTTCAACGTGTTTGAAATTTAGACCATGTTTGACGATCATGCATCGATTTGTTTGCAAAAAGTGACTCATTTGTTAATTTTCTCAAAAGATAGATTTTTTTATCAAAAAACTAGCAAATTGATGTCGTGGGTGCTATGCTTGCAGGTGGTACTTCACTTTATCTACTCTTGGGAGCAGAGACCTTAGATCTTGGATCAGATGACCCTCTTGGGTGAGCTACAAATTGTGTATATGCCTGAGATTTGAGCACACAAAGCTATGATGACTTCACTTGTTGAGCGACGACGTTCTGAGAAAGTGGCATTCCACCTTTTGACTAGAGAGTGTACCATCACTTTAGAGGATATCTAGCGCATCTTGAGGATACTGATTGAGTGTGTCTGAGATGTTTATGACATGGATCGAGGTGCAACATCCCTGGAGAGATTGCTTGGTGATGAGGAGCTGGAGATCATAGATGGACATATTGAGCTACATCCTTACATCAAAGAGGTTGATGATATTGTATTGATTCTAACAAGATTTATCATGGGACCTATTATGCTTGATCGACAATCATGAGGATTTTATGTTGGATGGGGATTTGTGATCGAGGCGATAGTCGTAGATGGCATCATGTGTGTGGACCTTGTATCCTCACACATCTATATCATGATATGTACCAGGTTGCTTACAAAGCAACTACCAACCTTTTTACAGGTGTGACATTGCTTCACATATGGGCGTGGGAGCACATAACGATTGCTCAAGCCTATAGATGAGTCTAAGAGAGAGGTTGGAGATCCTTTAGTTTATAGATATGCCTCGATTCTTACATAGGGGTATGGGAGATATACACTTCTAGAGGGGTATTCTCGATGATATGGCTGAGTTTGTATGGAGACCATGGCTGCAGTATGAGATTTGGATAAACAACCACTACATATAGCATATTATTGCTAGACACCCTAGATTATTGAGTGCACTCCCCACATCCTAGAGAGATACTTACCAAATAGGGTCCTCATACAATTCAAGGAGAGGCAGGGTATACCCATCGTTGGTTATCACATAGTCTATGCTAGGACAATGAGGGAGATTCTTGAGTGGGGTGTTGTGGCAGTTCCATGGTAGCACTTACAAATTTTGTGTAGATGGCTCCCCTAGTATGGAGTTGGGCAGGAGGACTTGAGGAAGTAGGAACGACACAAGACTATGATGCTTGGTGGGTCCAAAGGAGACCGCTTAGATTCACACATCTTGACGATGCCATCGGAGTTGTGGGAGTGCAAAAGAGGAGAGAGGAAAAGTGTGGGTGCGCATGTCGAATGCGACAAAGAGTAGAGGTAGAGGCTTAGAGAGGTGACTAGTAGTAGGTTTCTCGACATCAAGTAGCCTATTAGTAGGTATCCTAGTAGCAGGTTGCCTAGTATCAAGTAGCCCCAACTGTAGGCCAACAATATGTTCATTAGGATGCCCCACATCAAGATCCCCCTCAACAACATTAGGATATCCCAAAGGTGGCTTTGCAATATTAAGAGGTGAGGGGTGATGGTGATCACGATTAGGATGTTAGAATCACACTTGCTTTATCAAAGAGAGATTAGGCCCATAGGGAGTAGGATGACTATAGATTAGAGCGAGAAGGACTCACAACTCAACTCATTCAGAGGAAATTAGAGAGGGAACATGCCATCACAAAGACAAACTAGTGTGCCTTAGAGAGGGACCATGCTCGTGTAGAGAGAGATGCTGAGATCACCCATTGTCAGCAAGCAGAGGCTCATGTTACTCATCTTATAGTTGAGAGAGATGTAGAGTGAGCACAAATGACCTAGCTAGAGATTGGCCAAGGGTCCATGATCATGATGACATAGTACCTACAAGACAAAAAGATCTCTTATTCAAGAGGCTACATATTATTTGACTCTATATTAGGCAGTTGTACCTAGAGAGAAAAAACAACCTAGATTTTCAACATGGAGTAGTATAGTAGGGGTGTCCATGCCATGGTGAGCAACAACAATAAAGCATGGGCCCGTCACCTCCCTAGCCTCCTCTTGATAGAGAGGAGTGAGGGAGATCTGGATAGATTGATGTACATATATTTCTTGATGTACAAACTATCGATGTAGACATATTTATATTTATTCGTTAGCTTTTGAGAGCCTCATGTATATATATTTGATGTATATTATTGTATCAGGCATTCAATGTACTAGAGGTTTTGTATCATGACTCATGAAATTTTTATTTTTGATGATACATGAGATGAGATTATCCTTTTTGATGTAGCTATGTTATGGTGTTATGTGATGCTATGATTTATGATTTGGTCTTTGATTATGTATGCATTGATGTATGGTGTTTCATGATATGACGATGATGTATGATAACACTAATGATTTGTGGATGTAGGATGAATGATATGGTGATGATGATATGTGGTCATGGTTCTTTTCTTTTTTATATATATTTTGATATAATATATGATGATTATGCAGGATGGATGATATGAGATGCGTATTGATAGTTTGTGGATGCAGGATGAGATGCACATATTTTTTGTTATGTCATGATACTTGGATAGAAATGATAGTATGATATAATACAATAAATGAATGTTTAGATAGAATAGGATGAGATAGAATGATGATGTTGATCAAGATACCAATAAATCTATGATTATTTAGACTTTAGTGGATATGTCATGAGATAGGATAAATGATTTTGATTTTTCTTTAGGTTATGCCAATTAACATAGAGCACTCCTTATTTGATGTAGCAAGTAGACATGATATAATAGAATAAATGAATGTTTAGATAGAATAGGATGAGATAGAATGATGATGTTGATTAGGATACCAATAAATCTATGATTATTTAGACTTTAGTGGATATGTCATGAGATAGGATAAATGATTTTTATTTTTCTTTAGGTTTTCCAATTAACATAGAGCACTCCTTATTTGATGTAGCAAGTAGAAATGATGCACCAAAGTATGAAGAACCAAGGTGGCCTTGTATCCATTGCATGGACTTTGACTCTACAAGAAGATAGGAGTATCCTTGTTCATACTTGACATACAAAAACCTTATTTGATCATTTGAGAAAATGAAGCCACTGAAGTAAGTAGACCAATACACAAAAGGTATTAAGAACCTGATATGCACTAACTGTTGTATTACTCGATACTATCCCTACACACACAAGGAAAGTATTCACAAAGGTGGTATTACAAGAACATCCAACAAACACAATAGATGAAAGAAATGACTATGCCCCATTACACACCCCTTTAGATACATCAAGATATTGAAGAACAAGGTAGTTTTGAGTGAGTGATAGAATGAGACAAAAGATAAAACCAAAAGAAAAGACCGACTTGATGAACACATCAATCCCATCATATCTCTTGCTAGAGAGAGTTTTTTTTAGGTGATATCCAAAATGGTGTCTATTGTAGGAAAGATATATCCCTTAAGAAATTCATTTGGATGTTGATTTAGATGCTTATGTAGGTCATTGATAGAAAGTTTGTTGACATGTTCGACAATGATCAAGACTCACGATCTTGCATGAACATTTGTGTTTTGATGATTGATATACTTGCTTTTGTTTGTTTTTCCAAAGGTGAGGATGATGGTAGGTTTATTATGGATGAAAATTTTATTGTAGATGGATGATGAGATGGGATGAATGCCTATTTTTCTTTTTTTGGGGGAAAGTTCTACAAATGTTTCTAGATTTTCAAAATGTTTTGAAGCTATTTTTTTGGAATTTCGATATTTTTTTGAGTTTATTTTTGGTATTTTGTTATATTTGGATGTTTTTGAGTTTTCAACGTATTTGAACATTTTTCAAGATTTTGATTTATTTGAATATTTTTGGGTTGTCACACAATGTTGGTGAATAGATATGGATATGTAGTGATATCAACAATATTTTGAGATCTTGTTGATAGCAAAGCTAAAAATCGACTGATCTGATTGATTGATTGTCGATAATGAAAACATTGTTGAGGATATACAACAATGCAAGGATAGTGTTGTTAAAATAAAAACAACACGAGGATTTGAAACGATACATCCCGAGATGATGATGGATTGATTGGATAAGATGGATCAAGATTTATAGCAAGTCTAGGAACAAAATTTGTTGAATGATTTGATATGATGTTGAAGCACAAGTTGGATGCAATTGATATGGATTGATTTGGATCGACTATTGATGAAAGTTATATATGATGTGGAACATTTTATTTGCCAAAATGTGCCTTGTGCTTGTGATTTTGGATATTTATTTGATTTGGCTTTTGAAAGTGTTTAAATCATAATATGAGCTAGACTACATAGATTAGGATTTATTTTGAATCAAGGTGTAAGTACCTACCCCCAATATCTAGCAATGTATGAAATGCTATGAGTGGATGCATGGATAGATGGATAGATATGCAAAGGATGCCAAGGACCTTCCCATAATAGGATAACATGTTCAAATAGAGAATGATCGTTAGGATAATGGTAGATTGCTTGGATTGTGTTGGATTTCTTGGATAGTTTTGGATGTAGGTGATGGTATTACATGAGATAGGATATGATCAATAGAAATGATCATGTCAAGATTTTTCCAAAAGAAAGTTTGAAGTATACCCCTAATCTTTGTCAAGATCAAGATGGATATAGAAGATGGATGAAAGTGGATTGGATGAATTTTGGATTTATTATGAATGAGATAAGATGCTTCAACCTGGAATGGCATATGTAGATGCTCAGTTCTACACATAATGCTCATTTTCTAGGTTTACATCAAGGTACTTTCCTAAAGCGCCACCAAAATGGTTTTCACTAGAGGATGCTATTTGTCTTTATTGTTTAAATCTTATTTTTTTTAATTTTTAATTTTTGAAATGATTATTGGTTATGTTGAACCACTTGGTGGTGCTGATGTAGATGCTTCTATCATGATATGTCAATGATGTCCCACTTGAAGCAATTATTTTTCCAAGATATGGGTGCTTGAATATAACCGCTGAATATTCCTGTCTTTGTTGATACCAGAGTTAACTTTATCTAGATGCACATATCGCGATAGATTTCCCTTAGAGTCATTATGATAAAGAGTTGCTACCAAGACACGTGTTGCAAGTATGAGTTAGTATGGTGGTGTTGTCATTAATGTTGTCATTGATGTCAACACAGTTCAGTATGTTGCATATTGTACATGTATAGCTAAGATGTTGCTAAAATGTTGTGAGTACATGGAGCTATCTTTATGTCATTACAGATGTGTTGTGTTGATGAGTTTCCAAGTGCTTTTGAGAATATTAATAAAGAAGAGAAGTCAAAGTGATGAATGTGTTCAAAATGTGCTCTAGTATGTGCTCCATGTTTCTCCTGTGTTGATCCTATGCTTGTGCGGATTTGAAGGTTTGATAATGGTTATCTTGTGGTGATATATCCTAAGTTTTAGCTTCTAGTGTGATTGTACATGAAAGTTACATTCACCAGTTGTGAATTGTTCTGGCATAGTTGATCTTCTATGGATTGAGAGAAATGTTTTTGCTCCACAGTCCTCCACTATTTTGTTTTAGATCCTACGGATCTAGGATATGTATTGAGATGGTGTTCTCTAGGTTTTGGCAAAGAAGGTTGAAGTTTGGTGATCCAGAAGTCATGTTTCAGTGTTTCAATATGGGGTTGCACAGTTTGGATGAACTGGTGAAAGGTGTTCAATGTTTGAAGCATATTGCATTTGCTGCGAATGTATCTGAAGAAATATGAGATGTATTCTTGTGCATAATGAAGCGTGTTGTGGAGTCCACATGTAATATTCTTGTTGGGAAGCGTGTACATCAATGTTCATTTGTGTTTTCATTAGGTTTGGACGATCTGGTGTTTACACTTCATTCGAAGAATAAAATTAAATTGAGGAAGCGTGTAGTTGATCCAAGACATTATTTTTGGTCTTGGTTAAATTTTTTATTGGTCCACTCTCATTCCTTTCCACTACAGGAATGTTGAGTTGCCGACCTAATTTGAATTTATGAAATGAGGTATTTGTGGCTGACCTTGGAGAAAGTTTCTAAGGTTGAGGATGGTATAAAAGCAATCGAATTGTGAAGAGTTGTATGACGATGTGATGCAAAGTGACGAAAGTGAGCCACAAATCATAAGAGTAGAAGTGTGTGTGTGAGTGAGTTGAGACAACAATACTTCATTGTGTTGGATTCCTGAAGGCAGTGAGCTAAAGGTTTTTGTAATCCTTATTCAAAGTTGTGGATGTGTGTTAATTGTTGTGGTGGATCTTTTGTTCTCTTTTGTATTTGTAGGTAGTGAGCCTCCCTATTGGACAGTGAGTCCTTTCTGTAGGTAGTGAGCATTTGTATTTGAACAGTGAGTCATTTTCTGGGCAGTGAGCCTTTCTATTCAATTTTATAATATTTTATATTGTGAGTTAACCCTCACTGTGGTTTTTCCCTTATTGGTTTTTCCATGTAAAAATTTGGTGTTCATTGTGTTGATTTACTTTATGTTATTTTTGTTTCATGCTCTTACTTAATAACACAATAGTGTGGTTGTGGAATTGATAAGTGTTGAAGTCTTAAGTTTGAATTTTGTGACAATTGATTCACCCCCCCTCTCAGTTGTCCTACGCCTATTTAACAATTGGTATCAGAGCTTTGGTTCCTTGGTGTAGAGCTTAACCGCTTAAGGAAGATCCGATGGCTCATAAGTTGGCCATCCTTGTGTTCGATGGAACTAACTACAATGATTGGAAGGGATATATGAAAGGATATATTATCTCTCTTGGTTTCAAGACTTGGAAGGCTGTTGAGACAAAGTATGCACCCTCATCTAGTGGTCTTACTACTGTAGATGAGATTTCTACTTATGAAGAAAATGAGAAGGCAAAGTATGCTATTTGTAGTAGCTTATCTAAAAATGAGCGAGCTAAGGTTCTTTCTTTAGATATTGCATATGAAGTCTAGAAGAAGTTGGAAGACATGTATGAAGGAAATGAAAGAGTGAAATTGACAAAGAAGCTGGCAGCAAAGCGTAGATTTGTAAATCTGAAAATGGAAGAATGTGAGGAATTTACAAGTTTCTTTCAGAGGGTTGAATTGACTGCAAATGAAGTTAGAAATCAAGGAGGAAAACTATCAGATGAAGATATAATTGAGAAGATCTCGATCACCCTACCAGATTGCTACAACGATAAGATCTCAGTTATTGAAGAAATGTATGATCCTAATAAGTACACTTTAGAATAGTTTTTCGAAACCTTGCAAGCATTTGAGTTGAGAAAGTTCCAGAAAGAAGACAAGATAGAAGAAAATACAAAAACAACATTTAAGGCAATGAAGATTGAAGGTGCACCGGATAGTGATGGTGATGATGAGTTGGAAGCAAACTTCACCAGGAAGTTGAAGAAAGGCACCATAAAGTATAAAGGTATGTTACCCTTTAAATGTTTTAGTTGTGGTAATATTGGTCATTATGCTTCAAGATGTCCGAATAGAGCTATACATAAGAAGAACAAGGATTATAAGGATAAGGATAGAAAGGATAAGAAATATAAGAAGTTGTACTATGTTAAAGAAGAAGCGGAAAATTTTTATGATGAATTTGAGAATGAAGTTGATGATAGTGAATGCTTATTCTTAGCCTTGGAAAGTAAATCTGTATCCACTAAGCCTGAAAAATGTGTAAGCAAGAAAGCTCTAGAGAATAAGAGGAATAGGATGGAAGGCACTTTGGTTACCGCTTTTCATGCAAGACAAGATGGAGACTACTGGGTAATTGATAGTGGATGTTCTAATCACATGACCAGAGATAAGAGTAAGTTCACTAAACTTGAGAAATATGATGGTGGTTTAGTTATGTTTGGTGATGATTCAGGAGCTAAGATTTGTGGGAAAGGTTCAATTAGTTTTGATGGAGTGCACAGTATTGATGATGTATTTTAGGTGAAGGGTTTGAGGCATAACCTTCTGAGTGTTGGTCAGATGTGTAGCAATGGTTTTAAACTTGTGTTTCAGAATAATACATGTGAAATTAGACAAGGATCCAGAAATGGAGATATGGTTGCTGCTGGAAGAACTCATGGAAAAATCTATCAGTTTAAGGGAGTTGATGGTCAATGCCTTGTATCTCAAATTAGTGAAATTTGGTTATGGAACCGAAGAATGGGACATGTAAATTTTGATAACCTTGTCAAAATCAGTGCAAAGGAGATTGTTCGAGGGCTTCCCATAATCACAAGACCTGCTAATGCTATCTGTAGAAGTTGTCAATTGGGGAAACAAACAAGATGCAACTTTAAGGGAAAAGAGCACTCTTCTATCGGAATGCTGGAGCTAGTTCATATTGATCTCTGTGATCCGACTAGAATTGGAAGCCTAAATGGTGATAGGTATTTCATGCTGCTTATTAATGATTATACTCAAATGACATGGATTTCTTTTCTTAGAGAAAAGACTCAGGCTCTGGATAGGTTTAAAGTATTCAAAGAAAGAGTGGAAAATGAAGTAAATTTGAAAATCAAGTTTTTGAGATATGATAGAGGTGGAGAATTCACTTATGGTGAAGTTAATGCATTCTGTCAACAACATGGCATACAAAGATAGTTTTCTACTCTAAAAACCCCTTAGCAAAATGGAGTAGTTGAAAGGAAAAACAAGATAGTACATGAAGCTGCTAGAACCATGATGAAAGAATCAAATGTACCGGATGTGTATCGGAGAGAGGTGATACACACTGTTGTTTATGTTCTTAATAGAGTTCATATTAGATACTACAACACAAAGACACCTTTTGAGTTATAGAATGGTAAGACTCCTACAGTGAAGTATTTCAAGGTATTTGGAAGTAGATGTTATATTAAAAGAGATGATGAAAATCTTGGAAAGTTTGATGCTAGATGTGATGAAGGATCTTTCTTGGATACTCCACTACTAGCAAAGCATATAGATGCTTTAATAAAAGATTGAGAAATATTGTTGAAAGTGCTAATGTGAAAGTTGATGAAGACATACGTAGGCCCATTGAGATAAGTAAACTTGAACCTGATGATCCTATCTGTGGACATGTACCTGAGGAAAATAAGGAGAAGGAAGTAGAAGAAGAGAAAGAAGAACAAATGGAAGAAGGAGAAGAGAATGAGCCAGAACCTGCTGTTAAAACTCCTAAGTATGTACAAAAGAATCATCCAGAGGAACAAATAATTGTTGATAAAAGTGAATGTGTGAAGACAAGAAGTAGAGTTGCAGCTGAGGTAAATATGTGTTTTCTCTCTAAAGTTGAACCTAAGTCTATGAGTGAAGCATGTGAAGATGACGGTTGGATGAAAGCTATGAAAGAAGAGTTGTAGCAAATAGAAATAATTGGACATGGGAACTAGTCCCTAGGCCTGTGAATAAAAATGTGATTGGTTCGAAATGGGTGTTCAAGAATAAGCTAAAGGAATAAGTCTAAAAGAAATGTGTAAGGAATAAGGAAAGACTTGTATGCAAGGGATATTCACAAGTTGAAGGTATAGACTTTGAAGAGACATTTTCCGCTGTGGCTAGAATGGAAGCTATTAGGATGCTTTTGGCATTTTCTGCCCACAAGGACTTCAAAGTGTATCGGATGGATGTTAAGTCAACATTTCTGAATGGTGAATTGGAGGAAGAAGTGTATATGGAACAACCTAAAGGGTTTCAGTTATCTGACAAACTAGACATGGTTTGTAAGTTGAAGAAGGTGTTGTAAGGACTAAAGCAAGTTCCTAGAGCTTGGTATGCAAGATTGGACTGACACCTGAAAAAGAAAGGATTCAACAAAGGTTCAACTGACAACAATCTTTACTTTAAAGTGCAAGGTAATAAAATGTTGATAGTAGTTGTATATGTTGATGATATTGTTTTTGGTGGAAATGAAGGAATGTGTAAAAGGTTTGTTGTAGAGATGCAGAAAGAATTTGAGATGTCTATGATTGGTGAATTGAATTTCTTCCTTGGTCTACAATTGAATCAAACTGATAAAGGGATATTCATTTCACAATATAAGTATGTAAAAGAGCTGTTGAATAAGTTTGGGATGGATGATTCCAAACCAGTTTGTACTTCTATGTAACCGGATGTAAACTGAGCAAAGATGATGAATCTGCTAAGACTAATTAGAGAAAATATAGATCTATGATTGGCGGACTGTTGTATCTTACTGCTACTAGATTGGATATTATGCATGCAATATGTTTAGTTGCCAAATTCCAAGCAAATCCTAAAGAAGCACATGTTACAACTGTAAAGAGGATATTTAGATATCTTATAGGTACACTGGATTATGGATTATGGTATCCTAAGAGTGGTGATTTCACTCTGAGTGCTTATATCGATGCTGATTGGGCCAAATGTGTAGATGACCGGAAGAGTACCAGTGGTGGTGCTTTCTTTCTTGGCAAAAAATTGGTTTCATGGTTGAGTAAAAAGCAAGACTCAGTTTCTTTATCCACTGTAGAGGAAAAATATATTGTTGCAACATCCTGTTGCACACAAGTTTTATGGATGAAGCAAACTCTGAAATTGGAGTAATATGTGATGAGCCTATTTCTATTTTCCGTGACAACACAAGTGAAATAAAAATTTCAAAGAACCCGGTTATGCACTCAAGAACAAAACACATATCTATCAAATATCATTTCGTAAGAGAAAAAGTGCTAGAGAATGAAGTCAGATTGGAGTCACCACATTGTAGACATATTTACTAAGGCCCTTCTGAAGGATACTTTTGAGCATATTAGGGAGATGTTGGGGGTCATCGTCCCTCTGAACTAAGTGCACATGAAGGTACATCAGTCTAGTGAATTCAAAGATTCTTTATTTATCTGGACTGATAAATGGGTCTACTCCACAAGGGGAGTAGAAAAGGTTTTCATTATTGCAGTATGAGTGTGCTCCTAAGGGGGAGTGATTAGAATTGTTGGTCTTTGCCATTTATGTCAAAGGGGGAGAGAAATTCATGTGAAAAATAGTTGCAGAGGAAGAGAAGGTGTTCTCCTGGGATATTGTGAAGGATGTTGTCTTTGATGGTTTTTCACATCATGTGTTGCCATCAATGACAAAGGGGGAGATTGTTGCAAGTATGAGCTAGTCTGGTGGTGTTGTCATTAATGTTTTCATTGATGTCAACACAGTTTAGTATGTTACAAACTGTACATGTATAGCTGAGATGCTACTGAAATGTTGTGAGTACATGGAGCTATCTTTATGTCATTGCAGATGTGTTGTGTTGATGAGTTTCCAAGTGCTTTTGAGAAAATTAATAAAGAAGAGAAGTTAGAGTGATGAATGTGTTCAGAATGTGATCCAGTATGTGCTCCATGTTTCTCCTATGTTAATCCTATGCTTGTGCGGATCTAAAGGTTTGATAATGGCGATCTTGTGGTGATACATCCTAAGTTTTAGCTTCTGGTGTGATTGTACATGAAAGTTACATTCACCGGTGTGTGAATTGCTCTGGCAGAGTTGATCTTCTATGGACTGAGAGAAATGTTTCTGCTCCAAAGTCCTCCACTATTTTTTTTTAGATCCTGTGGATCTGGGATATGTCTTGAGATGGTGTTCTCTAGGTTTTGGCAAATAAGGTTGAATTTTGGTGTTCTGGAAGTCATGTTTCAATGTTTCAGTATGGGTTTGCACAGTCCGGATGAACTGGTGAAAGGTGTTTAGTGTTTGAAGCATATTGCATTTACTGTGGATGTATCTAAAGAAATATGAGATGTATTCTTGTGCATAATGAAGCGTGTTTTGGAGTCCACGTGTCATCTTCTTGTTGGGAAGCGTGTACATCAATGTTCATTTGTGTTTTCATTACGTTTGGACGACCTGGTGTTTACACTTCATTCGAAGAATAAAATTAAATTGAGGAAGCGTGTGGTTGATCCAAGACATTATTTTTGGTCTTGGTTAAATGTTTTATTGGTCCACTCTCATTCCTTTCCACCGCGGGAATGTTGAGTTGTCGACGTAATTTGAATTTATGAAATGAGGTATTTGTGGCTGACATTGGAGAAAGTTTCTAAGGTTGAGGACGGTATAAAAACAAGTCAAATTGTGAAGAGTTGTATGACAGTGTGATGCAAAGTGACGAAAGTGAGCCACAAATCATAAGAGTAGAAGTGTGTGTGTGAGTGAGTTGATACAACAATACTTCATTGTGTTGGATTCTTGAAGGCATTGAGCTAAAGGTTTTTGCAATCCTTATTCAAAGTTACGGATGTGTGTTAATTGATGTGGTGGATCTTTTGTTCTCTTTTGTATTTGTAGGTAGTGAGCCTCCCTATTGGACAATGAGTCCTTTTTGTAGGTAGTGAGCCTTTGTATTTGGACAGTGAGTCCTCTTCTGGGTAGTGAGCCCTTGGTAGTGAGCCTTTGTATTCAATTTTATAATCTTTTATATTGTGAGTTAACCCTCACCGTGGTTTTTCCTTTATTGGGTTTTCCACATAAAAATTTGGTGTTCATTGTGTTGATTTACTTTTTGTTATTTGTGTTTCATGCTCTTACTTAATAACATAATAGTGTGGTTGTGGAATTGATAAGTGTTGAAGTCTTAAGTTTGAATTTTGTGACAACTAATTCACCCCCCCTCTTAGTTGTCCTGTGCCTGTTTAACAACACGGTTAATGCAAGAGTTGGATTTTATTTTGGGTTTCGAGTTAGAAGGAGGATTGTGATGAGGGATATAAGATGAGGATGGATCAATTTATATTTTGGATAGTGGATATTTGATTCTCCAAATGTAGGATGATGAGCAATGGAAGGTGGATATAGAATTTTGATTGGATTTAGGGCCAACCTTTTCATATACTTTGTATGTCGATCTTGAAGCCTTCTTTTGCATAAGTGGACATCTTTGATGGATGAAAGTCCCTTTTTGATTTTTCCCCATAGTTTCTTTGAATAATGGAGTTTGATAAGGATTATTTTATATTTTTCTTTTGAATCCTTTTGAATTTTATGTGTCCATTTTGAATTTTTGATTCTTTTGCTTCAATGATTTGATTTTTTCCTTCATAAAGATGTTTTTCTTGTTGGTCCCAATCAGTGTGTGGAAAGATGCGAGGTTGACGATTGATGACATGGATGGTTGAAGTGTTGGTATCAATTTCATTATAATAACTCTTCATCACCCCCATGTTGATGTTTGCATTAGATAAAGTTGCCCCTAGTATTATGGAGGTATCACTAATATGATCAAATTCTTTGATTGTTGAATAACTGATACCTTGATGTTTAGGATTTTCAACCATCTACACTGGTTCTAAGATACCCTATTCACGTAGGCCTAATCATTTTCCTTAATAATGCATATAATAAGAAAATTTGGTTTACAACTAAATACAATTTGTTTTGGAAACAAGGTGCTAATCCTTCTTTGCACTGTTGTGGACCTTCAAAGGTATTAGTCTCCTCATTTGTAAGAGGAATTGCTTTGACAAAGGTAAGTGATCCAAGTTTGTAAGCCTTAGGTACTTCAATATACTGGATAGCTTCTTGATCAATGTCTTCGGTCTGAGTTTGGGATGCATTAGATTCTACTTGTTTTTCAAAAGATGTTGGTGCTTCAAGGTTTATGTAGAAACCTTCTTTATGATCATTTCCTAAAATTTCACCATGAAATCTTGGGACTTACGCTATTGCTTGATCATTTGCAAATATGTCAAGAGTAGTTGACTCTTATTTTGGAGGAAGATCATCTATGTGTCCCATGGAAGCAAGTATCTCATGGGTAGATGTAGGAGTGTTTGGTGCATGGATATGGTCATCTTTTGTGAAATCTTGTATGGATTGGAAGATACTCATTAAGTCATTATAGTATTTTGGAGAGATGGACTCTTGATCTTGACTTATTTTAGAGTTACCTTTGTTATCGAATTGGAAAAGACCCATCATATCTTTGTAGTATTTAGGAGATACAAATTCTTTATCTTAACTTATTTCAGATTTATCTTTGTTAGGCTTTAGATTATGTTCTTGACATAGATCAATTTTAAAGAATGAATTATTTGCAAAGGAATTTTGGATGTCTTCAAAATGTGAGTATATGGGTGATAGCTCTTGCCTTAGATTTTCTGCATTAGGCATGAGAGACAATTGGATGCATGATAGTGTTGGTTTAAGGATTTCTTGATCATCACATGGATTTGAATTAAGTTTTTGACTGATTTAACAAGTATCTATCAACGATAGTCCTTGGAGGGAATTTGGAAAGATGTCATTGTTTATGGTTGGAGATTATGAAAGACTTGAGGATGATGGATTGGAATTAGAGATGGACACTTTTTGTGGGTAAGTTTCTTCAATACGTGCCACCATGAGGTCAAATGATGCTAATGTGTCTTGAAATGGATCATTGCTAGACACGGGTGAATGATTTTGATCATGCTTCAAAAAATATTCTTGCTATATATCAATTTTCTCATTTTGTGAGGTATGCATATTGTCAATGTGATTGTTTGTTGATAAAATTTTGAAGGTTACCTTCAACAACGATAACACCTTGATCAATAAGGTCTTGTATGAGGTTCTTGAGTCTTATGCAATTTGATGTTTCATGACCTTTTGTTCTATGGCATCCACAATAAGCATTATCATCATACCATGAGGGTTTAAATTGAAGCTCAAAATCACCTTGTGACTTTGGAAGATTGGTAAAATTGGTTTGGACTAGCCTGTTTAACATGAAATCGATTGGATCCCCTAAAGGAGTATGCTCACATTTTGTGGTGTTGTTAGATTGTGATTTTTTTGCTAGAGGATCCATGTTTTGATTGTTCGGTTGATAGATTTGTGAGTTTTGACATTGATTAAAATCTAACATGTGACAAAGTATTCCAAACTCTTGATTAGAGACACCCATAGTTGCAATGCCAGTGAAGCTAGTAGGATGTGACAACCCCATGGAAGGATAAAGTGGAAATGAATATTGATATAGGAGATTGATGTTGTCATGTCTTTCTGATTTCAAGATTGGATTTGTAGTAACACCTAAGTGACCTTGAACCAATGTTTGAGTGATGAGTTATTTTGATAGTTTGATGAAGTTGATTTGATCCAAGGATGACTAGGATGTGTTTAATGAAGTCCAAAGTGAATGAATGATAAAATTTTGTATGTTGTTGTTTTGGATAGTTAGGATGTATACAAGTCTATTTTGTATAAGTCTCTGATTTGATATAGACTGTTGATGAAAAACTAGAAACTGAGATTTTCTAAGGTTATGCTATTTTGGATTGATAGTCAAACGTGTCGTTTACAAACATGTCAAACGAAATTCAAACACAGTGCACTAACCATGACATAAATGACATAATTTTTCAAATATGCAGGTCTGCAGACAAAGGTGACACTATGTGATAGTCAAATGCAACACTATAGGATTTTGACAGAGGGTTGACTTAAGAAAAACACACCAAGTTGTACAAACGCGTCAATATGAATACAAAAGAACCGATATGAAAACTTAGATTAGTTGAGATGCATACAAAAGTGACAGTTAGATGCGTTGATTTGACTCAAAGATAGGTTTTTGAAATTTGATCCTAAGTACATCTAGGGAACAAGTTTGCAATCTTGAAGGATTAATTTGTGTTTGTTTAGTTTGGAAGTGATAAAAGAAATAATCACACATAGGACTAACTCTAAGGGTTTTTTGGTAGATTTTTGTGTGTCTTCTTCAACAAGACCACACTAATTGGTATCACAGGTAGTTTAACAATGAATACATGCCATAGATACACAACTTATTTTAGTGGTAGATCAGGCTTATCAACTTATATTAGGCCCACCATACCAAAGCTATACCTCCACAATGAATGGGTGAATAGAGTATACAAAGGTCATGTACCACCTTCGCACCTCTCACCTTAAAAAGGACAAGGTCCTAATTAAGGAATATCACTCACCTCAACAAGGGGAAGTACATGGCGAGTAACTTCATGCATGATACTGTACGTTGCACCACTATAAATCGATGACTAAAAGATCTTAAAAGCTTGTAGATAACAAGGTTTGTAGTGGGGGATTGATGAACAATGAGCCCATCCTTTATGCCCAAGTTGAGAGGGATCTCCTCTCTTCTCATCACCTATACATATCTCGGTGGATCAAGAGTCATGAGGCTTGGCTTGAAGGACGTTGGCCACACCTTGGGGTACAACTTTCGTTCTCCCCCCCTTTATATACCCCGCCTGAAAATGTGTTTGAGATCAAACCTTGAGGTGATGAGGTCCCCAGGAAGGTTTCCTACTTATAATAAATGGTAATGACAATGTTTTTGATCTCCAAGATCATTTTTTAGAGTCGCGAGGGGAAGCATACACAAACAGTCACACCTCAAGGTCTACAAACAAAGATTACAAGTTAGTGATATTTGTAATTTCCAAGGTCACACGCAGCATAAGGAAAGAGCATACACAAATCTAACCTACCAAAAATGATATAGAGTTCATTTTAAGTGCACCAAAATTCAAAGATGTGGTTCAATTTTAAAACACCAAATTTAAATGTGCAAGTTGTTGGTTCAATTTTAAAACCAAATTGAAGTGTGCAAGTTGTTTATAAATTTTAAGCACCAAATCAAATGTTAAATTTGTGGGTTAATTTTAATTTCACTAAATTGACATGTGAATAAAAAACCTACAAAACCACATGTTAGGAGTTTCTTAAATTTTCTTTTTTCCAGTGTATGCCACATGCTGCATAGATGTTAGCTCATGAAAACAAACCCACATTAGGGTTAGAAATTGAAAGAATTCAAGAAAATTAATCAAACCCTAAACAAAACAAACACGTTGATATACCTGACAAACACATTGCTGTGACAATAGCCAAACACGGTGAGATATTGCAGAAGCACCGATGCACAATCAAATGCATCGCTATAGAAGACTTGGATAGAAAACAGAGAAGGGACTGTCAGATAGATGTGTCACATAAATACAAAAGTGGTGCTGTATTAGAGAACATACACATCAATGCACATTCAGAAGTTTCGTTGCGAAAAACTTGCACAAAAAATAAAGAGAAAAGCAAACAATCAAAAGTGACACAAAAAGCAAACACGGTGCTGTATTTTTCATATGTGATAAGATAGAACAATGGTGTCGTTGCACCAAAAAAAAACACGTTGCTCTATGACAAAGGCGTCTCTATAACTTGTAAGTTTGCAAAAACATCAAAAAATGATAGTTTTAGGACGTGGGTCCCATCGGGCATGCCAAAATATCGTAGGGAAAATATGGGTTAGTTGCAAAATACATGAATCAAGCAATTAATGTATAAAACACTAAAAATCCATCAAAGAAAGATCATATTTGACCACACTCAATGAAATTAGTTAATAAATGTCAAAAATATTCAATTAAAAGTAAGAAAACACATAATTCAAAGCAATTGACTCAAAAAGACATGCAAACCTTCAATCCCATTGGGGGATTATGCTCCAAATGAATGTGGATTGCTCTATTAAGCATAACCCATGTTGCAAAGCTTGATTGGTGATGATGAATGATTTGATTCACATGATATTGCTCAAAATGATAAAGATTATGATATTTGCTCAATGATCAAGATTGTGAATGTTTTTTGAAGAAAAATACTTGTTTTATAGATTTGCAAATATTTGATCAATGGTCAAGATTAAATCTCAAGTTTGACGATCAAGAGGAAATCAAAGCAGATCAATGGATGAAATTGATTGAGATCCCCAAAATATGCCTATTTTTCATGAAAAATTGGTTAAAGATATTTTGGAGGGAAAATATCTATTCAAACTTGAATTTGTATGGGATGTTCCATTTGGAGGGAATATGCTTTTTAGATATTTTGGAGGGAAAATATATTTTGAAAAGGGAATATTTCTTTTTTGAAAAAGAAATATTCTTTGTGCAAGTTGGAAGAAAATTAGTGAATTAAATAATATGAAAATTATTTAATTGTGAGGATGAGAAGAATTCAGGATTTTTAATTAAATAATTAAAAATTATTTAATCAAGTGGGATTGAGGAAAATTAGATTTAATTAAATAATCAAAATTATTGAATTACGATGGAAGGTTGAAAAATTGAATTTAATTAAATAATTCAAAATTGTTCAATTAGAGGAAATTAGTAAGAAATGATGAAAACTGATGAATTAATCAAATAATGTTAGTTATTCGATTAATAAAGGAAAAAGATGAATTTAATCAAATAATTGGAAATTATTTAATTAAAATGAGGAATTAGGTGATAATGAGGAAAATTATGTTAGAAGGCAAAATCGAGATGTGTGATATGTTTAAGACAATTTTAGGTGTATACATCAATAAACAAGGCTTGATGAGGTACCCATGTAAAAATAATCTAATCTCTCACAATTGGAGAAAAGAGAGAAAACCTCATGGGAAAAATCCTCTCCAAAAGAGAGAAAGGTGAATGAAGGATTGAAAAACCTCCAAAACAATGTACTGAAAGAATTAGAACATGAAGAACATCGTACACGTATGAAGAAGTTGTAGATTTCTATCAAAAGATGATTGATATAGTGCTGAAATGAAGAACCTCCTTTGAAACAGATGATGATCAAGATCGAGAAGACAAGAATTTGCATGAGTACCCCCAACGATACTACTCGAATCAGATGGAAAACTAAGGCAAACATCTGGAACTTAAAGATACAAATGGCACAAGTACCAATAGTTTGAAGAGCACTGGTCAAGTGAAAATGGAAGGTCACCTCCAGAAATAGGAATCCAAGAATATCCATCATAGGTAAATGCTCCACCTCACTGAAACACATGGGTAACCAGTCGTTACATCCACCTAGTACATATGAACAAGAACTAGAGACATAGATCACTTCAAAAATGAAACCAAGGAAGCATTAGCACCAATAGTGGAAACCCCCCATAATGCAGAAAGGGAGAGCCATGATAGGTACATTGAAATTGTGTCACCAAGAATTGCATGAAGGAGAACCAAGAACATATGAACGTGAAACTAAAAGAGTACCTACAAACAAAGGGTGTGAAAACCAAGGAACACATACATAAGGAAAGAATCATTGGGATTCAATGTTGTTATGGAAAGAACACTCACTTGATAAAGGTGTAATAGAGAAATAAATGCACTCACAACCCACCCATGACACTTTATAACATAGTGTGAGTACGAAAGGCACAACATGATGTGCAAAATCCCCAAAAAGGAATACACTAGAATGATACTTTATCTTAGAGCAAGTACAAAAGAGAAATTGCATGAAAAATATGCTCAAAATGCTCAAATAAGACAAAATGTTGGAAATACATGTAGAAAAACCTAATACAAGTCATCCCACACAAACAATTTTTTTTTCCAAGAGCTAAAAACTCCAAGTAATTCACCATAATGTGAAAACACAAAAAATTGAATAAAATATACATGGAGAAAATCCCATAAAAATTACATAGATTGCTATGAAGAGCTCTGAAAGATTGACCCAACACTGCTAGAATTGTGAAAAATGGAGAAATGAGTCAAAAGTTGTGAGCTCGAGAGTGAAAAAAACATATTTGACTTTGATAGGTGATAAAACTTACAAGTAGAAAAATCTAAAAACCAACACCATTGAATGGAGCTCGAAACAAGCTTTCTAATGCTATCTCGTTTGCCCAATTTTGATAATTGAGCAAAAAGTTATTACGATTTTCCGAATCTTGCTAAACTTGCAAAAAAAAGCAAAAAAAATTAGGCTCCCAAGGGTTGGGCACTGGTCGCCCATATGACCCTAGGGCAGATATTTTTTAAAAGCAAAAAAGGTAAAAAAACAATGACGATTATAGATTTTCTCTTGTAATCCTAGTTGAGAGAAAAACTTAAAAATCAAGAAGGGGTTTGTTGAATCCATGCTTTAATGCCATGTTAGAATTGTGAATAACACAAGACATACGATCAAACAACAAACAAAATCACCTTCCATGCAAGAGAGTTGCAAACAATTATTTGTTATATCGTCAACAAGAAAAACTTACAAAATGAACCTCAAGTATCTTTAAGGAGACCGTCTTATGAGATAATACAATGAGAGTGAGTGCTTTATAGAAGCAATCCTAATTGATAAAGGGATTAGATCATGACATGTGTCGTCATCTTGTGTGATGAGACATAATGATCTAATAATATCTCACTTTAGTTAATAGAAAAAAAGCTTCTAAGCTTAGCTTAAGTGCATGAAATGAATTAGACTAATAATCAATTAAATATTAATTAATTATTAGCTTTAATGCATGATTACTCTAATAATTTTATGTTCAATGATCTTTTGTGGATGGAAGCCCATAGGAGATTAAGATTAATGCATAGAAACCCATTGATTGTTGGATTGCAAGACAAAAACTCTTTGATTCTTGAGGACATTCTCAACGAGGAAGTGTATTGGACCTTCACGTTTATAAAACAGTTCAATCTTTTTGTGAGTGCATCAATTGTTGTAAATTTATAAGTGTTGTTTGTTGCTGTTGTAATCACTATCATAACATTCCTTTAGTTGTAGAGATATGATCATAATCAACATCAAATATTTTTGGAGCTTGATTCATTATGTGCAAGTTCATTTGTTGCCTAGCTAGTTGATCTATGCTATTTGAGTATGATTATTCATTGTTGTTTGGAAATAGTTGGGTAAGACTGTCACATTTATGTTTCAAATTTGGTGAAGATTTTTGTTTGGTTGCAAATCTACTATTTTCATTAAATTTTTTTGGAAGGGACATTACAAAATGAGTTTGCCACTTTTGTAAGGAGGCAAATTTATAATAATTTTAGTTGAGGTGATTTTTTTACTTGTGAAATTTGATGATTACACAATTCTTGGTTTTTTTTTCTAAATTTAGACACCTCTACCCATATTTCAAGGTGTTATTGAGATACTTTGAATAATTGTAGACATAATTATCATAAAAGTATAACTTTATAATGACAAAACAAATTGAACTCACACTCCAAGAACTCTAAACATTTTCTTAACTAAAAATGATAACTTAGATAGTATGGTTGAGCTTTGGGACCAAACAATGGTGAGATCTTCTTCCTCACATCATCCTTTGTCTACCATTTTCTTACTCAACAACCATGCTTTCAACCCATCAACCATGTTTTATGCTTGCCTCTTCACATTACTCTAACTTTCCTTTTAGAACTACATCATCCTCTAACTCCTCTTATCCACTAGGAACTAAGTCATCCATTAAAGACATCACCAAGTCTTCTTTATTGAACATTAAAGCTTACAACAAACAAAGCTTGTCCACATTAGTTACTAAATATATATTTGTATAGGGAGGTAGATCAAATTGGAAAGCATTCTTTCCTACTTACTTAACAACTTGAAAAAAAAACATACTTGATAGCTTTCAACTTCCTAAATAGTCCTTGTAAACTCTCCTTGCCCAAATACACCACTTTGTTGCTAACTTGAAACTTGTGAACTTAACCCTATATTGGTCATGATGATGTTTATACCTGGCTTGTGACCCCTTGAACTTTTTTTTTTACATAGAGGTGGATTTTCAAAAACTTGCATATCTACTATTTTCATTAAATTTTTTGGGAAGGGACATTACAAAATGAGTTTTCCACTTTTGTAAGGAGGCAAATTTATAATCATTTTAGTTGAGGTGATTTCTTCACTCGTGAAATTTGATGATTACATAATTCTTGGCATTTTTCTTCTTCTAAATTTAGACACCTATACCCATATTTCAAGGTATTATTGAGATACTTTGAATCATTGTAGACATACTTATCATAAAAGTATAAATTTCTAATGACAAAACCAATTGAACTCACATTCCAAGGACTCTAAGCATCTTCTTAACTAAAAATGATAACTTAGATAGTATGGTTGAGCTTTGGGACCAAACAATGGTGAGATCTTCTTCCTCACATCATCCTTTGTCTACCATTTTCTTACTCAACAAACATCCTTTCAACCCATCAACCATGTTTTATGCTTGCCTCTTCACATTATTCTAACTTTCCTTTTAGAACTACATCATCCTCTTAATCCTCTTATCCACTAGGAACTAAATCATCCATGGAAGACATCACCAAGTCTTCTTTATTGAACATTAAAGCTTACAACAAACAAAGCTTTTCCACATTAGTTACTAAATATATATTTGTATAGGGAGGTAGATCAAATTGGAAAGCATTCTTTCCCACTTTCTTAGCAACCTGAAAAAAAACATACTTGATAGCTTTCAACTTCCTAAATAGTTCTTGTAGTCTCTCCTTGCCCAAATACACCACTTTGTTGCTAACTTGAAACTTGTGAACTTAACCCTATATTGGTCATGATGATGTTTATACTTGGCCTGTGACCCCTTGAACTTTTTTTTTTACATAGAGGTGGATTTTCAAAAACTTGCATATGAAGTGTTATGCCTTATAAACCTCTAGATCCTCTTTTTCTAGCCCTTCTCTTGAATATTTGATATACACATCAAAATGATTGGGTTGTGAAAACCCAAAACACTCATCAAAAGGTGACAACTTAGTGGACGACTAGACTAACCTGTTATAAGAATGTTGAATATATTCTAAAATTTTATCTCAACTCTTCAAATTTTTTTAATTATATTCTCTTTCTAATTACACTAAATTCATATTCACAACTTTTATTGTTCATCTATTTGAAAGTGTGACACTTTAAAACCCTTCAAATGCTTATCCATTTTTACTTACAACATTCACCAAAATTATTTAAAAACAAAAATTGTTATATAATATAATACTCCCTAAAATCTAAAATTAATAAAAAACAATTCAACTACATCACTCCCCTTAAAATTCTTCTTACATTGAATAAACACATCTTATCTTTATAGAACTATCTACCACCACAACTATATAGTCATTCCAATTAAAAGAGAATGCTCTCGAATGATCAAGTAGACTTTGGCAGGAAGTACCTAGTTGATTCAAACTAAGTTTTTGCTTGCTTGGCTCATGGCTATATGAGTTGTAACTCCTAATAAAGTTTGACATATCCACTTGCATGTATGGCCAATAGACAATGTAAAAACTTCCAAATGATGTTAACAAGGGTGACCTAGCAAGGAAATCAGGTATCTTCCGCTCTCTCAAATGCCATCAGTCATCGTATCAAATTTGATTTTTAATTTTCTCAAAATTCAGATCATATCATAGCTGGATAGACAACTAATAAGAGTCAATAGCATTTTCCATTCGTCCATTCTTCATAATTTCCATTTGTAAAGATGGAGGTGATCTTTCCGTGATTGAAAATACGAGCCCGAATTTGTGACCGAACATGTGGATGGGCTGCTTAGCCTGACGAATCGGGAATAGGATATACTCAAAGCGGAGGGTAAGACATGCTTGTCCTATCTGCATGTTTCAGAACATTGTATTGGATTACGCGGTTTACATCAAATTATATCGAGATTTCTAAGTTGCCAAATGTCTTCGTGGGTAGGAACATGCCACAAAATGCAATAACACGTTCTTACATTCAAAGGGCCAATTCTTTCTAGCAGTTTTCATCTGGTCTAGTAAAGAATGTCGGTCCTTTTGTTCCTCAATTTCCTGGCTCCACCCCTTTATATGGTATAGTTGGACGTTCTATCTGCTACTAAATTTGTTCAATTTTCTGTGTAGGGTTCTAATTAGTTGCTTTTTAAATTTTTGCTTGAGCAACATCTGAATTAAGCACAATGGCTTGTTGGTACCCAACAATGGAGCTTACTGCTCCACCTTCTAGAATAACACATACCCACTTGCTTACAAGGCCCAGTTTTCATAATGTCAAGTTATTCACTTGTCAGTTAAAAATGATAAAGAATAAGAGCAGGGGAATTGTAAGGTCTGTGTGTGAAACTAAAATAGATAGAAGAGGGAGAACTAACGATTCATGTTTCTACTTAGTTGAGATCGAGGAAGAACTTCCTGATAATGAATGGATTGTAAGAAGGCTCTCTACTTCCCTTTAGTCAAAACCTCCTCCCAATCAAAATGAAGAATTCTGTATCAATATAGGATATGCCATCAAAGCTCTCAGGGAAGAACTCCCCTCTATGTTCTATAATGTGGGTAGTATTTTGTAAGAGCTGCTTCTGCCTCCTCTTACTTCTTTTCTGATATAGAGGGTATCTAATTGTGTAGCCATATGGCTGATAATATCCTCCTTCATGTTGGACAACAGATTACTCAATTCAACTCTAGAGACTCCATTGGATGGTTTGATGATGGAAGATGCCCTATCTCCTCTAACCTTCTTTGTGAAATACCTTAAATAGTTCCTGCATGTCTTGCAAATCTCCTCAAATGGTGCTTGAGAGATATCTCCTGCCCCAATGAGGTTAAGTGCATCCATGCAATCCTCATTAACCCCCCTTAAGAATATCAATTTTAAAGACTCATCAGAGAGTCTATTTTGGTGGGATTTCTTCAGGAAAAACTAAAACCTTTCCATGTAGTCTTCCAAAGATTCATCCTCCTTTTGTGTCATCCTATAGATTTCATCTCTCCTTTTGTCAATTCCTCTATAGTAGTCATGGTACTTCTCTAGGAACTTTGTCTTCATAGAATTCCAATTAGGCGCAACATCTCTCCTAAACCCATGAACCATCTCAGAATAGCATCCTTTAGGGTTGTTTAAAACAGTTTGAGCCTATGTGCATCTATAGTATAATCATAACTTCTACACAACACATCAAACTCAAGTAAGAGTGTATCTGGGTCCTCCATGACTAATCTATAGAAGACAAGTAATACTGAAGGAGGTATGTTCTTCAGTGCAGTTGCTCTCTCTTGGTTGGCAATGGGAAACTCAAAGGTTACATGCTTTGGTAGGTCTTCCACTGTAGTATCACCCATGGTGATTATTTGTGTGTGGGAATTCTTCTGATGTGGATATTGGTGTTAGGGAAGATTCTTCTTCAGGGGTACCTTTGCTCTATTCACTATGATCAACAGTATCCTCTAAAACTTCTTATGTTGAAGGGAGAAATTTTCCCAGAGTGTCTCACTGCCTCTGCATACAATAGTTGTGACTCTTTAGATCAACAACTCCTATACATTGTTAGTAACATTTTTTTGTATTGATAACTAAAAACCTAATTACCTAATGCTAAAGACAAAATTCTAACTATAAAAGCTTGAAATAACACAGAAGAATCCTGAATGTAGCACCATCCCTGGCAAGGGTGCAAAAAATGTAAGGCCTAACTAATGTCTACGGAGGAGGTTTATTTGCATAAGGACTAAAAACTGAAATTAAATGAAAGTGTCCACTCTCCTTCAAAATAGAGAGAGACAAAGTCTTTGCAATAAAAACTATAACTAAAACAAATGGAAGAGGACAACTAGGTTTGTAACTCTGCTTTAATGACATGGCAAAGGCATGCTCTGCACAAACAGTCAAGGCAATTTCCTTGTTGATCACAAACTCCTTTGTCCTTCCATCATCTTATTGAATGCTCTGATGACTCCCAATCGATCACTCTAATGATCGCCTTCATCAATTTCTTCAACTATCATGTGCCTAGTCATTCTGGAATCTCCCCTGCTTATCAGCCTGAAATCCTCTAGTTGCGGGTTGAGTTCTCCAGTTGCTATGGGTTGCTATTTTGGCGGTAAGGAGTTAGTTCTCATCCAAAGCATACATACTATTAACAATCATGAATTAAACAAAAATTTAAACTGAAATTCATACACATTCATACATTCATCATGCAAATATCAACATATCATAATCATATTTCCACTCATCAAAGTCTAGTTTGTATGGCATAAAAGATATAAAAGGTATATAAGTTCAATAATGTATATGAAATAAGTAGCTTAATGTGTTTACAAGATATGGAATAAACAAGAGAAAACTAGCTATTGATCAGACTCATCAAAGAGCATCATAGAGTACCTAATTAGGTGGAAAAACCTACAAGTTGAAGATGCCACATGGGAAAGGCTTGTGATACTGAGCATCCTAATTTTCATTTCTTGAGGACAATAAATCTTGGGGGGCTAGGACTTGTCATGTCCCTTTTAATTAATATTTTGACTACATATGAACAAGGTTGGTATTGAGATCATGGCGGAGCGTCGACACAATGAAGGTTTTCGACAGCACAGGGATCTGCACTATAGACCAGGGGCTCAAGCCCGTTGGCCTTTCAATAAGCGAAGGGGCCGGAAGTATCACAACCCCAGAAGGGCAGAAACAAATCAGGCTTGGCAAGCTCCGGCTAATAAGAATTTTATGGCTAGGGACCTGGACGTTGGTGGACGAAATGCCCGACTGCAACCACAAAAGGGTGAGCGGTTTAGATCTTGGCATTTAGCAGAGAGGGTTGACTTCAGACAGGTAGAAGGAACGTTTTGGCGACCGAAGCAACAAGTGGATAAAGTTGGCACAAGTAAGGTAATGCCGAGTATCTCCTATGCAACTATGACTTCTTTGCTTCTAGAAAATAGTGAATGGAGTGATTCGGTTCTTTTTTTAAAATCTAAGGCTTTCTTCATGAAATGGGGTGGGAAATGGCCTGCTTTCACAAAAATTAGGGCATGGTGTGACCAAAACTGGGGGAAAGAGTGTGATCTTAAAACCCTGGAGAATGGTTTTTATCTTGTAATTTGTAATACAACACAGGATAAGGAATGGATCATCAATAGTGGCCCATTTGTAATGGAGGGAATAGGGTTTTTCATAAAAGATTGGACTCCAAATTTCAACCCCAATGAAACAACGGTAGAGGAAATCCCGATATGGATAAAACTGAAAAATCTCCCTCAAGAGTATTGGGACCAGGAAACTTTGAGGAAGATAGGTAGCAAGTTGGGGTGCTTTGTAAAGTCGGAAGAGTCGGTTGATAAAACAGACTTTAGCATATTCCCTAAGATATGTGTCATGCGATAGGGGATTCATTCGTTGCCAGAAATGCTTGAACTGAAAACAAGGGAAGGGATTTGGCGTCAGAAGTTAGAGATAGAGGACGCCCCCTTTGAATGCTTGAGCTGCATTGGAAAGAAACCTTCTGATGCTAGCCAAGATTCTTTTGAAAAAGGAAAGGGTCTAGCTCAAAACTCTTTAGCTGAGGAGATAATAAACCTTTCAGAGGCAATGCTTTTGGATGACAATGGGTTTCAGAAATGGGATACGCAGAGTTCATTTGTTACTTCCAATCCAATGGAAGTGGTTAATGCTTGGGAAGGAATCCAGAAAAAGGAAATAGATTCCCTTTTTACCGGTGGTTACGAGGTGAAACCTTTGAAGTGGATGGATCAATCTGGCAATTCAGATAAAACCCTAAGGGTTACTCCTATTAAAAAGAAAGGAAGTGAAATGGATAATGCTTTGGGGCATCTTTTGGGTTTGGAAGATATAAGGAGTGACAATATTTTCTTGGTAAGACAGGAGGACTCATCACAAAATGAAAGTGCACACTCCCCGGAACAGAATCTCAATCATGGAAAAGAGAAAAGTGACAACCTTCCTTGTAATATTAATCATTCATATTCCCATCCTAAGGTGGATTCCTCAAGGGAGATGGGGCTGCTACAGAACAGAGCGGGACAACCCATTGAAGAATGGGTACAGCCACCTCAAATTCATGAAGATCTAGAAGGCAATTTAGGAAAATCATCACTGGCAGTTGGTTGTGAAAAAGAGAAGGAAGAACCTGTTTATAAGGATATTCCCATATCCCGAATAAGAAACTTAGACAATTCCTTCGAAGGGGTCAGAGACAGTGGAGGGAATATGGAAGATTCAACCACAGAGTCAGATTCAAATGAGGATGATGGTGGTGAAGATGTCCTTGGTTTGCAAGACAACATTGGCATTGTTGAGAAGAGAACCATTGACCAAACCATAGCCCTAAACAACAAAGTTAAGTTTGGTGAGAAGAAGAAGAGAGGCCCTAAAACAAATAGGATGAGGCTAGAATTGGCTGGAAATGCAGCTGGACAAAGCAAATTGAGATCGGGGAAAGGCTATGCCTTTCCCCGACAGCCATGAAAATCATATCATGGAATGTCAAGGGCTGCAATGCCTCTAACAAGATTGTTTGATCAAAAGGTGTCTTGATCAAACGAGACTGGATTTAGTTATGCTCCAAGAAACAAAGATTAAGGACTCAGATTTTGCTTTCTTTTCAAAGTGTTTTGCTCGTTGGAACTGTTCAATGTCAGGCGCTAAGGGTGCTTTTGGGGGTTTGGGTTTACTTTGGAATGAATCCGTGGTGGATGTTCAAGTTGTTAGACAGGAAAAAAGCTAGCAATGGTTCAGGGTGGAGTCGAAACAATTGCAAACTTGTTTCTCCATCCTCAACATTTATGGTCGAAACAAATCAGCTCAGAAAAAGGTGTTATGGCAAGCACTCTCTGGGCACTTAAGTGAAGAAGAAGGAAGAATGTTCCTTCTAGGTGGTGATTTCAACGCAATAATGAGGCCTTCAGATAAATTTGGGGGTGTGTGTTGGGCTGGAAAAAGTCAGCAGGACTTTTGTGATTTTGCAGTGAATAATGGGCTGATAAAAGTACCTTTTAAGAAAGGTGAATTTACTTGGACTAACAGAAGAGGGGGCTTTCTAAATATTGCAGAAAAACTAGATAGATTTTTTTTAGCTGGAGATTGGGCAGTACAAAATTGGTCTTGTGAGGCAGAGATCCTTCCGATATCTAGTTCAGATCATTATCCGATTAGTTTGAGGATCCAAGAGGACTCTACTCTGGACAGATGCCCCTTCAAGTTTGAAATGATGTGGTTTCGGGCGGACGGTTTTAAGGAGCTGGTTAGGGATTGGTGGTTGAATGCTCCAAGGCGCTCTGGTTGTAAACCTTTCATCTTCTTTAAAAAGCTGCAACACATCAAAGAGAAGTTAAAAACTTGGAATCGAGAATCCTTTAGAAATATCTTCGCTGAAAAATTAAGATTAGAGGAAGTATTAAATGCCTTCCATACGAAGGTAATTGAACATGGGATGAGGGAAGAGGATTTTGAGTTGGAGAAGAAGCTAAATAAAGAATACTCAGAAGCTTTAGCTCGAGAGGAAATCTTTTGGCGACAAAAATCAAGGGAAACATGGTTGAAAGAAGGAGATAGGAACTCTAAGTTCTTTCACAACTCTGTTAAGGTTCGCAGATCTATAAATAAAATTATGTCAATCAAGGATGGTAATGGGTAAACTTTGGTTGATGCTGATCAAATAAATATGGAGGTCACGAGATTTTTCATAGAGAGCTATAATGCAGCTTCAGTTGGTTCTGATGAAAATTCTGATATCCTGGATGTCATCCCAAGCTGCATTTCGGAGGCACAAAATGAAATGCTAATGGCGGAAGTCTCCCTGAAGGAAGTGAAGAAAGCTTTGTTTGGTTTAGGAGGGGACAAAGCTCCAGGCCCAGATGGTTTCCCAACAATTTTTTTCCAAAAGTTCTAGGATATTTTTGCTAATGATCTACGGGATGTGGTAGATGAATCCAGGAGGAGTGGCTTTGTTCTCAAGGATCTAAACAACACATTTATTGTCCTTATTCCGAAAAGGTTGGTTATTAACTCTTTTGAGGATTTTCGGCCTATTTCTTTATGCAATACGATCTATAAAATCATTTCAAAAGTTATTGCCAATAGGTTGAAAAAGGTTTTGAGTTTTGTAATTTCTGTAGAATAGAGTGGTTTCTCTTCAAATAGATCAATCTTTGAGGGTGTTATTGTTGCTCATGAAACCATTCATTTAGTTCGAATGGCAAAAATTGAGAAAATGATGGTTAAGCTTGATATAAGAAGAGCTTATGATGAGGTAAATAGGAGCTTTTTGTTGAAAGTGCTTGAGAAATTTGGCTTCGAGCTTGCATGGCGTACTTGGGTTGAAAGCTGCATTAGTACGCCTCATTTTTCTGTTTTGGTAAATGGAAGCCCTCAAGGTTTCTTTGGCTCATGTAAGGGGATTAGACAAGGTGATCCTATATCACCTTTTCTTTTTATTATTCTTGCGGAGGTGTTAGGAAGGTTGATTTCCCGCAAATGTAGAGAGGGTCAATGGAAAGGTATTAAAGTTATGGATGGTGTAGAGCCCATATCGCACCTCCAGTTTGCAAATGATACTTTTCTGATGGGGGATGCAACCTTAAGAGAAGCCCGGGTGATGAAAAGCTCTCTTGATAAATATGGCTTGGCCTCAGGTCAGTGCATTAACTGGTGCAAATCATAAATTTTCTTTTTTAACACTCCAATCCAAAGACAATCGGATATTAGCTGAATCCTTGGAATGAGGGTTGGAACCCTCCTGAATAAATATCTAGGCATCCCTCTTTTTGGGGGGGTGAATAGATCTAGAATTTGGAAAAATCTAGTGGATTCATGCCTAAATCGAATGGATGGGTGGAAGAGCAAATGGCTCACTTCAGCTGGTAGAATTTTATTGTTTAAATATGTTATCTCTGCTATTCCAATTTACTCTATGATATTGTTGTTTGGTTGCAAATCTACTATTTTCATTAAATTTTTTGGGAAGGGACATTAGAAAATGAGTTTTCCACTTTTGTAAGAAGGCAAATTTATAATCATTTTAGTCGAGGTGATTTCTTCACTCGTGAAATTTGATGATTACATAATTCTTGGTGTTTTTTTCTTCTAAATTTAGACACCTATACCCATATTTCAAGGTATTATTGAGATACTTTGAATCATTGTAGACATACTTATCATAAAAGTATAACTTTCTAATGAAAAAACCAATTGAACTCACATTCCAAGGACTCTAAGCATCTTCTTAACTAAAAATTATAACTTAGATAGTATGGTTGAGCTTTGGGACCAAACAATGGTGAGATCTTCTTCCTCACATCATCCTTTGTCTACCATTTTCTTACTCAACAAACATCCTTTCAACCCATCAACTATGTTTTATGCTTGCCTCTTCACATTATTCTAACTTTCCTTTTAGAACTACATCATCCTCTTAATCCTCTTATCCACTAGGAACTAAATCATCCATGGAAGACATCACCAAGTCTTCTTTATTGAACATTAAAGCTTACAACAAACAAAGCTTGTCCACATTAGTTACTAAATATATATTTGTATAGGGAGGTAGATCAAATTGGAAAGCATTCTTTCCCACTTTCTTAGCAACCTGAAAAAATAGCATACTTGATAGCTTTCAACTTCCTAAATAGTTCTTGTAGTCTCTCCTTGCCCAAATACACCACTTTGTTGCTAACTTGAAACTTGTGAACTTAACCCTATATTGGTCATGATGATGTTTATACTTGGCATGTGACCCCTTGAACTTTTTGTTTTACATAGAGGTGAATTTTCAAAAACTTGCGTATGAAGTGTTATGCCTTATAGACCTCTATATCCTTTTTTTCTAGCCCTTCTCTTGAATATTTGATATACACATCAAAATGATTGGGTGGTAAAAACTCAAGACACTCATCAAAAGGTGACAACTTAGTGGATGACTAGACTAACCTGCTATAAAAATGTTGAATATATTCCAAAATTTTATCTCAATTCTTCGAATTTTTTTAATTATATTCTCTTAATAATTATATTGAAGTCATATTCACAACTTTTATTGTTCATCTATTTAAAAGTGTAACACTTTGAAACACTTCAACTGCTTGTCCATTTTTACTTGCAACATTCACCAAAATTATTTAAAAATAAAAATTGTTATATAATATAATACTCCCTAAAATCTAAAATTAATAAAAAACAATTCAACTACATCACTCCCCTTAAAATTCTTCTCACATCTTTACGCCGAAGGCGTGTCCTATATGAGCTTTCCAAGCTCATTTACTCCCTCGACGGTTAAGATGGAATTACACAGCATGGTTGACAGGAAAAAGATTTTCAGCCGTCCATCATTTTTCGCCACTTTTCGGCTGTTTTTCCCCGACATACCCGAGGTCAATGCAGTGACTATGAAATCTGCGGAGTATGTTTATTAAAATGAAAATTACGGGCGAGTTGCAGAAAAGGGTTTTAGAGTATTAACGAGCACATTTAGGATTTAACAATGCCGCTCATCGTGTTCGTGTTTTTCGCCACTTTTTCGGCTGTTTATCGCCAGTTTTCACTGCTTTGCCCGCCATTTTTCACAATTTTAGAGTATGTTAAAATATTGGACAAGATTAGATATGCTAAAATATTTAAAGGTTTCCACAAGTTTTCACCAATTCTATTAGTTTTTATTTGTCAAAACTTAATTTCGTTTTCATAGTTATCATATTAGTTAATAAATTAATGTAAACAGTAAAACTGAAGACATTATGACACACCGACTATTAAGGTTTTTTATATATATCATTTTTAAAAAGTAAGGAAAAATAAATGTTTGTTCTACATTTTAAATTTAAAATCTAATTTCTGTATTATTTTAATTGTATTTTAAATTAAATGAAAATTATAACGATCAAGATCCTCATAATGAACACATTTAGGTTTTAACATTATGCAATCCGTATAATAAAAAATAAATTATAAATAATATGATTATATTATCTAATTATTATATATATTATATTTTTAACAAAATTATATATATATATATATATAATATTTATATTTTATTAATTAGTTTTAAATATATAATAAACAATTTGGTTTCTAAAGAGAATGCTATATTATATAATAATATAATAGTTAATACATAAATAATAAATATAATATAATAATATAATAGTTAATACACGAAATAATGAGCAATTTAGGTTTTAAAATTACAACATCCTTTACCCTGGTAGTTAAGTATAAATTAGCATAATTAATATATAATGCATATTTTAGGTTTTAAAATTTTTGACATCTTTTACCCTACATAGTTAAGTATAAATCTGCATAATAGAGTATGTTTATAAAAATGAAAATTACGCAACACATTTAGGTTTTAACATTACAACGACCTTTCCCTTATAAAAATAATAAATAATTAGTTTGAAATATATAATAATATTATTCTATAATAAAATAAAAATATTAATATTAATATTAAAATCATTTTCTAAATTACCTATCAATTGATCTCATTTACTACACAAATGTGCGCAAAAAACAAGCCAATTTTTCCCTAATTCACCTTCCACACCTCTTCGGCGTACCCATTGCACAAGGTGCCATAGCTAGTTATAGAACTATCTACCACCACAACTATATAGTCATTCCAATTAAAAGAGAATGCTCTCGAATGATCAAGTAGACTTTAGCATGAAGCAGTTGATTCAAACTAAGTTTTTGCTTGCTTGGCTCATGGCTATATGAGTTGCAACTCCTAATAAAGTTTGACATATCCACTTGCATGTATGGCCAATAGACAATGTAAAAACTTCCAAACGATGTTAACAAGGGTGACCTAGCAAGGAAATCAGGCATCTTCCGCTCTCTCAAATGCCATCAGTCTTCGTATCAAATTTGATTTTTAATTTGCTCAAAATTCAGATCATATCATAGCTGGATAGACAGCCAATAAGAGTCAATAGCATTTTCCATTCGTCCATTCTTCATATTTAGGTGCAACTATTAAAGGGAAAGCGAGGCTATTAATTGCTCAGTTGAGAACGGGGTCCCACCATCTTAGATGTGAGACTGGTAGGTGGAAGACTCCTTTGGGAAGAAAGAACCTTATTTTGTGGGATTGGAAAATGGCACTTCGATGGAATGCACAGCGTACGAAAATATCCGTAATCAGTACTCAAGTATTTCAGATGTGGGCAATATGCAGCAGTTATTTGAGGAGGATAAGATAAATCAGACGGCTAGCCTCCTAGTCAAAATTAATAGCAGGAGATCTGATCTGGAGAAGAGTCTGGAGACAAACTAAGTTGTTGAGTGTCTCGGTCCCATAAGCTGTTTAGTCTCGTGGACGTCATTAAAATCTTTCATTCATTCATTCATTCATTTGTAAAGATGAAGGTGATCTTTCCGTGATTGAAAATACGAGCCCGAATTTGTGACCGAACATGTGGATGGGCTTCGTAGCCTGACGAATCGGGAATAGGATATACACAAAGCGGAGGGTAAGACAGGCTTGTCCTATCTGGATGTTTCATAAAGATCAAGTCACAAGTTTGGAACATTGTATTGGATTACGCGGTTTGCATCAGATTATCTCGAGATTTCTAAGTTGCCAAATGTCTTCGTGGGTAGGAACACGCCACAAAATGCAATAACACGTTCTTATATTCTAAGGGCCAATTCCTTCTAGCAGTAATTCATCTGGTCTATTAAAGAATGTCGGTCCTTTAGTTCCTTAATTTCCTGGCTCCACCCCTTTATATGGGTATACTGGGCGTTCTATCTTCTACTAAATTTGTTCAATTTTCTGTGTAGGGTTCTAATTAGTATTGGTTTTTTAAATTGTTGCTTGAGCAGCATGTGAATTAAGCAAAATGGCTTGTTGGTACCCAACAATGGAGCTTACTGCTCCACCTTCTAGAATAACACATACCCACTTGCTTACAAGGCCTTGTTTTCATAATGTCAAGTTGTTCACTTGTCAGATAAAAACGATAAAGAATAAGAGCAGGGGAATTGTAAGGTCTGTGTGTGAAACTAAAACAGATAGAAGAGGGAGAACTAATGATTCATGTTTCTACTTAGTTGAGACCGAGGAAGAACTTCCTGCTAATGAATGGATTGTAAGAAGGTTCTCTGCTTCCCTGCAGTCAAAACCTCCTCCCAAGCAAAATGAAGAATTCTATATAAATACAGGATATGCCATCAGAGCTCTCAGGGAAGAACTCCCCTCTATGTTCTACAGAGAGCTCACATTTGATATCTACAGGTATGACTGCAAGCCCTAAAGTGTACTTACTTCTCTTTTAGCTTAAGTTTACACAAACCCAACTTATGAATTGGAGAGTCAAGTTAGGACAGGGGATGAATAGTTTAATCATATTTTTCAAAATTCCCGTACCAATAACACATACCCAGCTTCATGTTTTCAATATTTAATATTAATTATTTAGATTGATAGGATTGCTAACTAATCATGTGCACCACGAAGTAATCCTGTTAAGGTTCTCCGGAATGTCAGGAATATTTCACAACAGTTCACAAGCTTATGCTCAAACAGCTTAAATTTACCTGACATATTTCCCTGTGACAGCATAATTATATTCCTTTTGGAACTTCCCAAAACGAAAAAATGGCAGAAAATGTATATGTTACAACATGTTGGATAAGTTTATTGAAATTTGATTATATCAAAGACAAATATAATTTTGTTTCTTAGAGGTTCCGAAGACATGAATCTGATGGGATGTTATGCAGAACAAGAAATTTGGAAAAACTGTGTTGGATTTTACGTGAATCTGTGCTGGTCTTACAGTGTTAATTGCCGATGTAAGCATGGTCTTGGTACTTTGATAGCATTATTAATCGTACTTGCAGGCAGACTACTGATGATAGTATGCTACTTTTGGTTTTTGCAGTTTATGATGTACACAATCAAAGGTTGTTGGTGGATTGTAATATTTTAGTTGATATGGCAGAAGATTGTAGATATAAGTATTTATGTGCAGAAGTTACCAGAATTATCTTCTCTGTCTCTAACATAATCTTGCCATGTTCCATTTTTGACAACATTCAAACATTAACAAATAGTGAATGTTAAAAAGCTATACATGTTGACAACGATCCTGATTTTTCAGGAAGAAATATTTGGTTGTTTTTCCTACAAATTTCTGTGGAAGGGTTTGTTGTTACAACCTGGTTCTAAAGGATCCAACAGCACCAACTCATGTTCTAAGGATTATCATGAAATAACTAGGTTGTCAGGGGACCCTTCAATTTTTACCTAAAGCTAAGCTGGAAATTTTGTTTGGGGCTAGGCAAAGAGAGTGAAATGGGAATTATGGAGGAAGGGACGGTAGTTGAAATTTAGGAACAATTAAAATATGAATAAATATGAATAGGAAAAAATTAAGAGGATTTCAAAAGATTCGTTCATTGCTTCACTTAGAGCCATGGAAAGTGTTACTGTTATTGTGATAGGATGTGAATGGTAACATTATTTATAATGCAATGAATCACATGGGGAAAGGTAAAGTTTGCTATCCTAATTATAAGCTGATCTTGAGGGCAATAAACTTTACGCGCTCTAAGGGATAAAGTCTATAACAATTTCTGATTTTTTAGACTTTTTGGTATATATATGTTAGCAAGGTTATCTCATTTTCATGTGATCAGGCTTAGCGTATATAGCCAAAGATGTCTGTTACGAATTAGATATTCTGTGGATTATGCAAAGAGTATGTAGTCACTGGTTAAATTATGTTGGCGGTTGATGACTGAGGAATATCTTGGAATTTCCCTGTGTGCATAATGGATCTGTATTAATTATTCTTGTATAATTAAACAATCTTTTTTTGTTTTTTGGATGAGCTTATTGCCTATGCACAGTTTGGGCATATAATAAATTTTTAACCAACTGTGGTGTGGCTTGGGTAACTTAATTTTTCTAAATTATAATGACATTCAGTGGTGTGTTACATGCCAATAACTTAGCAGGCAGTTAGCTTTCAAATAAGGGTAGTCATTCCCACACACTTCAATGGCTGACTTGCCAATGTGGTGGTTAAATAGTTTTCAAATAATGATGTGGGTTTGAGGGTTGTTCTATCCACAAATATCAATGGCTTGGATTTGGTAGCAGCCAGTTGTGCCATTGCCAACGTCCATAAACCAAACCAGGAATGTGAATGAAGGATGCTAGTCATGTCCACACTGACAAGCCAGCTCACGCATGGGAAAAATACCAACTAGATCTGGTTGTCCAAAAATCATCTATTGAATTGACTATAGAAAGTCTAGAGTTTCACTCTGTTAGGTAGAAAATCAAATTGGAAGATCATCAATAGGGAATCCATTTGAAGTCTCTCCAATTGAGATAACATCAGACCTGACTGAGAGCAAGACCTGACCTGACCTGAACTGAACTTGTATGAATGCATTGAGCTAATATATGAATGAGTGAGCCAGAGCCATAATTGCCTGTCTCCATAATTGCCTATCTCCATCAACCCAACCCAACCCAATCAATAGGTCACCAACCACAGGAATCTTCTTGCTATCTCAAATGCGAAAGGAAACAATTGATGAAGGAGGAATGTGAATGGTATGGTTTGGACTCTGAAGTGCCGTGCAAAGAGAATGTGAAGACTAAGCTTTAGGTAAGTCAGTGTCCGTACTGCCCTTGAAAGTGCCCTTTGGGCCTAAGTTGGCACTTACATTTTCTTAGGAAAAAGATCCTTTTTAAAACCTACTTTACTACTTAGACTGGTTATTTTGATCATGTCATATAATGAAAACCTGTTTGGGTTTTCTTAGTATACCACGGGGACATGAACCCTTACCCTTTAGGGCTGGTCTGAACATTTCAGATGTTTCAGGGACACGTAGGGGATAGACCCCCCACATCTCCCCTTTTTTGAATTTTTTTTGACGTCTTGGGGACACTTCAGGGTTATTTCAGCATCCTTAGATTCTTCCCTGTTTTAGAGGGATACTTGGGGATGTCTAGATGTTGATGGGGTGTTGAGAGACATCCTCCATATCAACTGCTGTTTAAAGAAGATTTTTGTTGGTTAAAAATAAAATATAGAAATGGGCCGTTTTCTAACATTTATTATCATGACCATTGATACAATGATAACCTGGCAATCAGAAATTCATATGAACAATTTCACATTCATATATCCATGTTTCATTCAATTGTCAAATTTCAACGGTCTATGTTGAATGTTCATCATTCAATGTCATAGATGTTATTGCAATTTGAATTTCAACTTATTTGAATTTTTAATGGAGTTAAGAAGTTTATAACATTGAAAAATTTAAAAATATGTCAAATTTTCCACCCCTTGCCATCCCTCCACTGTCCCAAAAATCTGTACCCATGTACCTCAAAACCCTCGTCCTGGAAACTTGAAGAAACATTGTTTTTTTTAAGGAGGTTGGTGTTGCTTTCCCATGCTGTCCCTATATTTCAGATCCTTTTCTCCAAATCTTAGAATTCAATCATAGAAAATTATATTTTTGTCATATTCTTTGTTGAGAATCAAGATTTCAGATATTCAGATTCCAATTTTTTCATCTCAGTTTTAGGGTTTGAGTTGCAATATTAGAATTGTGTGCTTCTGGTCTAAACTGTGTATCTTTTTAGCTCGACGTTTCGGATCACTCAGCGATCCATCATCAGGAAGAGAAGTATGATGGATCACTGAGTGTGATCCGAAACGTCGAGCTAAAAAGATACACAGTTTAGACCAGAAGCACACAATTCTTACTGATGGAATGTGGAAAACTCATGCCAACGATTGCAATAGTAGATTGATTCTATGCGTGGATTACAAAATTATAGCCCACCAATCAGATTTCAATATGGAAATCCAAAATTCAGTTGTATAAGATTTCATCAGCTTGTATGAATATTTGATGAGACATTCCCACTTGGACTGGTACATCTCATTCCATATAGGATCATGGGATTAGTGTACTTTATTAAATGGTTTACATAGTCGCACGGGGTTAGTGTACTTTATTAAATCGTTCGACGTTTATATATTCAGGTGGGCTTATTGTGTATTCTTAAATTTTCTACATATCTCTATGTACATATTTATTCTCTTAGCAGCGTCCTTCCTCTAGGAGCTTTCTTTTCCCGTGTACTCTTAGAATCTTCCTTTTGTGTAGAAGCTTCTTTGCATATCATGGTACGTTATTAATGCCTAATATGCTAATAAAATAGAGTGTGCAGCATACGTATGCTTGCAGCTAATTCCTCTTTGTTCTCCCTGCTTGTCGTTATGCTCATTGCCAATATTTCTTTTAATAATAAAAAAGATATAACAATAGCAAGAAAAGAAAATAATATTATAATTCAGATCTTGTAATAGCAATATGGAGGACCAATAAGCACGTTTTAATTGCAAGGCAACCTCCCTGTATGATAGGTCGATATCTATATCTGCAGTTACATACATCTGGTGATGGTGAGAGAAAAGAGTAACTCTAATGTCACTTCAAGAGGGAAACCTCCTTATACAGCAGTTAAATATCAAGATACTAAAATGATTATTAAATGACAATTTTGTGACATCCACTACAATTTTTTTATAAAAATTTTACCACACCTCTATAAAATGTTTTAAATATCTAATCACAATCAAACTGCTGTATCTTTTATTGACAAAAAAACAAACTGGATTACATTAGTAGATAATAACATGCAACCACAAAATAACCTGCAACGGTTCTCCAAATCTGACCCTGCATTTGTTGTATACCGCTGCTTCAGTCTAAAAAACAATTTGCCAAAAAAAAGGAGGTAAATATCTTCAGCACAGATACACTCCCTGGATGAGACTGTCAGACTGTCACAGGAAGCCAAAGGGTTTTTGTCATTTAGTTTCCAGATTCAAGGGATTTTGTCCTCAAATCAACAATTGAACACTATATCAGAAGTATTCCAGAAAAAATGAAGAAGATTCTAAAGGCTAAATGCCCCAATTTATAGCACAAAGTAAGTCCCAAATCACTGCTCCTCCATAAGCTGACTGTATTCCCAGAATAGCAAATGCTATTCAAGTCACTATTCAGCTACAAACTACACACTCCACTTTCTCAACATAATGTCCCCGTAAAATTTAATTTGTAACTCCCCTTATGCTCCACCAGAAACTGACATAATTAAATGGAAAGTGCTATAACCTCCTCATTATGGAAAACCATATTCATATACAGAGATGCTAACAATTAAGCATTATTTTATTACTTATTGCCAAATTTCCCACATCATGACCCCCTTAGTAAATTTATTTCTCCAGTCCACAGTGAAAATAAAGGAATAGGCTTATAGGTCCATACATGATGAATTAATGAAAAGGGACATTACAAATATGAACACCTATATATTGTCTTCTATTTGGTAAAACCAGGGTAGAGTATCCCATTGTATCCACTGTTGACTATAGCTAACTGTAACTGAGCTAGGGCTATGCACGGCACATGTTGGCTGCTTGATAATCAAATTCCACATAATGAAGATATCAGCATGAGTAAGGCTGGGGCTGTGACATGCCCTTTGAAAAAGATTTTCCCTTATTTCTTGAGAGTTGTGGATTTATATGATCTTTATATCTTCCTAGGTGGGATCTTCCAGCAGGAGATTTTTCCATTTGAGGAGCAACACTAATTGTCATGTTCTGGAGCTATTGAACACATCTATCTAACAAGTTTGGATCATGATTCAATTTCCCTTCCTCACCCAATTGATGAAGTTCCATCTGAATTGGGGTCTGGTAGCAAATAACTTTCTCAAGGAAAGAAACATGGAAGAAGTTGTGGGTACATGAAAAGGCTGACAAATCTGTGTTATCACTTTTGCAAAGAATCTTGTAGGGACCATAAAATTTGGGGGGAAACATTGTTTTTCCTATTGCTTGAGGTATGATTTTTTAGAAGGTTGGAACTTGAAATCCATGTTACCACTTTTGTGAAGAATTTTTTGGGACCATAAAAGTTGAGGGAAATATTGCTTTCCCATTGCTTGATGTATGATTGTTTAGAAGGTTGGAGCTGGAGGAAAATTCATTGCTTACTGAGACATGGCAATCACTCTAGTGCTAGCTGAGTCTTGACCTGTTGTTTCATTCTTCGATTCTATGCTGTTTGTGTGTTCTCCTTGGGAATGTTGAGTATGTTTAGAGTCTCTTTTATAGGAGTCTATTCTGTTTGGACCTTAGAAGAAACCTGCAACGAATAAATGACATTAGAGGATGGTATCCATAGAGACTTTCTAAAGGGATTCGTCTCAGTAGATGTATGGAATGTTGTATTGTACCACTAAAGCACTGCAAGAAACTTAAAGATCCTTATTAACACATTTTTTTTAACCATTCAATTGAGGGTGATAGGTTGAGCTGATGTGCAAGGTAGCACCATTGAGCTTAAATAGATACTAACAAATTTTTTTGGTAAAAATAGGATCATCATAACTAATAAAAACATTGGACATACCACCAAGCCTATAAAGTTCACCATAAAAATGTTGCTTCATTCGTATGAGAGGAAATTTCAGGCTGCAAAAATGAGCATTTTGTAAGCTTCTCAATCACCACTAGAATTGCATTCTTGCCTTATGACATGATGGTGAAGGCATGTGTACTCCATGATGGAGGTCACATGCTTGAATCCGGAATGGGGTAGTGTTGTACACCTCTAAACAATATAGATAAATGGAAAACTTGGTGTTAATAAGATAAGCTCACGTTTGAAGGTGCTTGCCAAGTTTTAAGCGTAAATTTGGCCATTTTATGGGTCAAACAACATTTGCAAGACAATTGACCTGTGCAGTCCCTGTTCATAAAAAACTCACAAAATTACACCAGGTAAATACTGATGGATGGACCAAAATTGTCCAAATATAACATGGCAGAAAATTGGCAGGTTCAATCTAGATTGAATCTGTCACTAGTTGACAATGTTGAGGTGCAGCAAGCAGCAGACTAAGGTGCGAGTCCCACTGGGACATTATGTGACTCTTTAATCCCCTGGTGAAGCTATCTTTAATGACATTTGAGCTTCCAGAGATGTGGCACCTTGGCACCTCACCTTGACAGTTTGTTTTTGTCTTCCCATGGCATGTTGAAGGGGACTTGAAACTCAAACAACCCTTTTACATCTATAAGTTTGCTTTGGGTTAGTTTGTTGTTTGTTGTCCTCCCATGATGTATTGAAAGGGACTTGAATTTCAGATGACCCTCTCAAGTTTTAAGATTGATCCGTTGGGTTCCTAGTTAGTTATCTAAGGATCTAGAGCATGGATCAAAAAGAATTTGCAGCAGTTGTTCCTCAGGGATTCTCTTTTCCTAGAGTAAGGTAGATTACAGAAGAGACACTCTTGCATTGGAGTAGCATTCTATGGCAGCAAGGATGTCAGTGGGAAGGAGCAAACCAGTTATACTTAAAGTTCTCAACCAATAGCCACAAGAGTGTATAGTGTAAGGCTGTGTATCATGAGAGCCTATATACTCTGTTTCGATTTGCTGAAAAACCTGAGCTATTTGTAATAAAGATAGTAACACTCTTGGGCTGGAGTGGCATTCTAAGGTAACAAGGATGGCAATGGCAAGGAGTGGAGCAGCTATTCTCCAAGAGACACAATAGTGTAAAGACTCTCCATCATGAGATCCTATTTACTCCTTTAGGATTTACAGTAAAAATCCGAGCTATTTGTAATAAAGATAGTTACACACTTGGCTTAGAGTGGCATTCCATGGCAGCAAGGAAGGCAGTGGCAAGGAGTGGGGCTATACTCCTAGTAGAGAGCCAAGAATCATGAGATTGTGTAGTCTCAGAATCTGCATCGTGAGAGCTTATTTACTCCTTATAGATTTGCTCTAAAAATCTGAGCTATTTGCAATCAAGATAGTTATCTTGATGCTTGATTTTTACGTGAAATGGGTTTTTGTTCAAGGCAAATGCTTGTGCTGACATTTGTATGAGTTTTTTGTTGTCTTTCCATTGCGTGGTTTGCTATTATATGTTGTAAGGGAGAGCAGCCCTTGTGATGATTTTTCCAACCACACAAGAATGATGTTTCAGCCTGTTGCACTGGCTAACAATTTAGTTTTAATCATTGTGCATTAGTATATGTGGTTATGATGTGGTAACCTTGCTCTTCTGTAGAATTTTGAGATTGATAATTGTTTCAACCTTATCATGCGCAATTTTTGGACAGTGTCATTACTGGTAAAACAAGCTTTTGGGAAAAACTGTGGACGTTGAGATATATGAATTTATTTATGAACTATTTATTCTTTATTATGAAAGTCTATATTACTGAATTGCTTGAAAATTAGGACGATTCCGGGTATGAAATGTCCTGGACTCGGAGTCTGCACAGAGTCAATCAGGGTCCCTAAATTTTTGCTGACTTCCTGACCTTAGAAAAACCCTAAACAACATTCTTTACTCCCCAAAATTAAAAACCTAAATGTAACCTCCATAAGAACTTCATTTTGTTTCAAACAAAAACTATGAATCGAAAAATAATATTTTAACTATCTCATGGCATTTGGTTTAAAAATCACAAATTAAAAACTTGTATACTTATACAGCATTATTAAATATAAATATATTTATTTTTAATTTATAATGTATATATTTAATTTTTAATTTATATTTATGATTTTTATATGTTTTTTTAACCATCATACCCAAATGTACCCAACCCCCAATTTTTTTCCCAGTATCCATTCCCATTACTATTTCTATTCCCATTCAGCAACTTACATAAATATGGTTGAAAATATTTAACAATGCAATGTACATTGCTTGTACGTTGTTCAGAAAAGGTATAGCAGTTACAAATTACAATCGTGAAAATAGAGCCTGCATGCTTTATTTCTGTGTTTATCCAGAGTTAGGATCTGTCATTTGGTTTTTAATCCTGGTCAGGTATTAGTAGGTGGATCTGTTTGCACCTGTATTTTGATCACTAACTTTGTGCTCATTGTTTGCCTACTTGTTTCCAGGGAGGACATTGTCTTCAAGGATCCATTAAATACATTTAGTGGCATTGAAAACTACAAACAAATCTTTTGGGGACTACGGTTTCATGGTAGGATATTCTTCAAGGCACTATGGGTAGATATATTACGAATATGGCAGCCTACAGAGAATATAATCATGATACGCTGGACAATATGTGGGGTTCCTAGGGTTCCATGGGAAGTACAAGGTCGCTTTGATGGCACATCAGAATACAAACTGGATAGCAAAGGGAAAATCTATGAACACAAGGTGGACAATGTTCTGCTAAAGTCACCTCCAAAGTTCAGTGTCCCCGTGGTTGAGAACTTGATCAGGGTTCTTAGTGGCTCCTCAACACCCAAACCAACCTACTTTGAAACACTAGGGACTTTGTTTTGGATGATGTTGCCATATTTATGCAGTTCACTTGGGTGCATTATTATCTTGCAATGAAAGGTACCATGGATCTGAAGAATGTCACAATAGGGTTTACCGGCCTCCATGCTTACTTGCAGAAGTGTAATTTGAACTCATTATTGATTGAGCTATAGACAAAATCAAAGTTTTAATCAGTCCCAGTTGACACTATTTTTCTGGCAGCTGATTCATTCAACTTGCATTATATGCTGCTGCAGAGTTATGAAACTCAGTTGCAAAAGAAGATGCACATTTTCAGGTTGAAACATTTGGGGGCAAAACTGTGTCAGTACCTGTTACTTTTTAATGCAATATTGTTCAGCATGGATATATAATTATGGAAACTGCGGTCCACTATATGACTTATATATCATATCAGCAGCGTGACTTATATGACTTACTATATATGAGAAGTATAAATACCCCATGGTCTTTGGCAGGTGGACAAATGAGCAATGTAATAGATTAATTTGCTTGCTCAATATATACAAGGTGTATGGATGCATTTTAAACAATTCCCAGAAGTGTTACATAGTTTTGAGTACTCTTATAAGTACTTTGTAACTTGAAAGATCTTGACATTATGCACTTCTACATATCATTTGCTCTATTGTCAAGTCTAATTTCGGATGTCTGGGATCTCATGAACTGCAACAGATGGTAATTTTGTATGGCAAGACTCCATTTTCTGACTGTAACACACACAGATATCTTCTAGAGTTTAAAATTGGAAAGGATTGCAAGCCCATATAAGAAGATCAACATTTTATGTCTATCCTATCTTCTCTGTAGTGAATATCATTTCCCATCGATATCAGCACTATCTAGCATGAGTGTAGTTGGAAACTATGCTGCCAGCATCTCCAGTATCTGATTTCATTGTCTATTTGTTCATTGACTCTAAAGGCTTTCAAATTGCAATTTGAAGCCTTTTTATATTTAATTTTTGGATTTGAATGTTTCCTTCTACTTATTTTCTACTTTCTGAGGGTATTCATAGTAAAATTTCAAACCCTATAAATGCACAAATGCAGTTACGTATAAAATGCGTTGCTTTAATGTCTTGCTTTAACCCTATAAATGCACGGATGCAGTTATGTATAATATGCTTTGCTTTAGTGTCTTACTTTGTTCCGTAACTGCAGTATTCTTGGCGTCTGTGTAGTGCATATATTGCATGAAATTTCTGCTCCTGTGTTTCAGGTTCTGTGACATTACAGAAAGCAAAATTGAACGTCAACCGGCAGTCATGCTTATTAAAAAATTAGTGAAACACCCAAAAATCTTGGTCACTCACCTGGAAAACTCTTTCCTGCCTGCTATGATTGGTACTGCCAAGCTCATGACTAGCTTTATGTTAAACATGAGCACCTTGCTATCTTAATTATGCTGAGAGGAGTAACTACAAGGGCAGCAAGGGGTGGATTGTAATGGTGTGTGTTCACAAAGCCTCTTTACACATCTATATAACTAGCAATTGCACCTTGGTGTGCAATGGGATGTCAAAGAGTTGTGGAAGGCCAATTAGCAATTTGTTTGTTTTTTTTTTTTCATAGAATTGTGCAATACATGGGGGGTCAATTGGTTCGCTCTTAAGCAAATGATAGTGTGCATAATCAAGGTCTTGATGACAAGTAGCAGCTTTGAATTGATTGTTCATCAACTTACATTAACTTTAGAATGAACAAAAAATCAGATAAAAAGTTATATAAAAACTACCTCTCACTCTACATCTCTTTTTGTTCCTCTCTATGTTTCTCTCTACCCCTCTCTCCCTCTCACATTCTCTAAAAAAAAGTTGCTCAATTGCTTTCACTAAATAAAATATTTAATTTGAAGGCAGGAAGATGAGCGTTTAAACATTAAAACTATGAACCCACTCATATATAGAATCCCTTAAAAGAAGAAAAAATATTCTAGTCCAAAGGAAAATGGACAATTTCCAAGCGTACACAGATTAAAGAAAACTTCTTGTCATATTTGATTTAACAGGGAATGTGGGTGCAGTTTGAGTCATACGAAACCTTATGTGAGTTGAAAGAAGTGCATTTGAACAAATCAAAAAAATGTAAAAGCTAATGATTTGGATGTTTTTAGACATCGAATTTGAGAGGTCATAATGATAAACAAAGTGACAGATAATCACTAATCTTGGAGGTCATACTAATGAGGTAAACATGTATGATCTAAAAATTGAGTTTAGATAGCAACATCTTTCAAAAATGATTATATCAATTACATGTCGTAATAAGAATTGGTTCATTTGTAGAGACTCTAAAGCTCACTATAGAGAAAAAGACATTTGAATGACTAACATTTTTTATCAGTTTTTTTAGAGATGGTTGAAATTGTGCATTAGTTGATATCTTCACATGCGTTGGCTAATCCAATTTGACAATTTACACAAATACAAATGATCTAATTGCAAAGCCCTATAAAGAAAAAATGATTTGACATCGTTATAGGATTCCAACATTTTAAACTATCGAGTATTGTAAAGACCCAACTTGATCTTAATAAAACAAATGCAACTTTTAAAAATGAAGAAGATTAATATCATATTAATTTAATCATTTAAAGTAATTTATTTATAATATTTTAGTCAATTTTGATTACTTAAGAATTATCATTAGCCAATTTAGACTATCTTGTACATTTAAGGATGGGTTTCATAGCCAATCCAAGCTCTTTTGTCCATTGGGCTCACTAGTCTGTATGGAATGATTGATACAACATGATTAATTCAAACCAAAACTCTATCTAGTACGCAATAGGTAACTCAAATGGCTATACGGGCCAATAAGGATAAACAATTAATCACTTTGCTCTAACTAAGAGTCTTATACTCATCAAGACCGAATGGGTCTTGAGTCACTTACAAAATATTTATAATATGCCCATACTATTGTATCAAGGTGGTGTAGGAGCACCTAGGCTGACCTCCACCAAGTTTGTTCACAATTTTGGCTTGTATTGACTTTAGCCAAGTCAGGGATTTTGGTGTGTTTGTTTTGGACCTTAGAAGGTCTTGCAATTGTGTGTGAAGAGTTAGTCATTAGGATTAAAACCTTCATTAGGTTATCATTAGTGTTAAATTTTGTTTTGTTTAGCTTAAGACAACAAATGTTAGGATATTAAACTTTAAATTTGTCATAGCCATATCTTCGTTGTTTGAAGATGCCAAGGGCAGTTTAGATGTTGGTTGCTCGGGATAAATGAGTTGGAGATCCTAAAATGAAGGATAATGGCGAGGTTGCAAGAATATTGCATAGTTGCATGGCAACATTGCTTGGTTGCATGTAACTAGTAGTGGTCTTAAGATTCCCTTAAATCCAGGGATATGGGAGCGAGCAATCTTCCCTTGAATGGTGGAAAAGACTCCAAGTTAGAGGCATTGGTTCGTGGCAAGCAGTGAGAGATATTTGTAATAAATTTTTTGTTGTGTGGAGTAAAAGACAGTAGACAGATTTCTGCATTTTCTGTGTTTTGCTTGAAATCCCGTGTGTTTTGAAATAGTGGAAACAAAAAGGCTTTGTAAATACAGTTGTATCTCTGCTTTTGTGTTCATAGAATAGTTTTGGATCAATTCTCATCATTCACTTAGGTACCATAGAATAGTTTTATTGATTTGAATTCTTAGGTTAGATTGTAGGTGGTTATTTTCTTGTGTTTTGAGCAGTGGGAATTGGAATGGCTCCCCCATAAACACTGACCACGGGGATACCCTGCAATTGGTGGAATATGGGAATGGAGCCAGTCCCTTGTATATATTTAACATTAGGAAAACCAAAGAGCCAAGCTATGTTTTACAAGACCAAACCCTAGGCGAGTATTAGCTGCCCGGTTAGGAGTTTGGTAGAGAAAAGATAAGAGAATAGGCAGGGGAATAGATAACTGTACGGAATCCGTACAGTACCAGGAAGGGAAAGATAGGATCTTCACATTCCAAAAGGTTTGAGATTTCCATCAATCAATTGGAGGGAGTTGTGACTCAAGAACCAGTGAAACCCTAGATGCAAGGGTAAATTAGGCCTCCTCTCCAAGATCACAGGAATCAGCTGTACGGTACTGACAGAGACCTGAAAACTTTTGAAAGATTTAAAAGTCTGAAAAGGGTGTCAGGAAATGTGATTTATTCACTAGGTTGTGTGTCAAGTTTGAGAGAAAAGGGCAGAAAAGGGACTGGTAAAGGCTAGTAGAAACTAGGCCTCTTCCAAGCAAAATTTGGAGATCGGGTAAAGTGAATGTCCAAGAACCTCCAAGATGAATTTAAATGGAGTTGAAATGAAAGGAGACAGTGTCTTCAATTCCCCTGCAAGCAGTTCTAGCAAGATTGAAGAAGTTGGCACTTAGACCCTTCTAAGTCCAAGCAAGATTGATTAAGTTGCAAGAAGTTGTTTGTCTACCCAAGGTAAAGCACAAGGTAGGAACTCTTTGAGAAGAGTTGGAGCAGAGTTTGGTCAATCTCCAAGCTCAATAGGAACCCATTGGAGTCAGGTTCCAGGAAGGAGACAGAGAGAAAGGTCTTCTTGGAGTTGTGCAAGCAACCTTGGGTTTCTTCATACACCACAAGGTTTTCTACAAGTTCTAGAAAGATCTTGTACCGTCCCTTGGGTTGTACATTACTAGACAAGTACAAGATCAATCTACCCCGGGGATTCTTTTGAGTAATAATGAATATCATTTTATCTTATTTTCCTTTATATTTATTTGGTTCATTATCTCATTCAAAATTTGTTTAAATGATGAGACAAAATCTCACAATGTTCTCTATACTTGAGTATTGAAAACATCATTTATTTTTCACATTGTCTACATACTCTGTATCTACATGATCAAGGTATGTTGGAACGATTGTGTGAAATATGTTGTTATGGTTTAATCTATGTTTATGCAAATGTATGAGTGGGTACTCAACCCTTTCTACGGTCCATTTTCCCCTAGATAGTTCTTTGTTGGTTGCCACCCACCCAAGTGAAACAAGGACATCTATCTAAATTATAACAAATCTACTTGCAAGCACCTTAGACTAAGGTGTTTGGCATTAAGTTTTCAAATTATTATTTTCATTTTTATTTAAAACATCAATTTGGTCCAAGGAGATCTCGTTCACATAAACCAATAAGTTTTTTTTTTTTCTCTATTTAAAAGTTTTTCGATTTGTTAAAAAACTAAAGAACACTTATTGTTTTCTGATCACTAAGATCCCTATTGGGTGAGGTGAGAGCATGTGACATGTAAGCATTCATGAGCTTATTCATAACATAAAAAGGAATATTAACTATAACATAGAATAATCTATTCCAAATGATATGGAATTGAGAGACACAAAATAATACAAAAGAAAATTATCTTTATTTGAATACAAAACTTTATAATTGAAAATGCTAATCAATTTTACTAGATGAACAAGGTACATGTATATACATCTATTATTCTGTTTGAATTGAAAGCTTATTATCATTGGTATTAGTTTTCTACAGTTCATGAAAATGTTGAGCAAGCTTTTGGATTCAATTGTGTATGCTTTTTGATCGACGTTTCGGTTCACACTCAGTGATCCATCATCAGGAAGAGGAAAGTGAAGAAATGGAGTGTAAATGAGACCTTATAAGTAAAAAATGTGAAAAAAGATAAAGAGGTAACTAAATTAAGGAGAAGAAAATTGAATGTGAAATTATGTGAGAATATAGTTATAAAAATAAAAGAGAAGGTATGAAATGCAATGCATATATGTATGTATTACAAAATGAAATGTAAGTAAATAATGAGATGCATATATGAGTATGTATTATGTATACAAATATACATGTGTTAGTACTTAATAAACTTATACATTATACAAATAAAGAAATACGAAAGAAAAAGAATAAAATATGGAAAGAATATATAAAGGGGGTAAATATACAATTAAATGAAATACAATAATAATGAAAAATTATTATGAAAGCTTATTAGTTATTTACCATTTTTTATCATCAAGATTCTTATCAAGTGAGGTGAGAGTAAGCAACAAATTAATAATCCAATTTATATTTGAAAAATCAATCAATGCAGTAAAGCAAGAAAACTAAATATATTTGGTTACATATACCAATTGCATATTCAAATGTTCTTCTTCATGGTCTCAAGCAAAATTTGTAGTATTACTAGGAATTATTCAAAATAAATAATTTTATCTTAACATTTCATTAAAGGTTTTCCAATAATTATTTAATTAATCATGCATTCCTATAGCTCCAATATCAAGAATACAAATAATTGATTGTTAACTATTGGAAATACTAAAGAGTATCAAATATCAAATCATTACTATGCTATCAAATCTGACAAAAAATCCAGTCAAAGCAACACATGTTGACTCAGAAGGATGTGTAATCTAACAAGGCACATATCCATCCTCCAATTACATCATATCAAAACCATCTTAATATAGCCTTTAATTCAATCATAAAAAAATAGAACAAGGAAAAATTAACAAATGGATGGACAACACATTTAGAAACCCAAGGTGGTTTCTAGTAATGATCAATTTAAGAAGAGTAGTTGTTGCAATAGTTATCCATCTCAGTTCAAGAACAAGTGATAAATATAGGGTTTTCCAATGTTGTTAAGAGTCCAAAAAATGGTTGTGTTTAACATTCCTTTAATTAAGGACTTTCAAGAGCAAAGGGATCTCAGAGATGTGATCATGATCTGTATTTTTTTCTACTAGGGAAGCACTCATTTATGATCATGCTCTCCATGGTTGAACATTTTAACTACAATTAGAAACTCATAAGAGGTAAGTAAACCAACCTTCAAGAGATTGCACTCACATTTGTTGGAGGAATTCTACCCTTTGTTAGAAAGGAAATGTTCCAAAAGTATGTTTATTTTAAGGGGGTAAATGCTTTTGACTCGAAGCTATGAACTAATGAGGTCATAAATAGGGGACCTCATCCCCAATATAAGCATTCAACAATAAAACCCCAAGGGGGTTTGAACTTTGATAGCAAGAACAACACCACAACTTATTGGCAATGTTCCAAAAGTATGTTGAAGAATGTGGAAAGATTGAATTTTATAATTACCTAAGAGGCAATAGCTAAGTATAAAAAAGTGTGCCTTTTCCATATAAGATATCTCTTGACTATATGCCCACAACCTAGTAGTTAATTTAGCCACATGGAGGTAAATCTTGTGGCCTATCATCAAGAATGGAGTTCACTTGTCAAAGCTAAAATAGTGGAATATTAAGCAAACACAAGCTCTTGGCCTCAATAAGAATTGAAAAACCCAAATCTTTAAAAGAGAGGCATCATGAATGTTAGTGTTAGAGAATACTTCATAATTGAATTATGCTTATGTTGATAAGTATTTGAGCAAATTCCAATAACAATTCTAGAGGTGTCCAATTTGTTTGTTTATTTTAGTTCGTTGTCATTAGTCTCCAATTTGTTGTCAAATAACTCTAATTAGTTGTCAACGTAGTTAACATAATTATAGGAAGTTATTATGTTATCTTGTATATATAAATTTGTAATATTTTTTGATGAATAATAAGATACCAATGAGTCCTACTGTTCCATTCTCTATGTTTTTGTTATTGTTGTTATATTTTTGTTTTGGAATTAGAGCCATCATGCTCTAGGTTCTCCTCTCTTTCTTGTTGTCAAATATCCTTTGAATTTCTGTGACATTTTTTAAATGTTGTGTGTGGTGTTTTATGAAGGAGATTCTCAAAGGAGACACCAACAATTGTGAGATCTCAAAGAAGTGTAAGAGGCTCGGTCTCCTTGATAAGATGGCCCCAAAGTTTGAGATAGGAAAATCCTCTTCAAGTTTGCTGAGCACCTAGTATGTATTGTCAAATTCCAATTCCTCGGTCTTGGAGGAGATAATTGTTGAAGAAGTCTACCACCACCAAGCAACCTATCAACATGCTATCCTATAAAGAAAATCCCTTCTAGAATGCTCGTATTCAACACAAAAATGAAGCTTGGGAACACTTTGATTTGCTTATCACAATAGCAAGTGATAGCAACAATGCTACAACAAAGTTCACCATTTCTTAGAAATAGACAACCAATTCAAGGAGAAAGAAAGGGAAATTATTATTTTTTGGTAAAAAAGTCTATTTTCTAATGGAAAATCTCATGAACTTATATCTAATTGAATCAAATAAGAACTTAGAAGGTATATGTAGACACCTAAAATTGACCATTACATTTGGTCAATTTATCCCTAATTTGTTTATTCTTGTTCCCATTTATTAATTAAATATTCCTATTTATTTAATTAATATTTCTTATTTATTCCTATTTTCGTCTAATTCCCATCATCTATATTAATTAAATAATATTTTGTTATTTAATTAATATTCTCTATTTTCCTCTATTCTCCTAAGTCCTAGCCTAAGGTAGATAATTAATCTTAATTATTTATCATATCTATCCTACCTTACCCCTTCTCTCTCATTAATTAATTAAATAAATTCTATTTATTTAATTTCCCCCCTCACTTATCACATCCTCCAACTCTCCCACTTGCCCTCTAATCCTAATCCTAATTACCTGGTGTAGGTGCACCAAGTTCTAGTCCTTGAGTTAGGAAGGTTCAAGTTTGTGTTTTTGTGAGAATCATGGGTCATTTTAATGTAATAAGGCCATGCCAATGCCATTTTAGTGCTATAGGGGTCATTTTTGTGTCAATTAGGTGATTAGAGAGTTTATAGATCAATAAAGAGTTAAAAGGTGAAAAGTTGTCAAATTTGTAAGTTGCAAAATTACAACAAATTTGAAAGGAAATGGTTGGATTTTTGAAAAGTTGTTTTGGTGGTTGGAGTTGGTTGAGGGATGATAGTTGGTGTCTTTGTGTTTAAAAATACCTCATATTTTTGAGTTTGAGGTTGGAGAAACTGTGTTTGAAAGAAAATCAATAAAATCATATTGTTTCCTTGCAATGTTATGAGTTTTTCCAGAATTCCTAAAGTTTCTTTGTACTGTACGGTTTTGTACAGTGTGGTTGTGCTCTCTTTTTGATGGAAACTGGTGGGTAGCATGGTTAACTTCATCACAAACTTGGTTTGAAGGAATTTCATTTGTTTTTGTGCATTTGAGGGGCAATTTACTAAGGGTTGGTCTGTATACCCTGTTTAAGGGTTTTGAGTGCATTTAAAATGGCATATTGAGCCTTCCACCCACTGTATGCATCTGTGATTCAGTGGATAGGATTAGTTAGGGTTAATAAACATCCTTGCATCATTTCATGTGCAGGGGATGTCTGGATCATTGTTTTTTATGATGCCCTAGATGGCATTTTGGATGTTTTTACATGAAAAAGAGAGGTTAGAGAGGGTAAAAGTGAGAGATACAAAAGTGAGAGATAGTTGAGGGAAATCACTTTTAATGAATTTTTAAGCTTGTGCATGGTTATTAAAGGGTGTTGGAGTTGGTGGTAAGGTCTGGTGAAGTCTGGAAGTATTTTTTTCAATAAACCCTAGGGTAAATTGGGGAAAAGAGAGGGTTTTGGAGTTTGGGGTGTTGCAGGGCCTAACTGCCCTAAAGACTGTGGATTTTGTGTTTCTCAGGTAGGTGAGTGCTTCCCAATTGAGTATTGGGTTTTGTGAGGCGTTCCTAAGGTGGTTGCTTTGGAAATTAGGCCTATTTGGCTAGGTTGAGCAGCGTAGTTTGCATGATTTGTGGAAGTTGTTCCAAAAGAGCTATACGTGGGGTTGATGAATGTTGTAGAAGGATTTAATGGGTGCCTAGAATGATGGTTACTTGCAGAGGCTGTTAAGGAAAACTGAGAGTTAAGCTAGGAAAATTGGGTTTGTATACCTACAAGGGTGTCTATGTGAGAAAGTGGGAAATAAGCCAAGATTGAGTTTGTGAGTAGAAAGGTGATTTGAAATCCTTTGAATTGATAAAGTGAGGGGTTTTTCAACCTAGGTTTTTTATCAATTGGTATTAGAGCAAAGGGAGTAAGTCTCTTGAGGGAGAAGGTTGAAAGTGTGTGTGCAAGGAAAAGGTGAAATTGGAGGAATCAAAATGCCTCCTAAAGGAAGCATTGTTGTTAGGAAGATTGATAACCAGGCTAGAGAATTAGAAGCCTTGAAGAAGGAGGTTGCTGCATTGAGGTCTAAAGCTGGGGTTGACATAGATGAGAGTGATTTTGAAGTGGAAGAAACCTCTAGTGAAGAGGAAGAGTTGGATCCAAAGGATGTGAGGATGTTGAAGGTTTTGAAGGCTGTGAAAGGTGATAGACATGACAAAATGGAATTGCCTATGTATGGAGGTAAACTAGATGGTGAAGAGCTCTTGGATTGGATAGGGGCCACGGAGAATTACTTTGAAAGTGAGGAGATAGATGAAGAACACAAAGTGAAGAAGGCAAAAACCAAGTTAAAAGGATATGCTTTGTTGTGGTGGAACTTTGTGCAAGAAGAAAGGCAGAAAAAGGGGAAGGCTAAGATCACTTCTTGGGAGAGAATGAAGGAAAACATCAAAGGTAAGTTCCTTCCTAATGATTACAATGTTAAATTGCTTAAAAGACTTCAAAATCTTAGGCAAAAGGACTTAGATGTGCAAGCATACACCGAGGAGTTGTATAGGTTAAGTATAAGAACAAAACATGAGGAAGATGAGGAAGAGAGAGTAGCAATGTATCTTAATGTTCTAAGGTATAATATACAAGATGAAATCAATTTGATGACACCAAAGACAATAGAAGAATGTTTTCAAATGGCTATAAGGGCTGAAGAGAAAGTGAAGAGGAGATAAGAGAAGGCAACAAGAGGAAAAGGTAGTACTTCTAGGGGAAAAGGTACATTTTCTACATTAAAACAGTCCAAAGAAGATCAAGAGGATGCTGGTATAGGAAAAGAGCAAGTGGCTGAGTCTAGAGGTGGATGGAGAGGTGGAAGAACAAGCTATAGGGGCAGATATACAAATCAAGGAAGAGATCCAAATGTGTTTGTAGGAAGGTGTTACAAGTGTGGTGAGTTTGGTCATCCATTCTTCAAGTGTCCATAAAAGTTTGGTACTGCTTCTAGTGGAAGTGAGAGAAAAGGTGAAAAGAGAGTTCAACTTGTGCAAGAAGATGAAGAGGAAAGTGTCAATTCATCAAGTCATAATTGTGTAACTGAATTTGGTGAGAGTTTGATGCTACAAAGACAACTCTTGAAGGCCTCCAAGGAGAAAGAACCATTGCAAAGGCGAAGTCTTTTCAAGACCACTTGCAAGAGAAAAGGTAAAGTATGCAAGTTAATAATAGATTCAAGCTCCACTGATAATATAGTATCAAGGGAAATGGTAGATAAGTTGAGTTTGGTAAAAGTTCCTCAACAAACACCCTATAAGGTGTCATGGTTAAATGATGATCAATCACTCCTAGTCAATGAGCAGGCTTTAGTTGAATTTCAGATTAGAGGATACAAACATAGGGTGCTCTGTGATGTTCTACCAATGCAATGTTGCCATTTGTTACTTGGGAGACCGTGGTAATTTGATAAATGTGTTATGTATGATGGATGGGATAATACTTACCAGATTGTGCATGAAGGGAACTCATTCACTTTTTTTCCATTGCAAGAAGAAGACAAGGAGTAGAAAAGGGCAGAAAAAGTAATCACGATGGGTAATAAAGAGTTTGTGAAGGTTGAGTATAGAAAACAAAAAAAGTGTGTACAAGGTGAAGGTGTCAAAATAGTGAATTTGAAATGTGTCTCAGTATTGGAGAAAGAGAAAAATGTGATGATGACAAAGGCAGGCCAAGAAAAGGCCAAAAATGTTTTGTTTGTGAAGACTTCAGGTGGTTTAGAGAAGTGTGATAATACAGTAGTTGGGACAATGCTATGTCCACTTGTTGGAAGAAAGGTTGATGGTGGGAGTATTCCATCAGTACAGAGGTCAAAAACTCTGCTAAAATAGAAACATTTGGGTCTGAGAACCTGAAAGGAGATACAAAGGTAAAGGGTGAAGTGAACAGGGGTACTTGGCCAAAGCATTTGAATAAGTTCAAGTATGCAGGGATGATGAAGGACAAAGTTCAAGAACCAGAAGGTAAAGGTTTGTTTGTAGGTATGACTTAAATTTCAGTTGAGAGTAATGGTGGAAGGCATGAGGCAGGTCAGATTGCAGGGATGAGGAAATGGTAGGATGGACACAAGCTCAACAATGCAAGATATGAAGCAGGAACCGGGTATTTGTTCCCATGGAGGAGACTTCCACATCTTGGAGAATTTGTAAGACAAAGTCATGCTATGAAAGAGTTAGGTTTGAGTTAGTTTGGTCCTCAAGGTACATGAGTTTTTTTTTAGTGGGGGTGTATGGTGCAGGTGCACCAAGTTCTAGTCCTTGAGTTAGGAAGGTTCAAGTTTGTGTTTTTGTGAGAATGGGTCATTTTAATGTAATAAGGCCATGTCGAGGCCATTTTAGTGCTATAGGGGTCATTTTTGTGTCAATTAGGTGATTAGAGAGTTTATATAGCAATAAAGAGTTAAAAGTTGAAAAGTTGTCAAATTTGTAAGATGCAAAATTGCAACAAATTTGAAAGGCCACGGTTGGATTTTTGAAAAGTTGTTATTTTGGTGGTTGGAGTTGGTTGAGGGATGGTGGTTGGAGTCGGTTGAGGGATGGTAGTTGGTGTCTTTGTGTTTAAAAAGACCTCATATGTTCGAGTTTGAGGTTGGAGAAACTGTGTTTGAAAGAAAATCAATAAAATCATATTGTTTCCTTGCAATTTTTTGAGTTTTTCCAGAATTCCTAAAGTTTCTTTGTATTGTATGGTTTCATACAATGTGGTTGTGCTCTTTTTGTTTCCTTGCAATTTTTTGAGTTTTTCCAGAATTCCTGAAGAACTATGACATATTCAAGGTATGGTCACTTAATATTAGAGATCTTATTTCTCTACAAAAAAAGAGATGGTGCAAGGTCTTCTATTTTTTAAGAATGAAATGTTAATTGGAATGGTTGTTTATTGAGTAAAAACAATAGTCCACTAAATTTCCAATAAGGACAGATCAAAGGAAAACAAACATTCTTGAATTAATACATGTAAATGTTTGTGGTCCCATGCAAACCGAGTCACATGGGGGAGCTTATTACTTTTTTATATTTGTTGATGATAGCACCAAATAGATATACGTAGGTCTATTTCTTAACAAATAAGAGTGAATATTTTGAATGCTTCAAAGAATTTAGAACTATGGTGGAAAAATAGATAGCTCACAATATTAAGATTCTTATATCAAATCAAGGGGGAATACACTTTAGAAATTTTGGTAAATTATTGTAAAAAAATGACATTATTAAACAATACATAGTTCCTCATAATCCAAAGAAAAATGGTGTGGTTGAAAGGAAAAATAGAACTATAGTTGAGTATGCTAAGAGTATGCTCAAAGGAAAGAATCTCCCTAATAATTTGTGGGATGAAGCAATTAGTATAGCTATATATTTTTTGAATAGAAGACCAACCAAGAATCTAATAAAACTTATTTTGAGACTTTCATCAGTACTAAACCAATTGTTAGTCATTTGCAAAATTTTGGAAGTAAAACATTATATGCCATATTTCAAAAGAAAATAAGAGGAAACTTGATGTAAAGTCAATCAAATGTATTTTCATTGGTTATTGTGTTGATCATAAGGCATACAAAATGTATAATCCTAGTTACTCATAAAGTGTTTGCTAGTAGAGATGCTATATTTCATGAATATGTAAATGATATTCAAGAGGAAGCAAAGGAAGAAAACACTATATGGAAACTACTTGAAGAAGATAGTGAGAGATCAAATATGGGTAAAAGCAAAAAGTTATGTCACACTTTTAGCTAGCTAAATAATTTCATCCTAAATAGTTTTAGGGAAAATGTGACTTATACGTGGTGCATATAGTTTTGGGCGAAACCCTTTCATCCAAAACTAAAAAATAAAAAATTTCCCATTCAAATTTTGAAATGTGATTCAATTTATGTGTTTTTTTAAGGCAAAAGGGTTTCAACTGAAAGTGTTTGAAACCATTTTGACCAAAACTATGTGACAGCTTAACCCCTCTCTTGGGGCAAATTCAAAAAAACTTAAACTTTGAATTTTACCAACTACAGGTAATTTCATGAAAATATAAAAATACCATTTTTTAGATCTCAAAGTCTAGAATCTAATATTTTTTTTGATATTTTTGATTTGTTTTATTATATTTTTAAATTTTTTACTATAAGTAGGTTTTTGCAATCAAACATGAAGTTGATTAGAAATTTAAAAAAATTGTTAAAATTTATTCATTTTTTTTAAAAAATATATGGTACATTAGAGGAAAGAATTCTCTTCAAAAGGGTATAATTTGTTTTTTTAAATGATAAAAAAATTACACAATTTGATGTCCCATGAAAACTATGGCATTTTGGTGAAGTTTCACTTTAAAATGTTATTAACAAAAAAATATTCATCAATTTTTATTTTTCAATGGACTAGATATTGAAGTTACCTATTTGTGGAAAAAAATTAGAGTAAAAATTATTTGCTCATTTTTTTGTTACATCCCATCAACCTCATTTTTTTATGAAATTTTCAACAATTCGAATTTTGCTTTTAAACTTATAAAAAATATTACAAACCAATTTTTTATTTTTTTAAAAAAATTACAAGTATAAACTTCATCAAGAGTTATACATTTAATTAATTTACACCATTTTAAAATTCAAAACATAAATCACTTTTATGTGGTCAAAGTTGATTTTTCTTATTTGTGTTGGTCATTTCCTTTAAAAATTGTGACACAAGTTTGTGCTTTTACCCATATCATAGATCAACAAACTCATGATCAAAGTGGACATGAAATAAGACAAAGTTAAGCTACTCAATCTAACCAAATAATGTTGCATTAAGAAGATCAATGAAGAAAATCAAGACACCAATAAAGTATAATGACTATGCTCTAATGACTCAAGTAATGAGTCTAAATGAACCTCAAAATTTTGAAAAAGTTAAGAATCATAAAAAATGGATGAATGCTATGCAAATGGTACTTGGGAACTAATTGAATCACTTGAAAATAAAATTCCTATATAGGCTCTAAATAGTTGTTTAAAACTAAGTTAAAAGTTAATGGTAGCATTGATAAATTCAAAGATAGATTGGTTGCAAAAGATTACTCACAGAAAGAAGGAATAGATTATGAAGATACATTTGCAAATGTTGCTAAAACGAACATTATTAGACTTATGATTGCACTTGCTACTAAGTTTAATTGGGATCTATATCAAATGGATGTTAAGTCAACACTTTTTAATGGTGATTTAAAATAAAAAAATGTATCTTATTCAACCTGAAGGATTTGTAAAGAAGGGAAAAGAACATTTGGTATGCAAGTTAAATAAAACATTGTATGGTTTCAAACTGGTACCAAGGTCATGGTATGGGAAAATCGACAACTTCTTTCAACAAGGGGTTTTCAAGAGTAAGAATGATCAATTGTACGTAAAGAAAGATGAATGTATGAAAATGATGTTTTGATTTCATTGTATGAATCAATCATAACAAAAAGTGCTATATAGTTGATTGATGAAATCAAAAGAGATTTATCATAGACATTTGAAATAAGGGATCTTGGCAAAATATATTATTGTTTAAGAATTGAAGTATGAAGACAATATGGTAAGACTTTGATTGCTCAAAGTAAAGTAATTATGTACAAAGAAATTGATCCAGAGGTTTAATATGCAAGATTGTAAAGCGGTATCTACTTCATTATAATATAATTGAATGTTAAGTTTTCTATTGATAATGATACTACACAAGTAAATGGGACTTTGGATACATAGATGGTGGGAAGCTTGAACTACTTAACCACAATAAGACTTGATATTGCATATTCAGTTAGCATACTTAACCAATTCATGGCTAAACCACTTGAGAGTCATTGGAAAGCAACAAAGAGATTTATTCAATACCTACATGGTACCATACATTTTGATATTGAATATACTAACCATTTAAACATTGGGTCGACGGGTTATTCATATTTTGATTGGGCATGTGATCTAGATGATCAAAAATCCACAATTGGTTACGCATTCAACACATGTTCAACTATTGTTTCTTAAAGCATCAAGGAGCAATCAACCATTTCCTTGTCATCTACTAAAGTTGAGTGAAACACATTGTGCAGTACTACTTTTAAAGTTGTTTGGCTTAGGTGCATTCTTGAAGATATGAGACACAATCAAGAAAGATCAACTCCAATCAAGTGTGACAATCAAAATTCAATCAAATTGGCAAAACATCCTATTTATCTTGCAAGATCAAAACATATTGAAACTCAACATCATTTTTTATGAGAAAAGATTTAATCACAAGAAATAGAGCTGCAATATTGTAACACAAGTGACAACATAACTGACGTATTCACTAAGTCATTGGGCAAGATAAAGTTTGTACTATATAGAGATATGTTAGGAGTCCATCAAAACTCAATTATTCATTAAAGAAGAGTGTTAGAGAATAATTTATATGTGAATTATGCTCGTATTAATAAGTATTTGAACAATTATAGAAGTGTCCTATTTGTGGTCAGTTAGTTTTAGTTTGCTGTCATTAATCTCCAGTTTTCTGTCAACTTAGTTAACATAAGTATAAGAAACTGTTGAATTATCTTGTATCTATAAATTTGTAATATTTGTTGATGAATAATAACCAGCAAGTCTTTCTGCTGTTCCATTCTCTGTGTTTTTCTGTTTGTTAGCACGCCTGCGGGATATGAAGATTGTCGAGAAGTTTTCTTTAAAACAAAGGAGCCCGTTAAAAGTGCAGGCTACTACTCTAAAACAAAGAATCCATGACCTATTTCATTGAGGAGCTCGCCAAGCTTGGAGAAGGAGAGTCTACAGACCATTATTAACAAACAAGTCTCCAACTTGATCAGTTTATGTTTGCCAGCATAATCCCAGCTTGTGTCAAAATGGGAGCTTTGGAACAGGGTATGGACACCCATCAAAGCATAAAGATTAGAGGATTTTTGTTGCAACTGCCCTGGTAGACATGTATGCGAAATGTGGAAGGATAGAAGCTATTTGACATGTTGCCTCAAAGAAATGTGGTCTCGTGGGCTGCAATGATTGCAGGATAAGCACAACATGGATTTGTCGAAAAGTTTCTAGAAACTTCCAAGAAAATGCAATTGGCAGGTCTTGAACTAAATTCTGCCACCTTCACTGGCATCCATGCTCGCGCTAGGTGGGGAGTTTTGGAGCAGGGAATGGACATCCATCAAAGCATAAAGGATTACAATCATGCATCCAAAATATGGACGATCCATGATCACTTAACCTATTAAAGACTGAATGCTAAAACAAGCGCACATAAACTTGGTAGAATGATCAAATTGAATGTAAACAATGACAGTTACTTGTTCTTCTTCCTTGACCAGCAACGCCTTTCTCTCTTCAGATGCCTACAAGCAAACTTACTAAAAGAAACCATGCCTCTGCAACCAAAAACCTGAAAGCAAACAAAAATAAAATCTCCCACACCTCCCCATTGCTCGATCATTTTAAAATATAAGAGCAAGTGGAGCCGTTCCATTGTGCTTCCCCACTCTTCACCCAATTGACTATTATTAGCTATATGCTATGCACAGAGCGGTGATGGCTCCGTTTACATCAGTTACAGCCGAAGAAATTAAATATAATAGTTCTAAAATGTCCCTAAAAAACTTACGCATTTGTGTGCAAATTTTATATCAATACACACTGCTAGATATGTGTCGTCTTTTATTGTTCAATATTTTGGTGACAAACATTAGAGGCATATATATACAATAGTATTTAACTTATGATTAAAATTCAAGGTCAAGGTAATGTTTGAGTTGAATATATTAATGATGTAAGAATTTACATTGAATATCTTATTATGGTAAGGAGGGTTATTCTCAAATTATTGATAAAACAATTATTTATTTTGTGATTAATAAATTATCTATTAAGAAAGATCCATATGGTCAAGAAGAAAAATAGTATGTTATGTATATTGGTGGAAACCAATGGTTTAAGCTTGCATCAAAATATACTACTAGATCATTATAAGTAGTTTGAGTAAATTTAAATAAATCAAAATTAATTATGTACTGAAATGGTTATTGTGATTAAAATGAGAATAATGATAGAAATTGTAAAGCTAGACTATGAATAACATCAGTTGTTGTCTCTTTTCTCATGAAACAGTAGCATATAGGTAGTTTGCAATAATTATACATTCATATTTTGAATTTGTGTATTATACAAGTGAGGTTGTTTGAAAATGAAGAAATTAGAGGGAACAAATATAATATGATTTTAAGTATTAGAGTAGAGATAATGCTTGAGGAAAAAACAATGGATTGGAATAACTATGCTTACATGATTACCAAATTACATATTTTGTAAGTTTCAAATGCACAAATAATAGGAGTGGAAGCACCTGTTTCATAGTGATGGTAATTTAATATAATTTCTTAAGGAAAACACAAAGGTCTTCTAGTTTACTGCAACTACGTTCATGTCATGTTCTTTTTCTACATCCTTTCTCTCTTTAAATTGTTGACTATTAGTTTCATTATAAGTGAAAGAATGTGATGAATTTTGAAAATATTAATTTTAATGATGTTTAAGTGGGACACACTATTGTGTTGAAACCATAATAGCACTCTCTTTCTATATTTTTCTTTCTCTTTCTCACACTTTCACTCTTCATCTCTCTCTATATTTCTACCTCTCCCCTCTTCCTTCTCTCCTCTCTCTATCCCTCTCTCACCTCCCTCTCTCTCTCTCTCTCTCTCTTTTCTATTTTCCCTCTTTCTCTTCCTCTTTAATTTTTGTTAATCCCCCTCTCCCTCTCTCACGCACACATACATGCACGGAACCAACACTATTTAAACCTCTCCCTCCTTTGCCACTTATTTTATTTCCACATCACCTTAATTCCTTTTCAATTAAATCCCAAATTAATCAAAACATAATAATGCAATTGTCTTGGTAGACATGTATGATGTGGGGCTATACATAGGGCACTTAATTTTTTCAACATAGTGCCTCAAAGAGATGTTGGTCTCCTAGCCAACTTTGGAATTGAGCAGTTGTCTATATTACCCTCGTTTAGTCAAAGAGCGGAGGGGTATAGCTTCCTATCAGGTCTTGGTGAGTTTAAAGAGCACATTCTAAATTTTTACTATTTACTATCTAGGATCTCTTCTTATTTTATTTTGTTCATTTTTCTTCCGTCTATAATTCTGTTTTTCATTATATCCCTGATATTGGTGACGGAATATAAAAACACACTCTAAACTTAAATTTTTTTGGTAATTAATAGACCCTTCCATTGATTCTTACTCGACTTTGATGACTAAACTTAAAAAACACCTTCTAAATGACTCTGGATCAGTCTTACTCTGTTCCATCATATTATTCTGTCTCATTTTCCTTCCATTTACTGATCTGTTTTCCGTTGCGCTCTTCTTAACTTTCCAATATCACTGTCACTATATCGGTTAATTTTTTTAAAAAAAAATAAAAAAATCATCAAAACTGCAAACTTCATCATCAAAATTCACTCCAAAAAACTAATCTCAAACGAAAATTACAAACTGTATAAGATATTTTTGGTTGGTGATCCCTATACTTATTTTAGGTCCTACAGACTTCTGTGTCTCTAAGACGTTATTAAAATATTATATTTCATTTCAATCTCTCTTCCGCCACGCTACAGCACGTTTAGCTGTGCCCTACCATCAGCATGGCGAGGTCCGCAGTCAAAAGTTCTCCAACACGTCATGCCGGCACAAGTCATGCCGACGGCTACTTCCTACCTGTACGTCTCAATCTAATACCCAGCTGTGCTCGACTCCAAGCGTCTGAAGCCTTTGGTTTCTCAGCGGGACCTACTGCTCGCACGCGGCTTTAGTCCATACACATTGTGGCCGACAGCCGGGAACAGGGCATGACAAGCAATAGTTGGTGATAGAAAAATATAATCCAGCTGCTTATTGGACGGAGATGGCTTCTTCATGCCTGTGATTTAATCGGAGGACACAGTTGGGGCAAAAAAAAACCTATTATCCTTTTTCCCTGCAATGAAAAAATGGATAAAGACCTTCGAATGACAAACCAGTGAATAAGTTGGCGCGACTGTGTCCTCCTGATTAAATCACAGCATGAAGCAGCCACCTTTGCCCAATAAGCAGCTGGACTACATTTTTCTTCCACCAACTATTACATGTCATGTCGAGTATCCGGCTGTCTGCCACAAAGTGTATGGACTATCTGAAGCCGCATGCGAGCGGTAGGTCCCGCTAAGAAACCAAAAGCTTCAGACACTTGGAGTCAAGCACAGGTGAGTATAAGATTGAGACCTACCGTCGGCATGTTGATATGTTGGAGAACTTTGGACTGCTGACATCGCCATGCTGATGGTCGGGCACAGCTAAACGTGCTGGAGCGTGGCGGAAGAGATATTTTAAAAATTAAAAAATATAACCGATACGGTGCAGACAGTGACGGTTGAGAGTTCAGAGGTGCGCAATGGAAAACAGATTGGTAGATGGAAAGAAAATGAGACGAAGATTCCTACGGAACAGAGTAAGAGACGTGTCCAGGAGGTCAAAGCTTAGAATGTGCTCTGCCGGCGGGCGGTCGCCTTTCTTTGTCTTGGCATCCCTTCCCTTGTGCTTTATGCCTCTATAAATTGCATCCTCGTCTGCCCCTCTTTGTTCTACCCAACCCAAGTTGATAACTCATCCTTGTCCGCCCCTCTTTGTCTTGGCATCCCTTCCCTTGTGCTTTATGCCTCTATAAATTGCATCCTCGTCCGCCCCTCTTTGTTCTAGCCAACCCAAGTTGATAACTCAATTTGCATTCTATAAATTGCATCCTCGTCCGCCCCTCTTTGTTCTACCCAACCCAAGTTGAGAACTCAATTTGCATGCTCTCTTAATGAGTGCGTGCTACGAAATGTTTGCCTGCCTCTGCAATTCAATGCGCGGGCTAGTTGTCCTAGTGATACGTCGCTATTTCCTTCTAAGAAGCTTGCGTTGGGAAAACTTATGAGTGTCTGACTGCTGAGCCGCACCGGTCCAATTATAAAAGCACTTGAGTCGCTGGAGAGGATGTCTGGATGAGAAAGAATGAAGTGGAGAAAAAGATGGGCCCGGGTGGAATCCGTTCCGAAGGCGTTAGAAGCAGCGAAGAGGAGCCGACTTTGATTGCGGGTCTGGAGAAAACCGTCCTCTGACCATGACGACTGATCCGATACTTCACCTCTCTGGCAATTTGGTCCCCGTGGACGAGAGCCCCATCCATCACGACATCTACCGAATTCCTCCATGTTTGGACAGGTGTGTACGTCGGAAACGGCTAGAATCCCCAGTTCAAGGCCATCATTTCTTCGACCAGTACGGCCTCGTACTCTTGCATGGCATCGTAGCTCTGCAGTAAATGGCGATGCCATGCAAGAGTACGATTCCGTACTGGTCGAAGAAATGATGACCCGCGCAGAACTCGAACTGCGGATTCGCGCCGTTTCTAACGTACACGCCTTCGAAAACATCGCAAAAGTGGGCCACCACTTCGAGGTCGTGACGGACTGCCTCCTATAGCTGGTACGTTATAGTCAACATGCCGGCAGTTTACAGTGGAGGTCCTCCTCACGGTAAAGTGTTGGGATTGTTTAAGGTCTTCCATTTTACAGTGGTCACCTTCACAGTAAAGTGCTGGCTGTTTAAGTTGTTCCGTGATGGACGGAGTTCTCGCTTACGGATGCAAATTTGTTAGAGAGTTGAAGTACTGGTCGTTTTGGTTAGAGAACGTTTATCTCGATACCCACAAAAATCAATAAATATCCCCAAAAAACCAATATATACTTTTAAAAAAATCTTTTTTAAATTTTTATTTTATTTTTTGATTTATGTAAGATCATTAAATTTTGAATATTGTAATTTTTTTTATAAAATGTAAATGTGTATTTTTATATATTATATACTTCTAATATAATATCGAGAGCCTTCCTCCTCCTCTTAAAAATACATATATTGTTCATTCAGAGGTATTTCTAAGTGAAAGAAGTTTTGAAAAAGTATGATTGTTAAGATCACAGGTATGAGCAGTGATATGGAGAGGGATTATTGTTTTGTTCTCTCTTAGTGTTCTTTTGAGAATCAAGGATATCGGTGTTTATCACCTTTCAAAAAGGTTGGCTTCGCTTTCATCTGTTTTAGAGGCTTATAGAGGACTAATGGTGGCAATACCTTCCTAGGGTTTTTAGTTCTTGAAATTTCTATACCTTCATAACCTAAAATGCTATGCATACCTAAAACCCTAAGATCATCCTATACTAGGGTTTATGCCTTATGAAGATTGTCAATACAAAGATTCACTTTTCTTATATTTTGAAGGTGAATTGATATAGTCACTGGAGGGTCACTTAAGTGAACACTTAAGGGGGTCACTCATTAGATAACCGACCCTTCCTCTTAGCTTAACTAGCCAGGCAGGCTAATAACCTATATTATACTGCTCAAAAGAAGATCGATGGTAATGATTCAATTAATTGATTGGCAAGAGTCGAGGATCAAAGGTGTGCATTTAAAGTTGGAGAACGGTCGTTTCACTAGTCTACACTTTGATGGGTGTTTGCATGTCATTGTCACTGTCCAGTTACATATAGTTTTGTAACTGTATTGTTACAGCGATGGATTTGAGGAGATTACTAGTGTATTGAGAAGGTTCCAACCGTGGTCTAAGCTCTGTTAGTATGCGTTGAAGATGATAATACTAGTTTTATGTTGATATTAAAAAAAGAGAGGGTTTTTGAATAACAGTTTTATATGATGCCACTGTATTACTGTATTCATGGAGTTTTATTTTTCTTTGCACAGTTCAGTGTAATCTGAATGAGATCATAGACGATGGAAGTCTGATTGGACAGTGTGTAACAATGCTCTGATCGTGTAAATGTCAATGTGAGTTTCCTTGGATTGAGGAGTGTGTTTTGAAGAAAGAACAGTGTGTCAAGTTGGGTAATAGGGCTCTAAAGTTGCAGATGTCCATTAATGTTGTCGAGGGTTGTTTGTTATGACAGAGAACATGATTTTGTAATAGTCTTTTTGTGCCATCTTTTTGTCCATTCAAAGATTTTTTTTTCAAGGTACGTATAGAGGTTGAAATTCTTTTATTCATACATACATCAGTTTAAGTCTTGTTTGTGCTTGTTGAAATAAGAAGATTCTTGTAAAGAAGCTATGACACATGTATGCAAGCAGAGATAAGGGTTGAATGTTCATTTTTCTGGAGCATATTGTAAACAGAGTAGTACTTTATAGTATATTTTTCTTTCTTTTCTTATTGGAGTTGGTGCTCCTGTTTATTGTTGGAGTTGGTGATCCATAGGGAGTTGGTGCTCCTAGATATATTGTAATTAGTGAGATTTTGGTCAATGAGACCTAATGGTGAACAAATTGTGAGGATTGGATTGGTCCAACTCACATAGTGGTTTTTCCCTTTCGGGGGTTTTCCACTTATAAATCTTGTGTCATGGTGATCTTTATGTGTTTGCATTGAAGTTTATTTAAAGTTTTTTAAATGCTTTGTTTTTTGCATCACCGATTCACCCCCCTCTCAATGATCTTGATTATTCATACATATCTAACATGGCCCAGTATTCGGGACCCGTCCATGCATCATTTGCATAATAATCTACTCCCTAAGTTACACTTAAGGGGGGTGTTGGTGTGAATAAATGTTTTGTAGCTAGTTAATTCACTTACTAGGGACTTAGGGGACATATTCACATGTTAAGTTTACTTAGGTCTAAAGATTCTTTCTAGAAGACTTAGTTGTCATGTTTGTTGGTATGTGGTAACTGATCATGCTATACTATACACTCTTCATGTATCCTCACCGAGGCCCGGGCAAGGGTTCGAGGGCAGCAACCCCCGAGAAAAAAATTTCTCCTACTTTTTCACGTCCTCACTGAAAAAGGAAAAAATCGACTTTATAGAACCCTAATTCTGGAAGCTTCTAAAAAGCTTTTTATAAGTGGTTCGGATGGGGGTTGCAGTATGAGAAGGCGATTATTCACGAAATTGTAATAAATTTTGCACTAGATAATAAAATCAGTGGATAGTTGTTTTGTGGATGTAGCTCGGATTAGGTGAACCACGCTAAATTCTTTGTGTTAATTTTTATGTGTGTGTTTTATTACTCTGTTTATTAATTAAATTTGCATTTAACTTGTTAGATATCTGCCTTCTAACCCTAACAATGTCTAGATCTTATCTTTTGACTTTTATGTCAAGTTAGTTGTCTCATATCATAGGATTAAGATACTTGCCATGATCTTGTCTAATCCTATGTCTTGCCTTGGTTATATAACCAAGGGGTTCTCATACATTGTATATTGAATCCATATTGGAGGACTTGTTGGATAATCAATTCCATTGGAATCATGAGCATCGCATATTGATCTCTTTGTTCTTTCCATTTGGCCTCTAGATCTTGGGCATCTCCATAGAAAACTCTAACAATAAGGCATATTAGAATACAAATTTAAATATCAATAGGTATTTTACATCTAGGTATTTCATATGAATACTTTGGATTGAGGTCATCACAACCACCTAAAATGAAAAACAAGAATGTAAAATCAATTTGTGTTTGCCATGATTCAAAGAGTGATACTTTGATTGTTGATTCATCTTCTTCATCTATTGAAATAGAAAATTTATACGGTCCTAGATATAAAATAATTTAAAAAATCATATACAAAGGTAAAGGACTTACATTGAATGAGGATGGTATTATCGAACTAATTGACATAAGTCAACATGAAGAACATAAGGTTATTGGATATATGCCTAAATATACCAAGAAGTTGTTAAAAGAGCATAATAAAAAATAAGAAATATTCAATATATATGATTTATTAAAAAATGCACTTTAAGGATACAATTTTTTCATATATACATACAAATACTACAACATTTTTTATTGTATGTAATTTAGTTATAAATGTGTTAATATTTTATTATATTTTTAGATACTAGATTCATAGGGGGAATTTCATGATTACAATTGTTGTTTTCACACACATGATGCCTACTTTAAATGGTTATACATACTTTTTATTATTTTATAGGTAGAAATGATCATTGATTGTTGGCTCAACTAGGGTTATATGGTATAGATTTTGAGATGTTATAAGAGATAGGTTCATATGATGAATAAATTTTGGGATTTTATTTATATATCTATTTACTTCTAGATGATAATATTTGAGATTGTTAATGTGCACACACACACATATGTCATTCAGGGTTTTGGTTTCAAAGGATCACATATTTATTGAGGTTATATTTAGATGGTTTATAATTTTAGAGGGATTATAGTATTTTATAGGGGATAAATTTAAATGATTTACTAATTTTTATAGCCCATTATCATTATCCTATTTGTTCTTATCTTTTTGCTTTCATCATTATATCTTTGATCTTAGGTGATCTTATACTAAATGTGGTTTATGTTTAAAAATTATATGATTTACCTATGGCTATACTTGTTTATAGCTCACATGGAACTTATGTTTACACAAGTATCTACCATGTTGGACAATTATTTCTTTATCCTCGTCATTTAGGGGCAACATTGGGGTATCCTATCACCCTTGGCTACATGTGCTTATTCTTCATTTTATAGTATACTCTATTGAACAATTATCACATAATGGCACCTTTAACATTTATGATGTGATTACTGCATGTCACATAATAACATCCTTTTACATGTATTTCTCTCCATTCCTTTAATTTAATGCATCTCTTTTTTGAAACTAATTGGAAGTGGCATACATTATCAAATTGATACTCTATTGACTATGATTATCATGATTAACAAATAATTACATTATTTATTATTTTTCCTAACAAATAACTACATGGTTTCCTAACATGCCTAACAAATGATTGTATGGTCTCTTATCATGCCTAATAAATTATTGTATGGTTTCTTATCATGCATGATAAATTATTGTATGGTTTCCTATCTTGCCTAATATATTATTACATGGTTTTCCACCATGTGTAATAGATGTTTACATGGTTTCCTGTTGTACCTAATGGATGATTACATGGCTTCATAATATGCCAAATGAATCACATGAATTCCTACCACGCCTAATGGGTCATATAGCTTCCTACCATGGCTAATGGATAGCACATATTCCTACCATACAGAAAAATGACACTTTTCTTTTACCTTTTTTATTGTAGACATTATTGAGTAGTTATTAGTTGTGCCTATTTTAACTACTTGTCAAATATCACTCATTAGAATATTTTTGTGTTTTATTTTTTTCAAGATGGAGTTCTCATTGTGAGGAGAGTTTGCAAAAATCGTCATCTTTATTTATATGCTTTTCACATTCCTATTCATGGTAGTTCACATGCAAGTCAAGGTGGGGAAAAATGCAATACTAAAAAATGTATACCTTGCACTTTTAACCTCTATTTTTGACCCACTTTGTCTAGGTTGTCCCTAATACAATTACCAATATACAAAATGACATATTCTAGCATGAAATTTGGAAAAATAACATGAGCCCACCTCCTCAAATTTCAAAGGTCTAGACCTAGTTTGAAATCTCTTACATTCAATAACAAATCCAATTGCATGACACATAAGTGAACCAAGTTTATTTCCATTGGTATGGATTTGACCCCAAGAATTTTTAAATCAAATTTAGAAATGGGTCTAAGCTGATTCCTTTTCAATTATATATTATAAACCCACTAAACTATGACAATATTAAAATTACATGCTAGGGTGTTATATAAAAGGAGTAACCCTAATTTATTATGATCACCTAAAAAATCATAGAGATCTTTCATACATGTTCCATCATCATTATTACTAACATCAATGGTTGCACATGAATATGCATATAACATGATTGTTCAGTGGGTCTTTGAACTTATCAAAACTATCAAATCAAAAATTAGTGGGTTGACCAAAGCAAAAATCCTTAACTAGCAAATTTTGAAAGGTCTTATTATACAATGCTAGTCCTTTATTAAAGGTACATATCAAGGAAAACAAGAATCTAAATTTTATATATATTTAAATTGAGGTCCTCCATAAATATTGATTACATACCTAAATTTCAAATTTACAAGCATGGAGATTATTTTTGCATGCACAAAAAACCCAAAACATTAGGCAATCGATTTCCTAGTTTAGATGCGATCATTTGGTAAAATTACAAAGTTTTAACATAGAAGAAAATCAATCAATGACACCCATCCCATTCAAATCAACATTGAATCTAAATATAAGTACCTTTATTTTATTTTATTAGTTTCTACATTTATTTATAGTCATGTTTCTATAGTGTTATCAATCCCGACTCATTATCTTAGAGCAACTTAATCATCATATATATTTAATTAATTTTATCCTAGGTTATATGTATAAGAAGCATATTTTTCCTTTACAAATGTTCATAAGTACTTTTCCTATTTTTTTTAAATTAGTTGTTAAGATTTTCCTATAAGCTTTCAAGTCTAAAATTGTCAAAAATAGTTGTCTTGTGCCAAAAATATTATCCAGTCACTATAATTGTCTCACTTTATGAGAAAGTACTTCTTCTCCATACAAAAAAGTACTTTCAATTAACACACATCCATATTCCCTATCAAAAACCACTCCATCAAGATGTAGGTGCTAGGGGAGAGGACCTAGTAAATGGGTGCACACCAATAGCCACTATGGTGTCACACACATAGGGCCTAATTAAATATATTAAAAAACTAGTAGTTGAAAAATGCAATTGTAAAAAATGAATAAGGCACCACTACATGTAGATATGTACATGGGTAACTACATTCTTTAAGGTGTACAAAATAAAAGATAGTATGGTTGCAATAGATGACCACCTACACAAATTGTGTGTCTTTACATTTTTTGGAATAAATTACCTGTAAATATTTTACAAAATCCACCTTTTTGAAAAAGGCACCAAATTCAAATGAGGACAAGTTTTTTTATTGAAGAAAAAGCTATAAAAAAGAATACATGCAAACATTATACAATAACTAGTTGTATCAAACATCAGCCCATGAAACTAATGTCTATAGTAGCTAGAAAAGAGCAGCTATAAGGCCATAAACAACAACAAAATAGTGAAGAAGTATATGCCTGTAACAAGAAGATTGATGCCAATAGCCTAAAAATAACAAACTTAAATAAGAATTACATAACAACAATGAAGAATTGACCATTTAAGCCTGCAATTACATTGTCTTAGCGTCGAGAACTTGCATAATAAGTTGTCCATAAATAACAAAACAAATACTACTCAACAAAGAATAATGAGCATCATAAGGATTGAGTTCAGCGGCATGGATAAGCCCACAACTCTTATATCAACATGATATCTTACTATTTCTAAAACAATTACATCACATATATCCATTCTGATTGTATGCTCTTCTTCAATGATTGATTGAACCCTGTGAAGTTTCCTTCACATTCGCTGCAATGTAAAAAAAGAGACAAGATACCCATGGAATAAGAAGCAATCCATATCTCAAAACCTTCTTGAATTTATCCGCAGACTCAATTTGAATTAATCGGAAACCAACTTCAACTGGAGATGCATCCAACACCTTGAGAGGTAGGCAAAACTTTGGCTTGAATCTGAGACAACAGGGACACCACTTGGAGATAAAGCACATCACAAGTATTGCCCTTCTTTCCCAAGTAAGACTCGAGGCTCAAAACAAGGGTAAGCAGATTGGAATAAATAGCATGTAATTCAATCTCAAGGGGGGAGAAGGAGCAAGTCAAAGTAGCTTGCCATCGAAACCTCCATATGTTTTAAATTAGGATAAGTCGACAAGAATTGGATAGCACATTGTGAGCGGTAGAGTATCCAAGAAGAGGATATTTCCATGACCAAGGAAAATGGAATAGGGTTGGTAAAGAAGCAAAGAGTGCACTCCAGAACTTGCGAGCATGAGGGCAAGACCAAAAACAATGTTTAAAGGTCTCAATCTTACTACAAAATGAGCAAGAGGGGGGAGGATGAAGGAATTTGAGGTGAACTCCAACCAGGAGTTTAGCATGCAAAAGCTTCCAGGTAGTGAGTTGGGATTGTGCATTAGCTTTGGATTGCCATATTTGCAAGTTGAGTGTGTTCCACATTGGTCTTCTGAGGTTGCAGCACCAAATAGAGAGAAGTCGGCATGACAAGGCCAAGGTAGGGATGAGTTATTTGTAGAGAACCTTGAGTGGGAAAGATCTAATACAACCTCCACTTGGCCACCTCCAATCAATGAAAAATCTCGAATGATAGCTAGTGGACATGAGAATGGAGAGGTTCAAGGGAACCATGTTTTCGATTTCCAACACAGTGGGTTTGTCTTTGTGATTTAAATTAAAACCAAGTCTAAGTTGTTGCCAAGATTACTAGTGGGATCCCATACGTCGTTGAATATTTGGATACCCTTTTTGAAAAGACATTTAGCTTTCATCCTAGGAATTTGGCAAGAGGCAGATTATTGTCTTGAATTAGATGATTCCATCAAATTGATGAAGATGCAAAAATAAGCCCATGGTTGAAGGACTGATCAAACCAAGACAACTTTTGAGAGACCAACTACCACACTGTCCATATGTAATTTAGGGGGGTTGAACCATGGAGTTTAAAGTAGTGTGCTAGAAGGATCTTGTCATTCCATTGGTTTGAACTCCAAGCTTTGCCAGAGGTAGCAGTTTGGATACGGTATCTAATCAACACCTTCCATGGAGCATTTCCATCAAAGCTCTACTTATCCATTTAGTTGAAAGACAAATTCCTTGAGTAAACGGGTCAATGATGCCCAATCCACCCTTCTCCTTAGGGAGAATATAATGAGACCATGAGGTATCAGGCCTTCCTTTTTTGTTTCCTCATTTGGACCAAATAAAATTGTGAATTAGCTGGGTGAGCTGGTTGTAACAGGCTTTGGAAGGTAGCTAGCAAGAGGAAGTAGAGACATGACTGGCCAAAAGAATTTTATTAGCCACCTTAATACGCCCAACCGTTGAGAGAAAGCAATTAGTCCAGGCCAACGATTTGGATTTGAATTTGTTAAAGAACCATCTCGACATGTCCTTCAAAGAAACTCCTAACCCAAAAGGAATGCCAAGATATCGGGATATGGTTCCATGCTTAATTTCTTTTCATTCCTTAGGAATCCATGGAGGATGGGAGCTAGGACTTGCCATACAAAATTTAGTTTTATGCATAGCTAACTTGGAGCCCGAACATTATAGTAGAAATCAAGAATATCCAATAAATTATTGATGTCATATGTTGAATTTTGTATAAATATCAAGCTATCATCAACAAAGTGGGAATTAAGTGTCATGCAATTACTAGGGAGAGAGATTTCATGGATGAGCGAATTAGATTGGGCATGTTGGAAGAGGTAACCAAGAGCATCAACAATGAGCACATAAAGAAAAGGAGCTAAGGGGCAACCTTGGAAAATCAATTTTTGGAGTGGAAATTGAGGGGAAAGGGCTCCATTAATGGCCAATCTTGCATTAGCATCCATGAATAACATACAAACATGAGCACAAAATTTAGGGCCAAATCCCATGAACCATTGGAGCATCTTGAGGATGAATGGCCATCTTATACGATCATAAGCTTTGTAAAAGTTGAGCTTGAGGATCAAGGCATCTTGAGCTATTTGTTGGGCCCATTCAGATGATTCCCAAGCAAGGATTAGATTATCAAGAATGAATCTGCCCCCAAGAAAACCAATTTTCTCGAGTCTAACAATTTCTTATGTGATGGGTTTAATTCTTTTGGCAAGGGCTTTAGCCATGATCTTATAAGATGTGTTGAGTAAAGTAATGGGGCGCCAACCATTCACTGAGTATTCTTATTTCCCTTTGGGTATTAATTTAATCAAACCTTGGTTAATGATCACACCCAGGGATCCAGTTTTTATCCCCTGCAAGTAAACATTGTAAAAATCTTCTCTAATATGGGGCTAGAGAGTGAGATAAAACTCCATAGGAAGGCCATTTAAACCAAGAATTTTTTCCAAGGCCAAATTATACATGACTTCGTCAATCTCCTCCAAGGAAAGGTTGTGGTCAAGGAATTTGTTGTAGTCTTGATGAATTTTTTGAGGAATATAATTAGCAAGAGTGTCTTCCAAAATGGGAATTAAGGGGTCCTTAAAGGAATCATCAGTAAATAGTTGTTTGTAATGCTAAAAAAAAAATCATGATATTCTCTTCAATGGTTTGCAACACGCCATCATCAAATCTAATGACATAAATGTGTTCTTTTTTGTGTTTATGTTGCAAAAATTAAAAGAAAATTTTGGTGCTTTTGTCTCCCTATTTGAGCCATTGTAATCGAGCTCTCAATTGGGAACCTTTACCCTTATAAGCATCTAGTTTTTGAAGCAGATTTTCAATATTAGCAATTGCTAGTTGTACATGAATGTTGTGAGGATTGTTGTCCAAAAGCTCCTTATTTTGAGCAAGCTATCCTTTGAGAGATTTCTCAGTTTTCTAATGTTTATTTTCCATTCTTCTATCAAAGTCATGAAGGAAATGGGTGCATCGGGCAATAGTTCTTTCCCACACGCCTATCCATCTATCTTCTTGGGGTTTAGGCTCAGCCTTCCAAATAGCTAGAAGACCAGCAATACATTCCCAAGTTTGGAGATGCAAAACATTTAATTTGTAGGGAAGGTCATTAGGAAGGGAATTAGCTCCAAGAAGGGATAAGGTGGTGAAAATGGAGAGGTGGTCAAAGAGTGTGGCAGTTAAGTCAAGATGAATGAGATAGCCAACAGGGGAATGCAAAATAGGTAGATTGGGAGAAATGTAAAATCTGTCCAAGCAACCCAATTTGCATAGAAATCCTTCCTTATAGTTGCTCCATGTGAACCAATGAGGTCTATGAGAGTCCCTTTTACTCAAGATTGGATCATGAATTCCAAGAGATTTTTGAGCAAGGTTCCATGCTTCAAACTCAAGCTGAGGCAATCTGAGAAGGCTATCCCAACTACGGTCAACAACATCCTCTACCATAGTGAAGTCTCCCATAAGAACCCATTTAGAAGAAGGTAGATTTATGTGAATCCAGTCCCACAAAATAGCCCTCTTAGTTGAGGAGTTGAGGGCATATATGGAACAAAATCCAAGAAGGTTATCTTGAACAAGGGTGGTGGCCCACACAACAATTGTTTGGATCAAATCCAAAGGCAACAACTGATTTGGCTAACCATGGGGCAAGACCCAACACAACACCTCCAGAACCATCATGATGGTTTGTATGGAAGAATCAGGCCTCATTCCAGATCAAAGCCAATGTGGCATTGAGACGAGATTGACTAACTTTTACTTCTTGCAACATTAAGACATTTGTTTGATTTTTGTAAGACAGACTATTTGACCTGATATTTATGCGATGGGATTTTCAAACCCCTCACATTCCAAGATTGAATATGGAAGTTCATTGAGATTCAGGAATTTCCTCATCAGAGAGGAGAGTGTTAAACTAATTGGAGACCAATAAGGCATGTGGATCAACAGATCCATTTATAGGGGGTCTCTCTCTGGAGGACGATCTTGATCATGATCTCAAGGGGCTTGAAGGGAGTGTTCTCATAGGGCTATCTAGCTATGATGAGGCACCCGCAGGGCTAGTTGGGAGGGTTCTTAAGGTCGCAACAATCTAAGAAGACTTGGCAAAAATCTGGGCATTTGAGAGGGGAGGCATGGCTAGCTCCTTTCTCTTTTTAGGACGTCTTTTCTCGGATGTAAGGATGTCCTTTAAGGTGGCTTGGTCATGAGAGAGAGAGAGAGAGAAGAACATAGAGGGACTTCAGGATTAGGTGGGGATTCAACATGGGAAGGATTAATGGATGAGGGAGGTTTATGGGGGATAGATGGGGGGGAGATGGAAGGGGCTACAGCAGATGGGAGTGGAGGATCAGAGATAGAGGCTTGAGGGGGGTGAGGTTTACGATGAGGATAGTCTCTAACAAGGTGTCCCTCTTTCTGGAAATAAAAACAAGCATTGGGTTTATTAAGGTAGGTGATCCATTGAGCGAATTCAAAGCCAGGGCCAACCAGCTTAATGGAATCAGGAAGAGGTTGGGTTAAGTCCATTTCAACACAAACTCTAGGGTGCACTTTCAGATTGGACCATTTATCAGAGTTTGGTTTGCACCACAAAACCCTTCCTAATTGTGATGCTATATCATGAAGAAAAGGATGAAAAGCCAAGTTAAGGAGGGGCAGCTCCACCCACATTGGATATTTAGATTTAGACAGCCCTTATGGGTGGAAGTCGATATCCCAAGCTTGGAGGTAACATGTTTGACCACAGATAATCCATGATCCATAATGGAGGGTTGCTTTAGCATGGTCAATGTTCATGAAGGTGTAACATACCCTCTGCCTAAACCTTTGAAGGATTCTATAACCCACCCCTTTTGCTCCTAGTTTGTGTGTGTCCATTTGAAAAAATCATGTTCTGTTGGAATTCCTTTTAAAAAGAATAGGATGATTGATCTTGTTTTGTAATCTTCTATGACATTGACTATTTCATCAGGAAATTCAAATGTAACAGATTTACCTCCAGAAGTGTTAAGGGTTTGGGTGGTTTGACTATTGTATCCTTTTGGTCGCATGGTGTGGGCGTGTTGATCTTTAGGCAGGTTGGGATTTGTTCTCTGGGACCCATCATTACATGACTCCAAGGCATTCGTGTTAGCTGACTGGGGAACAAAATTGGGTTTGGTGTGAGAAGTCCCTTTCTGAACAATGGTTTCTAACTCGTCTGGCATCCCTTTTTCCCTTGCTTTCTTCTTCATTGTTGATCCTCATGGATTTAACCTAGACTAGGTCCCAATAGATGTTGCTTTGGGCGCTAATGAATTTAGTGATTTAGCTATTATTAAGTTTGGGTAAGCATGACGCTAGGGTTTGCAAACGACGGTTTGGTGAATGTGGTTATTGCAGAGTGCAGTTTTCTAGAAGTTTTCCTCCTTCAAATCAATGTTTTTTTTTTCAAATCAATGTTTTTATCTTATATGGCCCTCAATACAAGTTAGATATCCACATGACCACTTAATGGCCCCTACAATATTATAAATTAATGTGCATATATCGACTTGGGCCTTCAAGTGCAAATTTATGCACATTGCTCTCACTTCCATTTGGCATATGTCATTTAATAAAGGTACTTACACAAGCATTTAGTAACATAATAGTTAATGTTTTCCTTAACCATTTAAAAAAAAATAAAACTTTATTAATTTGTAGATTTTAAATTTGCACTTGTTATATTTACAGTTTTTATTTTTATTTTTGTTATGTTTTTCATATATTTTATTATCTATAGAGATCTTTGTAAATATATTTGTACAAATATATATACTTTTATATAGCTTTGTATGCATATGTATTATTATATACATGTATATTCATTTGTATATACCAAAAACTATAATTAAATTTATAGTTTTAAAATTTGTATATATTTATAGCAATTATATTTAAATTTTCTATAGTTACTTTTGTTACATTTTCCATACAAATATATTTAACTATATATTATTCTATATACATATATACAACTATATATACACACACTTATACTATTGTATATGCATACATAATTGTACATGCAAAAACCTACACTTATTTACAATTATAGAATTTACATTATTATTTATAATGGTTGTATTTAAAGTTTCTTTATTTACTTTATATTTTGAACATTTTTTAATACCTATAGAGATATGTGTAAAATAATTTATACAAATGTACATAGATAATTTTATATGCATATATCTAAGTATATACAGCTATATATGCATACCAAAATCTACACTTATTTAGAATGTTAGAATTACCCTTGATATATTTACAATGGTTACATTTAAAATTTATGTTTTAAGTTTTACTACAAAATTTCACATGTTTTAATGCCTATAGAGATCTATGAAAATGTATGTATATAATTATTTATGCTTATATACATTTCTATATGTATATATCAAGAAATCCAATTGAATAATTTGCTTTGCAATTATTATGTAATCCATTCTATTTTAGGATAGCTAGTATTAGTTGGTCACACGTTTTGTATAAGTAACCCTTAGGTAGCATTAATAAAGAGATGCATATGCTTTGTAAATCATCTCACTAGTTGTTAGAATAAAATATGTATCCCACTGCATGGGATGATAGTAGTTGCCTTTAGCAAAACTCTATATATTGTAATGACTTCTCAATATTGAATACTTTGTATTTAGAATGTATGCTCTATTTGGAGGTTGTCCCCTCAAATTGATGGTGCTAAGATAATAAAATCATTTATGTAATATTTTTGTATGTTAAGCATTTTTTTTTTCAAGTTCATTACAAGTGATGGCAAATCTTTTTCCATAATCATTTCTGCAAGTAATTTGACTTACTAAGAACTGTTTATAATTATCCATTGTATTTTATCATCTCACCCTAAAGAGATCTTGGTGATTGAAAAGTGGACAAAAACATAGTAGCACTAAAATTGTTACCCCCTATTTTCCCAAAAAAATCCTTGCAATTAGCTTATGTTTTAGGCTAGAAACCCTATTCTAAGGGTTTTCAATATCCTCACAAGAGATCATGTTTGGCTAAGTTTTATTCCCCATAAAGCGTCTAGTGAAGTGAATTATTTTGGCTCTAATATATAAGCCTTAGACAATCTTCATATATGGTTGTGAGTGTCCATGTATCTACAAGTATACGTAAAATACCCCATAGGATATTTTAAATCCTACCCCTAGGTAACCTTTAGTCATTTATATTTGGTGATGCACTAGTAAGTGGTTAGCCCCAAGAATTTACTCACTATGTACCTCAAAGATGTAGTGTACAACTAACCATCTATATTTAGTGCTCCAAAATATTGAGTTGAGACTATTTACAAATGGAATAAGTATATTGGTGAGCCCATGAACCATACACATATTGTCATGCCTTCCCTTTTCATGTTAATAACTTAAGTGATTTATATGTGGTTGTGCTTATTTGTTTATAGCTCATATGGCACATACCTATGCTTACACATTTATCTATCAATCGATGGATAATTATCTTCTTGTCCTTATCATTTGGGGGAAATATCAGGGCATCCCATCACCCTTGACTACATGTGTTTATGTGTTCATTCTATAGAAAACTCCATTGATTGAGTATCATAAATGGTATCTTTAATATTTATGATGTGATTATTACACATCACATGATCATATTTTTTTTATGTATATTTCTCTCCATTCATCTAATTCCTTGTATCCCTTGTACAAAACTAATTGGAGGGTGCATACATTATCACTATTGTTCATTAATAAATATGATTATATTGATTACATGGTTACTTATTGTGCTTAACAAATAATTACATAGTTTCTTAACATTCCTAATAGATGATTTTATGGTGTCTTATGACACCTAACAAGTGATTATATTATTTCTTATCGTTCCTAATAAATGATTATATAGTTTCCTATCATGCCTAATGGATGATTACATGGTTCCCACCATGCTTAATGAATGTTTATGTGGTTTCCTATTGTGCCTAATGGATGATTGCATGGATTTATACCATGCCAAATAGGTCACATGGCTTCCTAGCATTCTTAATGGATCATATGGCTCCCTACCATACCTAACAAATAGATGACAATTTATGTTTACTTTTTTATTGTATATATTGTTGATTATGTATTGGTCATGCCTATTTAAATGATTGTCAAATGTCACTCATTAGAATCTTTTTGTGTTTTTCTATTTTCAAGATGGTCAACCCATTGCAAGGAGAATGTGAAAAGTCAACATCCTTATTCACATCCTTTTGACATGTATCTTCATAGTAGTTCACATGCAAGTCGAGGTGGGGGAAAAATGCAATGTTGAAAAATGTATACCTTGCACTTTTCACCTCTATTTTGGGCCCACTTTGAATTAGTTATCCCTAACACAATTATCAATGTGCAAAATGACATATTCTAGAGTGAAAGTTGGAAAAATAACATGAACCCACCTTCTCATGCATTCCAAGGGCATGGACCTAATTTACAAATCTCTTGTATTCAACACCTAGTTCAATTTTGTGGCATGGAAGCAAATCTAGTTCATTTCCATATATCCATGGATTTGACCCCAAAAATTCAAATGTTAACATCATATTTATGAGTGTTATATAAAAGGATAAAGCCTAATTTATTATGATCACCTAGGAAATCATAGAGTATCTTTGTTACACATTGCATCACCATCATTAGACCATAACATAAACATGATATTAATGGTTATACATGACTAGACATATGACATGATTGTCAGTGGGTCTTTGATCTTATCAAACTATTAAATTATAATCTAGTGGTTTGAACAAAGGATAAATCCTTAACTAGAAAAATTTGAAAGGTCTTCTCAAGTAGTGGTAGCCATATATTACAGGCAAATATCAAGGAAAACAATAATCTAATGTTTATAGATATTTAGATCAAATTCATGCACAATTTTTTTTATTTTTTTTCATAAGTTGTGGGTAGAGGGCCCACTCCCATTTATTATATCATAAATAATATAAGAAATCAAATCTTCCATGCAAGAGGCAAAAAAGTAGAAGAGAGAAAAGAAATCCTAGATAGAACATGGAATCCTAAAAGGAACTATAAGAAAAGGAAAGGATTGCATTTACGAAAGAAATCTGAAACATGATACAAACACTAAAGGCTCAAAACCCAACCAAGAAACTTTTAAGCTCTCTTACTAATCCGGGAGAAGAGAGCATCCATGGTCCACTCGAAACCCTCCTCCATGGCTTCTTTGCCTTCAATGTGAATCTTTTCAGCCTCAAAGCTCCTCTCCTTCCTCTTTGAACCACCACAATCCAATTTAGATTTGCCACACGTCATCTGAGAAATCCTATATTTTTGAGGAGGGTCCAAAACCAAGTCATGATCGAAATAGTTTGGATTCAAGTCATCTAGGTCATCCATGAAAGGGAAGGTACCATCTGACTCAGAGTCCTCCTCCTCTATCCCAGATGGCATATCATTCAATTTGTCAAGGATAGGAATGACAAGAAGAGGAGAAGATGTCTAAGGCTGCACAAGATCAAGCCCTGAAACCAATTGGGGCTCCAGAAACTTGCCATGATTCTGCCATACAAAGTCTGCATCTAGAGAACCAGCGTTCTTAACCCATTTTTTAAGGTTGACATACCTAGAACCAGTCTGACCCTAAAGAGAGCAAGCCTCAATTTTATGACCCAACATATTGCAGCAAAAGCAACGAAAAAGCAGCCCTTCAAAATTTAAAAACTAAGTCCAAATACCATGAGAAGAATGGATCCGAATAGAATAAAAGAGGGGTTTTGAAATATTAACCATAGCACAACCCTAAATAACCTCTACTCTAGAACCACCACTTCCTCATCAAACTTAACGAAGGCTCTAATTTGATTGATCAAGTCTCTAATAAGATCCATATTTCGCATAACCAAGGGCAGATTGTAAAGCCTGATCTAGACAAGAACGTTTGTTATCTTAGTTATAGCTCCAGGTCAAAGAAAGAAGACCATGGAGAAATAAAAATGCTTGATTGCTCAAAAAACTATAGCCCATTCTGAACCACGAAATTACAGTCTACAGCGATGTTAAACGAAAGAAAAAACCCAAAATCCAAATATTCTATCACTGGGGTAGACAAATCGCTCCAAGTAGATTTGGCCCATTCGATGACCGACACAAGAGACGAATGCCTTCGCAAACATCTTAGAACCAAAGAGCGATTTCCATTGTCATCAACAATTGAATCGATGCAGCCATCTAAGATGCAAAAATCCAGAGGATTATCTGAAAAGACCACCTTCACATCCCCTAAAGAAAGGATAGAGCCACCGGTTTGAGGAGCAGGCTCCTTCCTAGGTGAAGAAGGCGAGTTCGATGGTGGTTTGGGATGGGATAGGCTAGGTTTAGCCCACCAAAGATGCTCCACAAAGAAGGCAGAGCACACATGAAATGGGTTTGCCCTATTTTTGCAATCCGCTAGGGTATTTGGATCTAAACCAGGGGACACATACCCTAAGCCTAGCATCACCCCAGGCTGAGCCAACCCCAAAGGATCAAAACCAAGAGCATGGGATGGAGGAGCGGGTGGTTCCTGAGCCTCCTGAACCGCACCAAAATGAAGAGCATATCGTTTTGGTCCTTCTCCATTCGTAGCGCAACCCCCTCCTTTCATGGAACTGGCCTAAAACTTACCTCTGGTCGTGCCCTGATCCTTCTCTCCAAATAGCCACTACCTCCCTCCCACGCTCATGCCTAGACAACCATCGTTGCAACCTTTTCGTGTGCCTGGGCTACCTCCACACATTTTTTCCGTTCCGAGAGACATAGTTATTAGTACTTGCCATTAAGGCAGTACTATTACAATGAATTTTGATTGTTTAATTGGTTATTAATAAATTGTTTGTCAATCAATTACAAATTAGTATTTTAAATTTAATAGAGAATTTTTTTTGTTTTATGTAAATTTTTTAATTTTATAAATTTTTGAAAATATTTTTCATCGATGTGATTGGCTGAAAATTTTTGAGTGTTATTGACTGGTTTTTTGACATGTTAAACATAGCTTGTTTTATGGGAGTTTTTTTTGCATGTTTTTGCTAGTCATGCGAGTGGTTAGAACAATTTTTTGCAAGACGTGTAATGGAAATGGCGAGGAAGAAAACATGGAGGAGAGGTTGAAAAACTAACGGCAATTTTTATTTTTCTCTATGGTGTGTTGAAGTTTTGTCAAAATTTCAAAAATCCTTCGATAAAACCTTAAAGAATCTTTGATGGCTTCGTTGGCATGTAAATCCCTGAAGTCTCTATTCACACAAGATTCTCAAACTCAATAATTCTCTGCGTGCTTTTTCTATTTATCCTATTTGCTTATTATTGCAAACCCTACACTTTGTATTGCATGCGATTAGTTTTCTAGTACTTTTTGTCACTTTTTTTTTCCTTTATGATAATCCTGAGATTTTTGGGAACAATTTAGTAAATTTTATCTATCGATTTGTTTTAAACTTCATTTTTCCTCTTATGAGAATCTCAATTTTCTATGTTTTAGGGCCTCAAAATACCTGTTTAGTAGTCTAGGTGCGGGTACTTGTTTTGCCCTAAATATGGCTATGCGAAAAACTCTTGTTTGTAAATCTTACAAATTGCTATTTTTTGAGGAAGTCCAATAATGTTTTAAAGAGTGACATTGCAAATATTATGAATATAGTTGTCTGTTGTGATGTCAAGCAAGGCTATGGACCTTCATTGTGAAAATTGTAGTGTTGGTTGTTGATGCAAAGCAAGGTGAATTAGGCCTTAACAAATCAATCCAAACTGGTCTTCAAGTTTGCAAACACTCTTAAGGGATGGTTCCTTCACAAACTGTCCACCTTGCTAGTAGGTGTCCACCAAGCCTCATCTTATCATATCTTTTAGAGAAGATCTGAAAGGAAAAAACCTTCACACTTTCAAGCACCCATTATCATGATCTTGAACATATCAAACTGGTTCCTTATATTGTTTTAGAATAATCTCTCCAATTCTGACCTGCAACGCTGGAACTAGGCCTAATTAGGCCACTTTTACAAAGGAAGTCTCCTCAAATCAACTTGTAAACTCCTAAAATCTTCACCAACAGACTCCTCAGGTCACATAGGGACAAAATCAACAATTTATTTCACCAAAACTTAACAAAAACTTCACAAAAACTTCTTGTCCTAATCAAATCTCTATATAACCTAGCCTAACACATAGAGATGTTAGGCTAGGGCTCAAGCAAAATTGATGCAAACACCTTCACCCTACCCTACAACTACAAAAAACAAAAAAAATACTCCTAGAAGGTCCATTCCACCAACTTAAAAAATTTTCCTATGGTGGAATGGCCTAGTTTTTCATTATTTTCACTCCAAACCCTTAAAACCCTAGGTTACAAAACAACTTTCAGAAAAACACTTGGATCTCCCTCAAAGCTTGATGAAAAATTGTAAAATAGGATTCAAATGAAAGCTAACCGATGCCCTAACAATTCACATAGGTTTCAGATGTTCATGTTGTTGTAAGAAATCATACTAAATGCAGACACTTCAGAAAATACAGTATTTGCACCAAAAACAGAGTAAAAGCTTGCTTATTCATCAAAAAATTCTCCAACAACCCTGCCTCAAAGATGTTTGAGGCTTTTAAACATGTCTCCACCAAAATCCAATGGTCCCCAACTGAATTTTGAAGAGGTGGTCGTTCACATTCAACTTACAATGCAAAAAGACAAAGTTGCTAAGCAACTTTTACAACCTTACATTATTGTTGACCACTTTTAATCAAAAACACCTACAAGACCCTACATGACCTTGATTACATTGAAATTGGTCTAATAGATCTTATTTACATCGTGAAAAGACACAAAACAAAACAAGACTTCCACAATGCATCATCAAACCAAAATTGTCAGGGTGCTCCTGCACCATACAACCGGGGTGGAAAAAATTTCATTCTCCTAATGAAATGAGTTCATGAACAGAGACTCCATGTTGCTTTATATCCTCCTCTAACATCCATGTAGCATCTTCATTTGGTAGTCCATTCCATTTGACCAAGTACTCATTGTATACTTTTTGTCTAGTCCTCTTGATCTCCCTTGTATCCAGTATGCTCTCAAGCTTCATTGGTTGGTTGGGTGGTAGGTCTTTAACCCATTCATCATCTTCAACTCCTATTGCACTTGCATTTTCACCTGCAACCACAGTACCCTTAAAAGGATAAAGATCAGCAACATTAAATATAGGTGAGATAGCAACTCCAGGAGGGAGTTCTATCTCATAAGCATTTTATCCAAACTTATGGACCACCCTGCAAGGTCCAATCTTCTTCATCATTAACTTGGTATATTTTCCTTTAGGTAGCCTCTCTTTTCTCTTATGTGCAAGCAACATGTCCTCAACCTTGAACTAAACATCCTGCTTCAAATCTACCTTCTTCTTATACTTCTCCACACTCTTCTTCAGGTTCTCCTTGACCTGCTCATGTATGTCCTTCATAGCTATGGAAAATTCCTCCCCTTCTGCACTCCTTTTTCTCCATATCCTTCAGATCTCTGAGTTCATATATTCCTCTTGGACTCATACCATATACCACTTCAAATGGACTCCTTCCTATGCTTCGGTTAATGGAATCATTATATGCATATTCTGCATAAGGAAGTATGAGATCCTATGATTGACCATGTTCCTTGGTAAGACACCTTAACAAGTTCCCAAGTGACCTATTTACAACCTCAATTTTCCCATCCGTTTGTGGATGGTAGGTTGAACTAAATTACAGATTTGTTCCTAGATTTTTCCATAAGGTCCTCCAAAAGTGACTTATGAATTTGGAATCTCTATCAGACACAATGGTCAAAGGAAGTCCATGAATCCTTACAATCTCCTTGAAAAAAACTAGCTATGTGAGGTGCATCATTTGTACTCCTACAAGCAATGAAATGGGCCATCTTTCTAAACCTATCAACAACATAAATATTTGCATACCCTCTTTGTGTCTTAGGCAGACCCAAAACAAAGTCTATGTTGATTGACTCCCATGGGCGGTTAGGTATAGGCAATGGCTGGTAGAGTCCTGCATTGGAACTTGATCCTTTGGCTCTTTGACATATTCCACAACTCTCTACAAACTTCTTAACATCCAAATGCATCCTTGGCCAATGATAGAACCTCTTAACCTGCTCTAAAGTTTTATCAAATCCAAAATGTCCACTCAAACTACCACAATGCTTCTCCCTTATCAAATTTCCCCTCATAGAACACTCAGGCACGCACAACTGAGCCCCCTTAAATAAAAAACCATCTTGTAACACAAAATCAGAATACTCATTGTGGAAAGCATCTTGAAACTGACTACAAACAAAAAATGCACCTTTGAAGTCATCATCATCCTTATACATACCTTTTAGTGCATCTATCCCCACACTTTGGAGTTGTATCTCTTGCACCATCATAGATCTCCTACTTAGGGCATCTGCAACCTTATTTAATTTTCCTTTCTTGTGGTTGATTGTAAATGTGTAGGCCTACAAACACTCCATCCACTTCATGTGCCTATGACTCAACTTGTCTTGGCTATTCAAAAAGCTTAAGGCATGATTATCTGTAAAAACAACAAACTCCTTTGGTAAGAGATAATGTCTCCATTTCTTGAGTGACTGTACCATTGCATAGAGCTCAAGGTCATATGAGGAATACTTCCTTTTGGAATCATTAAGTTTCTCACTAAAAAAGGCAACCGGTTTCCCCTCTTGACTCAATATTGCACCTATGGCAAACCCGCTTGCATCACATTCCATTGTGAACACCTTGCCAAAGTCAGGGAGTGTGAGAATAGGTTGTTGTGCCACTCTTGTTTTCAAGTACTCAAAGCTTTTATCTGCCTCAGTTTTCCATTGAAACTTATGCTTCTTCTCACCTTTGATGGTATCAAGTATGGGTGAACAAATATGGCTAAAGTTCTTGATGAACTTTCTATAGAAGCTAGCCAATCCATGGAAGCTCCTGAATTCTCCAACTGATGTAGGTGTTGGCCAACTAAGTATGGACTTTACCTTTGTGGGATCCATCTTCAATGTCCCCTCTGAAATCACAAATCCAAGGTAGACAAGTTCATTCTTCATAAACTCATACTTCTTGAGGTTGATCATTAATTTATCCTCATTTAGTCTATTCAACACCTTATCTAAGTGCTCCAAATGATCCTCTTTTGTTTTACTATACACAAGGATATCATCCAAGTATACCACCATAAATTTTCCTATGAAGTGCTTTAGAACCTCATTCATCAACCTCATGAATGTACTAGGGGCATTTGATAACCCAAATGGCATCACTAGCCATTCATATAAACCTTCATTGGTCTTAAAAGCGGTCTTCCACTCATCTCCTTCCCTTATTCTGATCTGATGGTATCCACTTTTCAAATCAATCTTTGAGAAGTACCTTGCACCTTCTAAATTTTCCATCAAGTCCTCCATTCATGGTTTAGGAAATCTATACTTGATTGTGATTTTATTGATCGCAATAGAGTCAGTACAAAGCCTCCAATCTCCATCCTTTTTGGGTGCCAATACAGTAGGCACAACACAAGGGCTTAAGCTCTCCCTTATCAGCCCCTTGTCCAATAAATCTTGAACCCGTTTTCTGATCTCCTCATTTTTCTTAGGTGTCATCTTTAATGCTGGTTTGTTAGGCAGACTTACACCCGATATAAGATCAATGTGATGACTCACATCCCTGATGGGAGGCAATGAACTTGGTAACTCCTTCACTCCTATGTCTTCATATTTGTCTAACAAGTCTTGCACCTCCTTAGGTATCTCTTCTTTATCTACTACTGCTGCATTAGAAATAGGCTTACCAACAATGGCATAACCAATGTCTTCCCCCTCTAATTTTTTTAGAAACTCCTTCTCTTTGACTACCATCACACTTGGTCCTTCATGAACAACACCATCATCTTCTTGCAGAGGTGTGAGAGTGTATGACACTCCATCTTTCTCAATGACATACACATTCTTGTGTCCATCATGCTTGGCCTTCCTATCAAATTTCCAAGGCCTTCCAAGGAGTAGGTGGCATACATCCATAGGAACAATGTCACATAGGATTTTATCTTTATAGGAACCAATGTTAAACTCCACCCAAACCTGCTCATTTACAAGCACTTGCTTCCCCTCATTGAGCCATGAGATCTTGTAGGGTGTTGGATAAGGGTTCCTTTTCATTTTAAGTTTTTTTACCATCTCTAATGCAATTATATTATCAGTTGAGCCAGAATCAACTATCACTTTACATACCTTTCCCTGAGGTTTGCATCTTGTCTGAAACAATGCCTTTCTTTAAGGGGGTTCCTTGATGGTTGGCACCTTGATTAATGTCCTCCTTATCATTAAGGACTCTCCTACCTCTGGAGAAGCATGTAGGGAAGGAGAATTTACACTTTCTTCATCCTCCTCTTGCACTAGTTGAGTCCTCTCTCCATCATGAGAACTTGCACTTGCTTTATCCAGGAACTTCCATGCAGGATGTCTGAATTGGTTACAATTATAACACCTCCCAGAGAAGGTATCAGACCGCCTACCTTTTCCATTGAACCTTCCTCTTCCACTTGGACTTATACCACTAAAGTTGCCCCTTATTTCACCACTTGATTCCTAATTTCCACTTTGCTCTCTTTGTGTCCTTTGTGTTGATCCTTTTCCACTAAAGGTTCCTCTACCCCTTAAATTTTATCCTCTACCTCTTGATTGTTTTTCTTGCCTCCTCCTTATCTTTTCCTCTGCCTTAGTGGTCATTTTAAAACACTCCTCTACTGTCCTAGGAGTAGTGAGTCTTATCTCATCTTGAATATTGGCTCTCAAACCATTCAAATACCTTTCCACTTTCTCTTTTTCATTCTCAATGTGTCTAAACCTTATGGTCAACTTGTGGATTTCCTCAGTATATGTTGCCACATCCAATTCTTTTTGTTTTAAATTCTTCAACCTTCTAAACACTTGAATCTCATAATCTTCTAGCAAGAACTGACCTTTCACCTTCGCCACCATCCTATCCCATGAATTCATCTTGGGCTTACCTTTCCTTACCCTCTCTTCTTGGGTGTATTTTCACCATGTCAATGCAAGCCCCTTCAATTTTGTTTTATCAAATTCAACCTTTTTGTCTTCAACCACCTCCTTATATTCAAAATAGTTGTCTAAGGCATCTATCCACTCAATCACCTCTTCAACATCCATTTTTCTGCCATACATAGGCAGCTCCATCTTCACTTCTTGTGTCTCTCCTTTCACATCCTTAAGCACTTGAAAAAACTTCCTTTCTTCAGGATCCATCTGCTCATGTGATCCTTCTGGAGGGTGCTCACTTTCACCCTCTTCCTCGTGTTCAGGGTCACTCTCCACTTCAAGACCCTTATCTCTCTTCTCTCTTTTCTCCAGTGCTTCCATCCTAGCTGCCATAGCTTCTTGAGACTCTCTTAGGGCTCTAATCTCCCTAGCAACAACTGAACCACCTTTTGGAGGCATCCTATGTGTTTTACCTTGCAATTTATCTTCTTCAAATTCAAATCTTCTTTCCAAATGATCTAAAGCATAAGCTTTGATACCACCTAATGTAGAGCAAGGTGAATTAGGCCTTAACAAATCAATCCAAACTGGTCTTCAAGTTTGCAAACACTCTTAAGGGATGGTTCCTTCACAAACTATCCACCTTGCTAGTAGGTGTCCACCAAGCCTTATCATATCTTTTAGAGAAAGTTTGAAAAGGAAAAAAACTTCACACTTTCGAGCACCCATTATCATGCTCTTCAAAACATCAAACTGGTTCCTTATGTTGTTTTAGAATAATCTCTCCAATTCTGACCTACAACGCTGGAACTAGGCCTAATTAGGCCACTTTTACAAAGGAAGTGTCCTCAAATCAACTTGTAAACTCCTAAACTCTTCACCAACAGACTCCTCGGGTCACATAGGGACAAAATAAACAATTTATTTCACCAAAACTTAACAAAAACATGTTGTCCTAATCAAATCTCTATATAACCTAGCCTAACACATAGAGATGTTAGGCTAGGGCTCGAGAAAAATCGATGCAAACGCCTTCACCCTGCCCTACAACTACAAAAAACAACAAAAACACTCCTAGAAGGTCCATTCCACCAACTTACAGAATTTTTCCTACTGTGGAATGGCCTAGTTTTTCATGATTTTCACTCCAAACCCTTGAAACCCTAGGTTACAAAACAACTTTCAGAAAAACACTTGGATCTCCCTCAAAACTTGATGAAAATTTGTAAAATAGGATTCAAATGAAAGCTAACACAATTCACATAGGTTTTAGATGTTCATGTTGTGTACGAAATTGTATAGAATGTAGACACTTCAGAAAATACAGGATTTGCACCAAAAACAAAGTAAAATCTTGCTTATTCACCAGAAAATTCTCCAACAACCCTGCCTCGAAGATGTTTGAGGCTTTCAAACATGTCTCCACCAAAATCTAATGGTCCCCAACTGAATTTTGAAGAGGTGACCATTGACATTCAACTTACAATGCAAAAAGACAAAGTTGCTAAGCAACTTTTACAACCTTACATTATTGTTGACAACTTTTTTATCAAAAACACCTACAAGACCCTACATGACCTTGATTACATTGAAATTGATCTAATAGACCTTATTTACATCATGAAAAGACAAAAAAAAACAAGACTTCCTCAATGCATCATCAAACCAAAATTGTCAAGGTGCTCCTACACTAGTTGCATTGCCTTGTCTGCAAGTACATCAACTGCAAAAATGCCATCTTTGGTATTGGTTGCAATATCATGTCTGGCTTGAGAATTTTTGGATTGGTAGAGCTCTATTACTTGGAAAAAAAAAGTGTGGACTTCTTTGTTGAGGAGGAATAACCCTTTGATGAGTATCTAGTATTTCTATAAATTTATCATTCTTCTTGGTGTATCAATGTCTCTATTTCTTATTTTATGAAGTTTAAATTTTAAAAAAATTAATTGAAATGTGTGTCCTCAAATATGTATGTTAAAGTGAATAAAATTAAATGTAAGTTTTGTTAATTGTAGTATTAGCATAATCATTTAAAAATGACACATTAATGTTAACAAATAGTTACATGCATTTATATTAATATTAATAATTATTAATTTTATCTTAATTATATTATATAAAAATAAATTATCTTACAAATAGTTATACATTAAAATTTTTAATATTATAAAGATATTATAAATATGAAACAAAATAAAATAAAAATCAAATGATAGTATAATATTATTACAAGAAAAAATTATAATTATATAAATATAAAATATTCTAATAATTATGTTACATAATAATATGTATAATATAATATAAATTTATTATATTATATTGAATAATATTTAATTATTATATAAGGGGTGACCCTTTGGTGAAATGGTGGGGCTTCTTTCTTGTAGTGCCAACAACCAAGGTTCAAACCTCACGGGGTCACTCTCTACCATGTCAACAATTGAGGTTGGGGGAGACCCTGTAGTGAAATGGTGGGTCTTGCTTGTAGTGCCAACAACCAAGGTTCAACCTCACAGGGTCACTCTCTACCATGTCAAAAATTGAGATTGCTTACCCTCAATTTTTAAGGGGCAACCCTTTGGTGAAATGGTGGGGCTTCTTGCCTGTAATGCCAACAACCAAGGTTCAAACCTCATGGGGTCACTCTCTATTGTGTTAGCAATTGAGATTGGGGGAGACCCTGTGGTGAAATGATGGGGCTTCTTTCCTGTAGTTCCAACAACCAAGGTTCAACCTCATGGGGTCGCTCTCTATCATGTCAATAATTGAGATTGCTTACCCTTAATTTTTTAACAATAATAATTTGTTTGAATTTTTGTAGTAGATGGTGCAAGGCAGAGTAGGCTTGCAGGTAAGTGCAGGGGCTAAGGCAGGAGAAGCAAGGAAGAATGGTGAGTCGTTGAAGAATGATGGCGAGCGCCTGGGAAGCGAGGTAAGCAAGAAGCATCGATGGGGGGATGAGATGACTGAGGATATACCGTTGGGATCGCAACAGGATTATCGCCCACAATGGGTATTCACAGACGAGAGATGGAAAGACAAGTGCCACCCTAGCTACTGGAAGCAGGTGTCGGATCATGGGGATGGTTGTGTTCTAGCCTGCAAAAGGCGCAACACTCCTTAATCAGAAGCCTTTGAGAAAGGCGTGGCCGCAGCCTAGAATAATCATGGCGCTTCTGATTTGCCGCGGGAACAATTCAAAAATTTGAATCAGCCATACATAACTGTGGGAAAAGACCCAGGAAGCGGCATAAAGGTCAGATGGCGGGGCAAACCAAGGGCTGGCTGAACGAAGCCCGTCAAAAATGGAAAACTAGGACTGAGATACGGCTAGAGGATAGTCGGAGGATGACGGAGGCATCGTGCCCTAACCTGGAAACCGATGAAGGAGTGTTGGAAATTGATGTAGAAGATGAAATTAGGGCAGACTTGTCTATTTTAAGAGACTTTGCATTCATATGCCATTTCATTGGAGGCAGGTCGGATAGAGCCACAATCAATGGTTGGATCAAAGAAAATTGGGAAACGAAAGTCTTGTTAAGGTTCCTGCCAAAAGGCTTCTTTCTGGTGGTTTTTGCAAATGAGGAAGCAAAAAAAAGGTGCACATAAGGGGACATGTGGTTCATGAACAGCTATCCCCTCTATATGCAGTCCTGGAATCAAAATTACAACCCAGTAAAGATGAGGTCATATGATCAGCCTGTTTGGATCAAGCTTTACAACCTCCCGATAGAATATTGGGCTGGTGAATGCCTGGAGAAAATTGGTTGATCGTTGGGTACCCTAATGGAGATTTATATGAATATACTGGAAGGGGGCCTCTACAAATATACTAGGCTGAAAGTCGCGGTAATTGATACCATTCCTAAGAAAGTTTGTCTCCTTGTGGAGGGGGTATGTCGGTACTAGGAAATAGAAGTGGAGGAATCAAAAGTGTTATGTCTCAATTGTGGCATCCGGGATCACAAAGAATCAAAATGCTCCATTGGAAGGAAGGGAACCTAGCGGAAAAATACACCCGTGGAGTGGCTTGTAATTGATCAGAGGCCCTCTCCTACAACCCCTGAAATGAAGAACACCCAGGAGGAGGATGTATTGAATGGCAGAAGGATTGTGGTGCCCCTTGAGAAAACCCCAGATGTGTTAAAGGAGGGAGAACTTCAGGAGGTCCCGCAACCTATATCCCCTGGTCTGGTGAAGAGCCACGATAGGGAGGTTGAAGTGGAAAAGGAGGTTGCCTCAATGGCAAGCGCTAACCTTGATTCGAATGTTGACCTAGATGATGCACTGGGCATCATTGAGGATAGATGTATCTCACAATCAAATGCTAAACATCTGGGTGTGGGAAAAATTGGCACATCGGGCAACTCCTGGGGTAGAAAATATTTCAAGCAATATAGGTAAGGAGGTTGCCACAAAGAAGTTCCCTAGCATTACTAAGTTCTTAAGTACCAAGGGAGGAAGACCCTCCCTTGGGAAACAATGAAGATAACTACATGGAATGTCAGGGGCCTAAAGGCCCCTAACAAGCAGCGCCTAATCAAGTGCCATCTGTAGAAAAACACAAGCAATCTAATCTTGCTACAAGAAACTAAGCTTTCAAGGGAAGACGAAATGAAGTTCGTAAAGTATTGTCGACCGTGGAATGGCTTTTTCCAGGATTCTTTGGGTTCAGCAGGCGGATTGGGTATTTTGTGGAAAGAAGCTACACTATCTGTGGAGGTAATTGAATCTACTGCTAATTGGTTGGTCGTGAAGGTATATGATCTTGGTCTGAATTTTCACTTTGTGGTTATCAATATTTATGGCTCAACGAAAATGGAGGAGAAGGCCACTCTTTGGGGATCGGTGCTTGACTTTGCTTGACCCTTCCTGAGGGACATTTTGATCATTGGAGGGGACTTCAATGCCATCTTGGAGCTATCAGAGAAGAGTGGTGGGACACATCGATTCTCTCAGGATTCAATCAACGTCAAAAATTTTGTAGTCGAGGCTGGTCTTATTGACTGTCCAACGAAGAATGGTGTCTTCACCTGGACCAATAGGTGGAAGGACTTCACCGCAATCGCCGAAAGACTGGACAGATTTCTGGTTTCCCCGCGTTGGAATGAAATCGGTATGCACATTCATGCTGCCATATTGTCTGTGTCAATATCGGATCACTTCCTAGTGGAACTAGCAATTATTGACTAGCCAGAAATGGCAAAGACAAGCTTTAAATTTCAAAACATTTGGCGGCAGGACAACAACCTATTTGGCCTACTAGAGAGTTGGTGGAAGGAGGTCGAAGTTGGGGGCTCGGCCAGTTTTAAGATTGTCAAAAAATTGCAGTTCATCAAACAAAAGCTAAAGATATGGAATAAGGAAAAATTCCAAAATATTTTTGTGGAGAAAGCAAAGGTGGAAAATGAGTTGGATTCCCTTAATGAAAAAATAATCAAAGAAGGTATGAGAAACGATGAATTCTTCAAAGAAAAATAATTGAACGCCAAGTTGGCCGAGCTCCTCAAAAGGGAGGAAATTTACTAAAGGGACAAATCAAGAGAAGTATGGCTTAATGAAGGGTATTCGAATTCGAATTTTTTTTACGCTTCGGTGTTAGCCAGGAGGGCAGCGAATAAGATCAAATAAATCACAACTATGAGGGGTCACACTGCCGGTGGCTTGTCTAAGGTAGGATCCGCAGCGGTTGAATTCTTCTTGCACTTACTTGGTGACCAAAGGACACAGATGGTGAATGGTAGCATCCTTGATGGGATAAATAAGCAGGTAAGTGAAGCCGATAATCGAATGCTATGTGGAGCAGTGTCAAAAGAAGAGGTCAAGTTGGCATTATTTCAGCTGCATCCGGATAAGGCACCGGGGCTGGATGGATTCACAACAAGGTTTTTCCAGTCTTGTTGGAACTTTGTGGGGGATGACCTATGGAATCTTGTCGAATATTTTTGAAGGACCAAAAGGTTTGTGAGAGATTTAAATAACTCGGTGATTGCTTTGGTGCCAAAAAAAAAGGATTGCAAGTCCTTTATTGACTACAGGCCCATTTCGTTATGCAACATGATATATAAGATGATAGAAAAAGTGTTGGAAAACATACTCAAATTGGTTCAGGGAAAAATTGTTTCACCTAAACATAATGGTTTTGTACTAAGGCGGGAAATAATTGACAACATCTTGGTCCTCTCGGAGGCCACACACACACTCAAAATGAGCAAGGAGGTGAGGATGATAATCAAACTAGATGTATGCAAGGCATACGATAAGGTCTCCTAGAGCTTCCAAAGAAGGTTATGGAGAAATTAGGATTCAAATCACATTGGTGAGATCTTATAAAAAAATTCATCTCCATCATTCGCTTCTCAATTTTGATAAATGGGTCTTTGCACGGCTTCTTTGAGGCAACTAATGGTCTCAAACAAGGTGATCCTATCTCACCATTCCTATTTGTAATCATGGTTGAATCCCTTAGTTGCGCTATCAAGAACAATTGTTAGAGGTTGGAATGAAAGGGGGTGCAGGTGGCCCCCAATGTGGAACCGATATCACACGCAATTTTCCGATGACACTAGCCTACTTGGAGAGGCAAGCTTAAGAGAAGCCAAATGCATTAAAAAGGTGTTAGATGCTTATGAGGAACAATCAAGCCAAAAAATGAACAAGGAGAAATCGTGTATTTATTTCTTCAATAAAAGGTTGCCTCTTTAATAGGCCATATCCTCATTATTGGGATTTCAAGTGGGGAAATTGCCAAAAAAAAATTTAGGGGTGAAAATATTTGAAGGCATGTGTAAAGCCAAGCATTGGGAGGAAGTGGTCGAGTAGTGCAGAAATAAGGCAATGGCGTGGAAAAACAACTGGTTCACTCTAGTTGGGAGAATTTCCATGGCTAAGGCGGTACTGTCTGCAATATCGATCTACACCATGCCGTGTTATGAAGCCCCAGTAAAGGTAGAGGATGACTTGGAAAGAATTCTGAAAAAGTTCTTATGGGAAGGCTCCAAAGATGTAAAAAGGATTCCACTTATTGGTTGGGAAACGACATGTAAATCAAAAGACAATGGTGGGGCTGGGCTAAGGAAGATCATATTTCAAAGTCTGGAATTGGGTGCCAAACTGATTTGGAAGATGTACAAGGCCCCCGAGAAACCGTGGTGTCGTGTGTTGCAAAGCAAATATCTCGATTGTTGGGATCTTTAGATTACTAACAATTGCTAATATTAAAGGTGGCTTGGTTGTGTGGAAATACATCATGGATTGCAGAGCCTTAATTACATCACACCTCTCGTGGAGAATTGGGGACGACAGACAAGCTCTATTCTAGACAGACTCTTGGGATGGCCACAAAAGTCTAACAAAGATGTTTGAGCTGGGGAAATATGTGGACAGACTTTAGGAGGAATTCGGGGACAAGGTGGCAGACTATGTGTATAGCGGCGATGAGTTGGGTAATGGTCAGTCTAAATAGAAAGATGTTGGCTCCCTTCCACTTCCGCAAGATTTGAAAGATGTTGTCGCCCAAGAGTTAGCCAATAGGACGGTCATGTTAAGTAGTAGGGAGGATACTATTATCTAGTGTGAAGTGGCGTCAGGAGAATATTCGGCCAAGCTAGGGTATCGTATCCAAATTTCCCAATGCAAAGATAAAATGTGGATGGCGACCCTATGTTGGAAACGTGAAGTGTTGCCCAAAGCTAGTGCCTTCCTTTAGGTAGCCCTTCATTATTGTTTCCTTACAAGCGAAAGATTACAGAGGATTGGGATAGTTGGCCCATCTAGATGCATCCTATGTGAACAAGAGGTGGAGGATGTGGACTATCTATTTCTCACATGCCCCTTGGTTGCCTCCTGTTGGGATTGGTTACAAGGGGCCTTTGGTTTGCAAGGACCTAGGCAGGACAAACTTAGATCTTTTTTGAATAGTTGGCCAATTGCAAATAAGAATGGGTATTGGCATGGAATTTGGATATTAGCACCCTCTTTGGCGGTGTGGAATTTGTGGAAGGAGAGGAACAGGCGCATATTTAAAGAGAAATCTCTTGATTGCGACCTACTTATTACAAAAATACATGGAGCCATCATAGAGATAGCGAACAACAGAATTATCTTAAGGTCAAAGGCAAGGTTTACAAGGTGGGATGAGGAAATACATAAGTTTTGGTATGACCTCAAGCATCGAATGCCTGTGGTATCTAGGCCAACAAAGGTCAACAGGAAGGAGGTTCGCTGGCTACAACCGGTTAGATTAAAATGGAAATTAAATTTTGATGGTGCAGCGAAAGGAAACCTTGGGCGGGTTGGAGCTGGGTGCATAATCAGGGATGGGGGTAGGCAATGTGTATGGATTACGTCAAAGTGTTTGGGAATTCATTCAAATAACATTGTAGAATTGGAGGCTTTGGCGCTTGGGTTGGAGGTATGCATCCAGAAAGGCATTGAGGAGGTGGAAATTGAAGGTGACTCAAAGATATGCATCCAAGCGATATCCACAGGAAAAGCACCTAACTGGAAAATTGATAATTGGATTGGGAAAATCAAGGAACTCCTAGGTAAACTGAAATAATTTTCCCTCACACATGTATACAGGGAAGCAAATAGAGCTATGGATTTGGTGGCTAATCATGGTGTTAATCAAGGTGACCCTATGTACGTTGACTCCTTTGCAGGCTAATGGTCAGGGCTGCAACAAATCTTAGCTTTGGACAGTGTGGGGATCCAAAGTACCCGTCCTGGTACTACCCAGGGTCCGTGACTGGGCATTGGGATTCGCCTTATGCATGGTGGCATTTGAAGGTTGAATGTGATATATTTGGTCAGAGATTTGGCTTTGGCATAGTAGACGGAAAGGAGTCATTCACGGGCTATATTTACCCAGACCGGGTGGGGATTTCGGTCATATTGCCTTTTGCAGATTAAAAGAGTATGTCTGTATGCTAGCATGGTTCACTCCTTTAGGCTAAGTTGTAGCTGCACAGTTGAAAATGTATTGGAGCAATGTCAATGACTCTTCCCAATCCATTGTGTTGTGGTGTTGGAGGAGATTGCAAATGTGGTAAGAAGGGTGCTCCTAGAGAGAAGGCACTGGTGTGATGGGAAGGTTTATGAAGTGGTCATTGGGATGTTGATTAACATCCTCGGTTCCAGAGAAAGAATGGTGGAGCTTTCTGTGGGGTTCGTGGTAGAGGTGAATGCTCAAGCTATGGCGAATGCCACTCTGGAACTGTTGGCTAATGGTCTAGTTAGTCACCTCAGAATATTCTTTGAAGATGAAGATGATCAGGAGGATGAGGGGGAGGCTTATGAGACAGAGGCTTTGAGGATGCAGGCAGAAGCAACGATGAGTTTTCTGGTGAATGCTTGGGATGTCTTCAGAGCTGGAGTAATAAAATCCAACTTGGAAGCTTATGCAAGGTTCATGGAGTCGGGACTGCGATACCGGAGTGAGCGTAGTCTGGCTCAGACCTTGGATCTGGGCAGGAGCCTGGCGGTGATATATCGTTATTTAACTATGTGAGGAGCTAGTCATTTTTTGTTGCCTTTGTAATGTGTGTGCACATTGGCTTACTTTGCCAATCAAGAATCATTGTATATGGGCGCTATCCCCTTTGATAGCACTTACCTATATATATATATATATATATATTTACTGAATATATAATATAAATTTAAATAATAATTTTTAAACTATTTTATATATTAAATAAAAATAAATGAAATGACATGATTATATAATATGATTATAAGAAAGAACTAAATAATAATTATTTAAACATAAAATTTAATTTATATAATAATTTTGTTAAATAACAATATGTATAATATAATTTATGTGAAATAATAAATAAAAAAAACTATTAATTATCAAATTTATTAAACATAAATAATAATAATAGATAACAAGTGTCATGTAGTGGCTAGTACTTGCCTTATAGTATTGTAATTATTATTTTTTAGATTTAATAAAAAATAAAATTAAGTTTTATTAATGTGAATAAAAATAAATTTAATTTTTCTTAATTATAGTGTTTTAGTATTGTTAATTAGTTATTTTAATGACCTAACCCTAACCCTAACTCTAATTATATCCCTAACCCTAACCCTAACCCTATCCCTAACTCTAACTCTAACTCTAACAATAAATTTTAAACCATTATCTTAATCCTAGACCTATCTTTAACCCTAACTATGATTGTAACACTATCCATAATTATAAACCTAAATTTTATCACTAAATTTTAAATAAATGAATGATAGAGTAAACATTCTAGATTAAACTATGTATGCTATTTTGAATTGACGTTTCGAACCACACTAAATGATTCATCATAGGAAAAGGATAATGAAGAATATGATTGTAGAAATTACCTTAAGAAGAGTTAAGTGGTGGGAGAGGATAGGGAGGGAGGAGATTAAAAAATGAAGTAAAAATGAAAATAGGCGAAAAATTGAGAAGACATAAAAGAGAATTAATAATATAGTAACATGATATAACACAAATAAATGGATCAAAAAAGGTTAAAGTTGAATGTTTCAAACAATGAATAAATAACTCTAATGACCTTACCCTAAGCCTAACTCAATGATTCGTCATAGGAAGAGGATAATGAAGAATATGATTGTAGAAATGACCTTAAGAAGAGTTAAGTGGTGGGAGAGGGTAGAGAGGAATGAGATTGAAAAATGAAGTAAAAGTGATAATAAGCAAAAAAAAAATGAAGACATAACAAAAGAATGAATGATATTTAGTAATATGATATAACACAAATAAATGGATCAAAAAAGGTTAAAGGTTAAATGTCTTAGAGAATTATAAAGATGAATTATATAACAAAATGATTGAGGAGCAATTACCAAAATTATTAAAAGAATTGAAGATATAAAGGAAAATATACTAAAACTTAAAACAATAATAATTTAACCAAAGAAAAAAGAAAAAAAATGAGATTATATATAAAATATAAATTGAAAAATTAAATAAATGATTCAATTAAAATAAAAAATAGATCGTTAAAATACAATAGATTATAATATATTAATATAAATAGATAAATCACAATAATTTATATAATATATATTAATATATATAAATATAGATTAAAAAGAACCTACAAAATAAAATAACCTATCATATATATTAATATAAATTAATATATTACCTACAAAATGTAGATTAACTTATTTACCTACAAAATATTACCTTCAATAACATAAGATATAAATAGAAATAATATATATATATATATATATATATATATATTCTACATTAATATAGGTTATATATATGAATTAATATTATCTATATTAAGGGATGAAATGTGAAGGCAGACCATTTTTTATGCTGGATTTCAAAGGTTTTCTAAAACTTGTGGTGGCAGGATTTTTTGAAAAATGTAAATTTTGTATTTTTGTAAAAGATTGTAGTTTTTTGTAAAGCCCTGTAAGTAAATGATAGGAGTTAGAAGGAAAAGATAGCTGGGTGATGTCGGGTGATTCTGTAGAAGTTGGCGTTTAGTGGTCGGGGGAGGTGGACTTAAATCTTGTATGAATGTAATGACTTTATATTATTATTATATTAAGATAGGTTGTATATTATATATAATAAAGACCTAAAATAATATAGGTTATCTTATATACCTATATATTATAGGTTATAATTTTTTGGAGAACCTATATATATAAATTAATATAAAAATATACATGATGAAAAAAAACAAGGAGAGCATATAATAATTAAATTATACCATAAAATATTAAAAACATAGATAACAAAGATATTAGTCTTTTTTTGGAGAACCTATATATATAGATTAATATTAAAAATATATATGTGATGAAAAAAAAATTATTAATGAAAAGAAGAGAGCATATAATAATAATTAATGAAAAGAAGAGAGCATATAATAATTAAATTATACCATAAAATATTAAAAACATAGATAACAAAGATATTAGTCTAATCTAATATCACATAGGTTCTTTAAAAAAATCAAAATAAGTAACATTTAGTTATTTTAGAAAGATTTAATGAAATGACGTTATAAAGCAAAAAATGAAAAATCATTCTTTATTTTTCATTTTCTTTAATAAAAATATATCAACTACTTTCTTAAAAAAAAGTTATTTATTTTAGAAAGATTTAATAAAATGACTTCATATTAAAAAAATGAAAAATCATTATTTAAAAAAAATGTTTATCTTGCTTTCCTATTTTGTTTTCTCTACAAATAGGTCAATAACACACATAACTTTTTAACCAATCATATGTACAAGAAATAATTTTTATAATTTGTAAAGTTAAATATTTTACAAGTTGACTTTACAAAATAATTTTTATTTTTATTTTTTTAAAATATTATTTGTAATTGGTTGAAAACTAAATTATTAATAACTAGTTAACTAAAAAAAGCCAATAGTAGTACTATATATTCTAAATGTTAATTATCTGAAAAGACCAAATTAGTGATAATGATTATTTATATTGTCACAATATTTTCTCCATAATATGTATCTCAAAAAACATATAAATTGATAATTTACCAAAATATTATAACTTTCCCAAAATCTTAATTAGACTATTTAATATATATAGATAGTTTATATATATTTATAATCTAAAATATTAATAATAATATAATAAAAATATAATAGAGTATTATTAATTATTTTATAAATATATATAAACCATCTATATTCTAATACCATCTCTTAATTTTAATAGTAAATTATATACATTATTTGTTAGATTTTAGATTTTATTTTTTAGATAAATATAAAATGATAAATAAAAATAAACATAAAATAAAAAATAAAAATAATATATTAGAATGTGAAAAAGAGTGGTTTACATTTTCTATCATATAATGTTGAGAGGTTTACGAGGAAACGAAGTCCATATTACCATTTACTCAATTGGCGCACACAGTTTGCAACAGATTTTGCACGGTGAAAATGGTGGGCGAGGTGTTGTGGCAAATTAAAGTATTATAAATATATTAATTGCTCTTTAGGAATTTCTAATATGTCTATCTTTTAATATTCTAAATGTTAATTTTCCATCCTCATTTTAGTGTATTACATTGAAATCAGAGTAGGGCTATGGAGAAATATAAAGTTTTTATTAAGGAATCCAAAGTCTCTTCTTATCCGTAGGTTATTCTGTGGTTTTGTGGTGTGTAATATTTTTACTCGGAAATTTTATGATAAGTGTTTTGTTTGGCAAAAAAATAGTTCAAATTTCTGAAAAATAGGCAAAATAATAGTTAACTTTCACTTTTCCTCAAATTGTTTTTGATTGGTTGAAAACTAACTTATTAATAACTAATTAACTAAAAAAACAAAACTCATTAAATTACTAGTATATTTATTTGTAAAAAAAAAGTTATTTAAAATATACAAGATCTTTTAATATTTTTAAAAATAAATGTTATAAAGATTTGAGATAGATTTATGTGAAGATAACATTCATAATTATATTCTATATGATAGATTTTTTTGTTATTGTTATCTTTCTTATCATATTACAAAATTTCCTTTTACCTTTTATTTAATTTATCAATATAAGATCAACCAAACATAATAAATTTCATATATAAGTGATTATTAAAAAGCAAATAATTATGGTAAAAAGTGATAAAATTATTATACTATAATATATTATATAATAATATAAATTGTATATAAATATTATATAATAATATAAATTGTATATAAATATTAAAATGCATTTTACATTCCTGTTTAATTAATAAAATTAAAATTTATTCTACTTTATTTTATTAAAAAAAATAACATCAAACAACAAACATGTATACTAGTTTATTTTTATTTTAAATATTTAACATTAAACAAGATATTTACATTACATAACCAAAACAAATAAAAACAACCATCACTACTAAACAAACAAAACAAACAAAACAAAAGTAAAACTAAAATACAATAATTATAAAAAAAAATACATTTAATTTTATTCACCTTCATTAAATTTACATATATTTTATTTGGACTCTACAAACCTCTAATCTATATACTCCTCTTCCCATCAACATTATAAGGTTATTATTTATAATAGGTAACTATTAGTTCTACAAAATTTACTTGACAATGACTTGAGTTTCTCTTCTTTGTGTTTTATAGGCTACACTCTGCCATAAAGAATGGAGGAAAGTGTTGTTGTTAGTAACACTATTAGTGCTTTGTGGGATAGTTTCTACTCTTATTGGTGAATAAGTTAGCAATGTATAGTATCAACTTTTAGTTTGCAAGTATATTGATGCAGGGCACCTTCACAATTTTGGCTTGTTTTGCATTTTAAATGGGGTCTAGTTTTGGATAATGACATTTTATGTTTGTAATAAGGTTGAGGTGACCAAGTTTGTGTTGTAAATAACATTATTAAGTAGTGTTAGGGGTGTGGTCTTAATAATTACAATTAGTATTGCATTATGCAAAGTTGATTAGTGTATTTTTGTGTCAAAATGAAGGGTAGTTGGAAGTTTAAGAGTCGGGCCTTTTGAAATTCTGTTGTGGCCGTTGAGGGAGGCTGAAAAACATGCTAAAAAGCTTGAAAAACATTCGAGCAAAGTTGGCAGTTGAAGATTTTGGAGATTTAATACAGAAATACTCTATTTTTTGGTTTTTTTTAGAATACTTGTGTTTTTCTGTTCTATATGATACCGTACAATTTGTGTTTCATGTGAGACATCTAAAATCTGTTAGTAACTTGTATAAGCTTTCATTTGAGTGTAATTTGATAGGTTTTCATTGAGAAATAAGGGAGAACAAAACAAAACCCTATAAGTTGCTTATTGGCTAGGGTTTCTAAGGGTTTTGAAAGAAAATGAAGATTGAAGGCCATTCCACCATACTGTAGTTGAATAATCTGGTGGAATGGGCCTGTTAGATGTTAGGGTATGTGTTTTTTGTGTTTGTTTGGCAGGGTGGTATGGAAAATGGTGGTCTAGCATGTGCACAATGTCTGAAAATTTGACTCTCTAGACATGAAATCACTGGTTATTGAGTGGGACAGTGAGAAATTAGATTGTTCAGTGGAAACAAATGCTAGAATTATTGGTTTTGAGATTGGTCAAAAGTGTGCATAAAGTTTTTAAGGTTTGTACTGAAGTTTTTGATAGCCTTCCTTTGGAAAAGAGGCCTAATTAGGCCATAGAGCAGCGTTGAAGAGCAAATTGGGTTATGTCAGCCCAAAGCAACCCTATCAAAGGGTTTGATATGTTGAAAGAAAATTTGATGGGTCCCTGAAATGTTGAGCATCAGGAGTTGATAAGTGCTTTTAGAGGAAGATATAGTTGGATAAGTGTGTCCAGAGGCCTAATTGTGAATAAGCAAGGTTGTAAAGGGAAAGAACCCTTCGAAAGGTGATTGTGGTTTGGAAACCAGTTGGAATTAGTGTTTTTGAGTCCATTACCACTCTGACTTGCATCATATATGTGAAAACCAAAATCTTATATGAAACTTGTTTTTCTTTCATGTAAATCGATTAGAACTGCCTTTTACTAAATCATTAGACATATTTTAAAGAAAGCACTTTATATTGTTTGGAGAATGAATTTTATAATTTAATATGTGTAGTATTTTATTTTTTTATAAAATATTAATATTTCTTACTTTGAATCATGTGTTAGTTGTGGTCAAAATCTAGATGAAGGTCCCTGGTAAGAGCATTGTCTCCCACATGGTTATTAGCATGAATTTGACGTCCTTGTAAAATGCAGGAAGGGTCTGATCTTTGTCATCACTTATTATACCTTTTGTAGTGTTGTTGGAATTTAGTTTAACCTCAAATGAATCTATGCGGTTACATCATCCCTTCCCTTGGAGATCAAACTCTTATCAAATCCTTTATGTATCTTTCAATTCTCTGAACAATATTTTTTCAGATGAGGCTTTTGATTGGAAAATGCATGTGTTCCCTTCTAACCAGATATATCAGCAAATAAAATCAAGGCAAAAGTCCTATATTTTCAAAATAAGCACATAAAACAAAAATATACTTTCATAATAATATCCATTTTGTTGGAGTTTGTTGGTGGCATTTTTGTCCTTGATGTCAAAACTGATTGGTTGCATGGCACATTGGTTCATTTGATATTCACTTGGCATTGGTTACAGTTGGTTTTTCATAGCATGCTTTGGTTCACTTGGAATTTCAATGGGCTTAAATGACTTCTTTATAGATTCTCCTGGACAGTGTTGATATACATTCAGTTGTTTCCTTTTTGTTTGGATGTACTGATTATTTGGTTTCATGTGCAACAATCTTGGTTGTGTTTGAAGGGTTGAAGGTTGTTTCAAGTGATATCATTTTGGTATTTTTAAAGCTTCTCCCATTGACGTATACACATACATTATTGACATTGTTTTTGGCATATGTATATCTGCAAAGTTTTTTTTGAGGTTTGACAATTTATGTCATTGGCATACAAGTTTCATTTTGGCATTCACGGGTGCTAGTAACAGGTTTATGTAATGGAATTTATAGTTTTATGTAAAGTGAATGACACTTGGTGATATGGTTTCAATCCTTCTTCAGAATAATACTTTATGATTTGTTCACATACATTCAAAAGTGAACACTTGCATTATGTTGGTTTACATGGCATTCCCTTGGTTTCGCTTTAGTGTTAAATCATACACAAGGGGATATATTTTATTTGTTCTTGATTGTTATCGGGCCTCTATTGTTTCAAATGACAGGTGTTTATTTAAAAAAAAAAGGGGCAATCAAATGTTATCGGGTAGTTTGTGTTTCACATAGCAAATATATGCTATATTTGGTGGCATTAAGATAAAACCATACATGGCTTTGACTTGGAGTAGTCGGGTTCTTCATATTTCAAATGTGATATGGTTTACATTATAATATATATTTTGGCTTATACTCGGGCTTACCATAATACATAATGTTCATATGAATGTTTATTTGCATTGGCCTAGACATTGGGAAACTTGGAACAGTCGAAGGCATTCATGACTCACGTGGACAATAGTGAACATGTTGATAGATTGAATTGGCAGCGACAACATTATGGGTATCTCAGACTTAAAAACATATTCATTATGTTTTTTTTTGTGTGGACTCCAAATGATTATTTTGTTGGACAAAGAATAGTGTAAATTTTTTCGAAGGAGAAATTTGAGAAACCCTAGCCGCCATTTAAACAAAATTGCAGAACTATTTTTGAGCTTTTGGTGAACTCTTGTTCAAGTTGGTTAGAATGAAGGAAGAAGTAGAAAGAAAGTTGGTTGACTTGCAGCTAGAGATGAAGGTAAATGTGGCATTTTGTGTGAGTTTTTCATTCATTTTTTGGCCACCATGACAGGTATTTGTTCTCAAATATGGAAGATCTTGTCTCAGTACACATTGTAATGGGAATTATTGAAAATCATATATTTGTGCTTTGTTGAAATTTTGTAGTTGCAGACATTAGTGAAATTATAAGGTCCTAATAGTGTGCATTTTCATAGAGGAACTTTGAAAAAGGGGTTGGTGCTCCTAACTTGAAGCGGGTGCTTCAATTTGTACTTGGAGTTGGTGCTCCACATTGATACAGAGTTGGTGCTCTTTTGAATGAATAAAAAGACAAATTTACGAGTGGTTTTTTATACCCCATGAGGGTTTTTCCACTCAGGAAAACAATGTGTCATGTGTTGAAATTTGTGCAATTGTGTTTCAGCTCATGTGCTTAACTGTTTAAGTTTTCATTATGTCATACGTCAAAAGAAATTCATGAAAAGCTCTGATACATGTTTTTGTTTCATTCTAAAAGGTTTCAAAGTCTAGAGATCAATCTGTCATGAATGTATGTTGTTCAAGAATGTTCAGTCAGTCATAAATTGTGAATCTAAAGCATTATACAGAGAATTGTTCAATCACATTTATATGAACAATTTATATTATGCTTTGACAATGGTTTGTAAAGTCACTCAAAACAATCATTTTGTTTAAAGGTTCTTTGTTGTATTAAAGTTTATTTAGTTGTTTTCAAAGTCATCATTTATTTTTGCATTTCAAGTTTCAAAGTCAAATTTGCACATTACTCTGATTCACCCCCCCTCTCATATTAATTCATCTTCCAACACATTTTTTCATCATATTTGCATCAATCTATGGAAATTTTTTTTTACAATTTTGTATAGACTATATGTTCTAAAATCATCATTAAAATCAACATAAACTTACTTATAATCTTTATTCTTCTCCTTTTCAAAACATAAGAAAGTGTGAAATTAATAATCAAATTTTATTCTCATGGCTACAATCAATTCTTATTACAAATCATTTTTCCTTATGTGATTTGCAAGTGATAAACAACAAAAAAAATTAGATGCATAAATTGAGGGTGAAAAGATAAACTCACTTTATAACTTTTTTCCTAAGATAGTTTTAGAAACATTATGTTCTATGTTTGGATAAACAATTATTATTTTTAGTGTTATTTATTTATTTGACAATGTCACTTTTTCCAAAATATATATTTTGAATCCCAACATTCTATTTATCAACATGATCAAATACTCTCACCTCCAACATGAAAAGGTCTAAATTTTTTTTTCCTCATTTAATACTAAAATGCTCTTCTTTATAAACAATCATCTAACAAATTAATTGATATTTACACATTCAAAACTATATTGTAACAATGAACATTCTAATTACACAAAATAAGCATAGCTTTCCCTTAATAATTGAATGCTTAGAATAATTACACAGTTATTCAATAAGCTAATTCAATTTATGCATAATCTTTATATCTAATTTATAATAATTTAGTTTTTATTGTAGTACTGAGTTTTGTAACAAGAAACAATTACAAAAAGAAATAAATAAGATAAGAGTATGCAAAGTAGTGTGTTTTGAAATGATTGATTTACAATCATAAATGCAAAGCATTATAATACTCTTATACCAATGTGTAGTCATTAGATATAAAGATTATACACAAATTGAAGTAGCTTATTTAATTTAACTGTGAAATTATTATTGTAGCTTATTGAATAACTGTGTAATTATTATAGTATAAGAGTATTATAGTACTTTGCATTTATGATTGTAAATCAATCATTTCAAAACACACTACTTTACCTAATCTTCATATCTTCCAACTACTCTTTATCTTATTTATTTCTTGTTGTATTTGTTCCTTGTTACAAAACTCAGTACTACAATTAAAATGAAATTATTATAAACAAAGTCTATAAACTTATAATTAAAACGCTATAAAGGCAAGTACTCGCCACTACGTAACACTTGTTGTCATGAAGTAATTCATGCACAAAGATTGATTCCATACAAAAATTTCAAATTTGTGTGCATGGAGATCATTTTTGCATGCATAAAAATAATTCAAAATATTAGGTAAATCGGGACCCAAAATACTAGGTAAATCGTTTCCCAATTTAGATGTGGTCATTTGACAAAATTAGTAAATTATGACATAGAAGCAAATAAATTAACTACACTTATCATTGTCAAATTAACATTAAATCTAAAGCTAAGTACATCTTTTTTATTAATTTATACAATTATTTATAGTCATATTTTTATGGCATTATCAATCCCAACTCATTATCTTACAGAAAATTAATTATCATGTTTGTTTAATTAATTTTATCCTAAGTTATAAGCGTAGGATGCATATTTTTCCATTACAAATGATCATAGGTACTTTTCCCATTTACTTATTGGTTGATAGGATTTTCCTATGGGTTTTATCAAAGTTGTCTTGTGCCAAAAATATTATTCAATCACTAAAATTATCTTACATTATGGGAAAATCACTCTTCTCCATATAATATTATACTTTCAATTGACACACATCCATATTTCCTATTGATAATCCCACTCCATTGTGATACAAGTTGTAGGGGAGAGGACCTAACAGATGGGACACATACAAATAGCCACTATGGTGTTGTGCCCTTACCGCCCCAATTAGAAATATTAAAAGAATTAGTAGTTTAAAAATATATGAATAAAAATTCAATATGACACCACTACACATGAATATATATATACATATGCAACTACACCTTTCAAGGTGTACAAAACAAAACACTGTGATTGTAATAGAAAACCACTTGCACAAATTATGAGTCTTTACAAATACAAAATAGTCTTTGAATAAATTACTTTTACATATCTTAAAAAATGGATCCTTTTAGAAAAGGCACCAAAGTAAAATGGATATAAGTTAGACATCCACATGACCACTTAATAGCCCCTAAGGTATCATAACTAAATGTACATCTTTATCTACTTGGGCTTGCAAGTGCATATTTATCTATACTCACTTCCACTTGACAACTACCATTTAATGAGGGTACTTACAAAGCATTTAGTGACACTTAATATTTTTCTCAACTATTTTCTACAAATTACTAGAAACTATACTAATTTATGGTTTTTAAATTGCACATGATGTATTTATAGTTTTTATATTTTCATTTGTTAAAATTTTCTATATGTTTTATCTTCTATAGAGATCTTTGTAAATGTATTTATACAAATGTATATACTTACATATAATTCTATATGCATATATAATTGTATATACATATATAAAATTATATACACATATATTTAGTTGTACATACCAAGAATTATATTTATTTATAATTTTATAATTTACATGATATATTTATAGTGGTTATATTTACAATTTTAATACATACTTTATTTTTCATATGTTTTTATGTCTAAAGAGACTTGTACAAATGTATTTACTTTATATATGTATGTATGCACGTATGTATGTATTTATGTATGTATTTGTATGCATATGTATATATATAAATACTTATACATATAGACATACACATAGATACATGTACACATATATGTACATATATGTATTTATACATATACATATATTTATATATACATGTATGTATGTATGTGTATGTATATGTGTGTGTACGTGTATATATATAGGTGTGTATATATACACATATATATGTATGCATGTATATGTGTATATATGTATATATATATATATACATACACATAAATACATACATACATATATATGTATGTATGTATATATCTATGTATATGCATATACACACACAAAAATATACATAGATATAGATATATGTATACATACATACCCACATACATATATGTTTGTATATACATATCTAAGCCTATACATACCAAAAAGCACACTTATTTAGAATTTATACTTAATATATTTACATTTTTTATTCTAAATTTTAATAATTTTTTCACATATTTTAATGATTGTAGAGTTATGTGCAAATATATTTGTATAATTGTATATATTTATATACATCTCTATTTGTATATAGAATTGTATATATGTATATATCAAGAAAGCTAGCTAAATTAATCCATTTTTATATACCCCATTCTATTTTAGGATAGCTAGTATTAGGTGAGCACAAATGCTTTGTAAGTCATCCCACTACTTGTTAGAATAAAGTGTTTAGAATAAAGTGTTTATCCCACATGTATGGGATGGTAGTTGTTACTTTTGGAAAAAAATCTAAAAAAATAATTTTGAAATATTTGATATTTGGAATGTATTCTCTATTTGGAGATTGGCCCCTTGAAGTGGTGTTTTGAAGATAACAAAATTATTTATGTTTCTCTCATTTATACAATATTTATGTGTGTTAAGCATATGTTTTCTTGTAGGTTCATTACAAGTGGTATTGAATATGTTTGTAGTGCTATTTCTATAAGAAATTTTACCACTTAGAAATATTTTAAATTTTCCACTATATTCTCTCACCTCACCATAAAGGGAACTAAGTGATAAAAAAGTGGGTACAACCACAATGGCACTAAAATGGTTACCCCTATTTTTTCCAAAAAAAATCCTTCCAAGTAGTTATTTTAAGTTTCAAAACCCTATGCTAGGGGTTTTTAAATATCCTCACAAGAGTTTTCATTTTTTTCTAAGTCAGATTGCTCATAAAGGGTCTAGTGAAGTGAGAAGTAATTTAGCTACAACACCTAGGCCTTTGATAATCTTTATATATGGTCACAAGTTTCCACATACCTATGGATATATTAGAAGACCCCTATAATTTTCTTAAGCTCCTAACCCTAGCTAACCTTTGATTGTTTATATTTTGTGATGCATGGTAAATGGTTAGCCCCAAGAAGTTACTCATTGCATACCTCAAATAAAGAGTACAATACTAACCCTTTATAGTTAGCGCTCTAAAATATTGGGTAGACTATATTTACAAATGAGATAATTATATTGGTGATATCATAGACTAAACACACCCTTAAGTGCCTTGCCTTTTTATCCTTGCTTTTGTAGTATTTGTCATGAATATAATTTTATATCAAATTCATCTTGGAAGTTGGGTATTTTCCATCTATTCTATAGTTCTCAATGTTCTCTTTACACAAAAACACATCTTCAATTTCTTAAGTGTCCTTTCTAGATATGTATTTTATTACATCATGATTGTAATATATGGGATTGGTTCTTTTTATCAAGCATGCACCCATAAAATATAAAATGTGACCTCTACAACATATCTCTAGGGAGAAATTATTTTTTTCCCCCGTTAATGGGGTCCTGGGGGCTTGTCCCGTGGGGGCCTTGAGGGATGGTGTATGGAGGTCAGTTCCAGAGGAGGGATGGATGAAGGTAAACTTTGATGGCACCATAAAGGGTAATCCTGGAGAGATCGGGGTGGGTTGTGTAATCCAGGATCATGACGAGAAGACAATAATTGAGAAATCTACATATTTGGGGATTGGTTCAAACAATGAGGTTGAATTCTCAGCTGCCTTGATTGTACTCCGATGTGCTAAACATAAAAATTTATGAAAATTCCATTTAGAGGGGGACTCTTTAATTATAATTAACGTCATCAGGATGGGATGGATGCCCAATTGGAAATTAAGGTGATGGATTTCTCCCATCAATCAACTACTTGCTGAGTTGGATGCCTTCAAGGTGACACACATATATCGTGAAGGAAATGGGGTGGCAAATGACTTGGCCAAAAGGGCCTCGATGGTAGGGTTAACTTAATTGGCTTGTTCCATTTCCAAATTTAGTAGTGGTTTTGTGATTATTCATGGTGTGGAGGTGACGTCACACTAATAACTAGTACCAAGTGTTCATGTGATTGCAAATTGGTGGCTGGCGGGTGATCATAAATCTTTGTGTTGGTTGGGTTTTTCACCATGAAATTTTTTTGCAAAGCTGGTGTGGGTGTCTGGGTTGTATGGTATGAATACCCCAATAAGATTAGAGTGCTCAAGGATCCAATTGGCATTCATGGGGGAGGTGACAAAGAAAAGGTTGGGAAATGTATTTAAATCGAAGCACGGTTTGATCATCCATGCACTGAAGATGGTGCTTGGTGAGGAGTTTTTATACTCGTTTCACTGGAACAAGGTTAACACGTACATCTCTACAATTTTCTTGGCCTCGATCCTAGAGGCGGGGGAGTTGAAGGAAATGGCGTGCCAACTTTGTAAGAAGTTGATTGGGGGTAATTATCTAGTTGGTTTGGAGGATTTTTTGGAAAACTATGAGGTGGGGCAGGGGGTTCCGTTACCCAATGATTACTACTTGTTGTGTCATCGTGGGTTGCCTCCAGAGCATTATCCATTGATTTTCACCAATGACCTTGCTTCCCTTCACATATTTTGAGCGGTGGTGACAAAGAGCATCAAGTTTCTGAAGTAGATACTAGAGATGGTTCCAGATGAGGGGGCAGGCTAGTTGTAGGCATACATTGCCACGGAGGGCCTAGCAGATGAGGGAAACATGACCAACTGGGAAAGACCTATAATTTGAAATTAACTGAGGTAAATAATGTTGGGTCGGGGCACTTGAATTTAGGGGTTTGGGTGGGCTTATCAAAATATGTGTGTCATGACGGGATGAGTGCTTAGTGGGGATGTACAAAGAATGCAAATTTTGTAATCTTGCTATTGTTTTTGGTTCAAGTGTAGTGTATTTTGGGTGTAATAGTGTTGAATGTGGTTGCAGGGTTTTGGATAAGGGGCAACATTTTGAAATTTGGTGTCTGGTTAGTTTTTTTGTTCTAGGTGATCGAATAGTTTTTTTGTTCTGGGTTATCATGGTTTGGGTGATCCGTTGATGATCCCCTGTATCTGAATGTAATGTTTATATTTGAAAAATTAATATATGGGTGCAACCCCTTAGTTTCCTTTGCATCGATAAAAAAAACTCTCTATGGGGAGAAATAATTTTTAGAAACTATATGTATTTCCCACCTACAAGGATCTAAGTGTTCAAAAATTCCTAGGTATATAAATTGAGCATGTTATTGAATTTTACCCTTGTGGTGGATTTTCCATTATGCTTATTTATTTGATATTAGCAATCTACCGTTTAACTCTAGGTACCCTTTTTAGGGCCAAGGAAAAATTTTACTCCTTTTTGTGGATTGTCTTATTAAGCTCATCTCTTCAAGTTGTTCAATTTTCCATATAAATTTGGTTACTTATTTTTGGTCTCTCTCATACCTATGATGGTTGGTTTCCATTCTCAAGAGCAATAGGATTTATAGGATCTGATTGTGCACTCTCTTGATTTTATCACAGATACCTAGAAATTGAAGCAAGATTCAATAACTTCAAAGATTGGCTCTCTCAACTCTCCCAAAAAATGTACCAATTACTCTTAGTTATAAACAAAGGCCAATATTCTCTCATGTAGTAAGTTGCCTCTTCCCCAATAAGTGTGATCCTCTTCGTCCCCCAAAAATAGAATTTCCTAAATGTGATGGTATAAATCTTCCTAATTAGTTTAGAAATTTTGGGAAATTTTTAAATTCTAGAAAAAATTTCAAGAACCAAAAACTCTCCCTTGCTTCTTTTCTCTTGGAAAAGGAAACCCTTCAATGATTTCAATGGTTAGATATGACTCACCCACTTCTCACCTAGTTTGAAATTGTCAACGAATCCCTAATTTTATTTTTCCATAGTGCATATGAAAACTTTGTTTGTGCTCTCACTAAATTATTCCAAATATATTAGATCAAGGAATATCAAACCAAATTTGAAAAACTAGCCAACTATATGTGGGGTTTAAGGAATCATCTTTTCATAGTTTTTTCATTAGTGGTCTCAAGGACATACAAGGTGACATTCTCATGTTTAAATAGATTATATGACAATGCCCTAGCCTGGTATAACTTATAAAAGATAAAATGATAGCCAATGAAAAATATGTATCTCCTCCTCTTTTAAAATTAGAAAGGAGGCCTTCGATAAAGAAACTAAATCCTCAACAATTCATAGGATCTTTTGAGTGAGATAGTGGAGAAAAATTCCAAGGGATTGTTTTATAATTTTGATAAAAATGATAAAAGGGTCACAAATTTTGTGAGAAACTTTCATATCTCATTTGTTAGAGTTAATAGTGAACCCCACAGCTCCTATAAATCACCTGCAACCAAAATGCCTACCACAAATGAGATATCAAAGAAACTAATTTTTAATACAATCAAGAGAGAAAAGAATGATCCACACGAGCATATGATATTCCTTATGTATGAAATAATAATGTGAATAATGATTGTAATAAATAATCAATCCTTATAAAAGGAAAAATAAAACCCTAGATGATAATTTTATTAGATCATGGCAAGTGTCAACATCTAATGCAATGAGACAAATTAACCTATAAATAGCCCAATTTGATAATAAAAATCACTCCTAAGTTTAGCTTAAGTGAATAAAGTAATAAATCCTCAACAATTCATAGGATCTTTTGAGTGAGATAGTGGAGAAAAATTCCAAGGGATTGTTTTATAATTTTGATAAAAATGATAAAAGGGTCACAAATTTTATGAGAAACTTTCATATCTCATTTGTTAGAGTTAATAGTGAACCCCACAACTCCTATAAATCACCTGCAACCAAAACGCCTACCACAAATGAGATATCAAAGAAACTATTTTTTTATACAACCAAGAGAGAAAAGAATGATCCACACGAGCATCTGATATTCCTTATGTATGAAATGATAATGTGAATAATGATTGTAATAAATAATCAATCCTTATAAAAGGAAAAAGAAAACCCTAGATGAGAATTTTATTAGATCGTGGCAAGTGTCAACATCTAATGCAATGAGAAAAATTAACCTATAAATAGCCCAATTTGATAATAAAAATCACTCCTAAGTTTAGCTTAAGTGAATAAAGTAATAAGGAACCTAATAATTGATTAATTATCAAGTGGTGTCCTAATTACACCAACACCATGTTAAGATCAACTTAGGGAAAAGCTAAAAATCCCTAACAAATAATATAATTAAGGATGCATGGATGGGTCCCAACTATAAGGCTTGATGAGGTACCATGTACAAATGAATAAAATATCTCATAACTAGAGAAAAGGAGAAAACCACATGGGAAAAACTCCTCTCCAAAAGAGAGAAAAATAAATAAATGTACTAGTGAAAGAAGAATAGGAGGACTCAATGTGACCCCCCAGGGACTTCTTTTGTCACACAAGTACAATATATTTCCCCTAGTAGGAGAGAGAAAATGAGGATATGAATCCCCCCATAAATAAAGAGCTCTTGTTTCAATGATGAACACCTAAAGACAAAAAATGATCCATTGTCTACAAACAACATTTCTCCCCTTAGGAAGAAATAGATCCATTGGTGATTGGAGAAGCCAATCCAAAAATATGGGTGAGTCAGAAATTCAAATTCAAATGATGTGCACCTCTAAAAAGTGCTCAAGTATCCACATGTTGGAAAGAGATTATGTCAATCCAAGATCTTGTTAATACTGATGGAGAACAAGCTACAAAGGCAATGAAGATGGTGGGCCAACAATGATGATGTGATTGTTAACAACTCGAGGAAATGAATTTACTGAAAGTAATCCTCCAAATCTACAATCTGAGACTCTACAAACAAGGATGATATGTTTGGAAGATATGAATCATAAGTAGCAATGTCTGGTAGTTGATGAATATCCTATTAAATTAAACCAATAGGGACCAAGGATGTGGCGATGACAAGTTGATCAAGAACAACAGAAGATGAAGATGTAGTCTCGAATATGAAGAGTGGGAACATGAACACAAGTCTTTGAACTATTAGAACATGCAAGACTATATGGAGAGATATAAGGGTCTCCATAGATTTCCCAAATTTGAGTTTAAAGTGTGTAGGGACAATCATGTTCGATACAACACACATAGTGTCATGATCAACGCTATTGGAATCATAAAAAACAGAGATACAGGAAAAAATTTATGAGCTCGAAAGAACAAAATGAAGATCTATCTTTGAATTAGAATAAAATAAACCAACAAAAAAATCTAATGACGAGACCTCCACCACTGGAAATTTCTTAGAACCAACTTTTCGATGATATCTTGTTTTCCCAGTTTTGACATCGTATGCCCAAGTTGTGCCAAAAAGAAAAAACAACTCCTTTAGGGAAAATTAGGGCTTAGAGGGGGGCAAGGAGGGGATGTAAATTCATCTGTTCTATTGAATTTAATATGTGTAGTGTAGGAAAAAGTATCCCTTTTCACACTTAATTTGGGAATAATTAATAATAAAATGAGCCTAATTATGCCTTAATTTAGTGTTGTAATATGTTTTTCATATTCACAAATGTAAGTTTTGGGCCCTTTTTAAATTAAATGAACTTAATTGTGCCTTTTTTTTGGTGTTGTAAGGTGTATCTTTACACTTTCACATTAACCTAGAGCTTTATTAATTAATTAAGATTAATTTTCCTTAATTGGCCCATTTAATTCAAATCTAATTCTAATTAAATGCAATTTCGGAGGGATAAAATCCAACATTCATAAATGCCATTTCACAACACTTAACTTTGGAAGATGTGTGTCCTAGGTAAGTGACCTAGGACCCATTCGCCATAGGGCAAATGGGTCCTCAGTTAGATCTAGGACCCTATTTTTACATAATGTTTAACATTGATCGATGTGTGTCCTAGGTAAGTGACCTAGGACCCCCCTTTAAAATATGTTTTTGGTGGTATTTTAATTATTTCAAATCTACAATTCAATGTCAGCTTGTGATATTTGAATTTCAAGAATTAATGTTAAGATATGCATAAATACAAGGTTATTTCACTATTTTTCACCTAGAATTTCAAGAGAGCATCCTAGAAATTTTGATTCAAGCATCCTAAGAATTCATAAAAGCACTTCAAGACATTTTCAAGACATTCAAGGGTACATTTATAGAAGATTATTGTAGCAATCAAGATTCATTCATCATGTCAAAGATTTGTTGCATAATGCATGTTGTTTGAGCTAATATGGCGATGTATTCTTTAAGATCTATGTAAGTATTCAAGGACATTATCTCTAATAAATTTTCATGATCAAGATCTACATTCATTGAGGCCACTTCATGTTAGTTTGTAGATTTTTACTCCAAGGTTTCAAATAAGGTTTGGTGAGTTTTTACATATTGTTGTTCATTCATCATTCCTTCATGCTTTTCTATTTCATTTCAAGGTTTAATTACAAAAGCAGGGTTTGACCAAGTAAAACCCCCATGCCCTAACAAACAACATTTTCTCTCTTTGATGTGTGATTGCAGATTTTAGGTTGAAGATCTATTGAAGAGAAAAATTGAAGAAAGTTGCAAAGTTGTCAAAGTTGCAAGACAAGTTATCAAATCACGTAAAATCCTCTAGAGAATTTATTTTCAATTGTCCAACAGTGAACACCTAGAATCTGGGAGTGCAAACCTAGCAGAAGAGAACCCATAAAGCATTTTTTCAAGAAGCCTAGCCAAGACCCATTCGCCATAAAGCGAATGAGTCCTCAATGAGCTTCAAAAGATGACTTTTGGTGAAAGGTACACAACATTTTCCCCTTTCCAGATTTTCCTTTTGACTGTTGTTTTGGTTAGATTTGATTACTATTCCTCATTTGCAATTTATTACACACATTTTTAATGAAATTAGAGAAATAGCTGCATCATACCCTCTTTGTTATCAATTCATTTTAAATCAAACCTATTTCCCTTCTTTTCAATATGATTTCATGTTGACATCAATAATATATTCTAGGAATATTCCCCTAATTGGAAAAAAGTGTCATTTTTTTGCTTAATGGACTATTTTACTGATGCACCAGAATATGCTCTAGGGGTGACGAAATATGTTGAGGGAATATTCTGAGGTTCTACACCAAGTTCTTTCGTAGATGCCATGGACGTTTGTGGGCACATAAAAAATGCCAAAACACAAAATATTATGTGATTCCCTTGGAGAGTGGTTGATCATCAAGCTTTAGGAGGTCGCTAGTGATACCTGCAATTGGAAGTCAGTGAGAACTTCCAACAGTGGGTTTGAGGGGACCTCGGTGCCCATGTGGGCCTTGTAGTGAACCAGCTAGGTAGTTACGCTTACCAAGGCATCTTTCTCAGCTTTAAAAGCCTGCACAAAGTGATGGGTCTAGCTATTAGCTCATTTTCTATTGCTTTCATATATGCTTTTAGACACTTTTAGATATATTTCCCAGACAAGATTCCTATATTATACTACCTTTTCATATTTATTATGTAGACTTGGACCTAAAATATAATGATGGAAATATGGTTATGAAATAATGAGTATTGCATGGTTTATATGTAGATATGCATGAATATGGATGTAATTCTATGTTTTAATTGTGATAGTTAGACTTGTGTACATGCTTTGTGAATTAAATATTTTGCAGCTAAAGAGGAACTGTAGCATGTAGCAGTTGCAGGATGAACCCGCAACAAAAGGATGATTGGGACAACAAACCAGGGGAGTTCTAGATTAAGTTGAACGTGATGATTACTGATTAAAGTCACCTGATGGAGGTTGAATAATGCATCTTTATGACTAATTAATAAGCATTGAAGCAAAAGGATTCCTTTATTGATATGATTTTGACAAATGTTTGTGTATTTTCATGCAATTTTTCTTACATAGTTTTAGTCCTATTAAGATTCTTCTTTCTTTTCAGTTATGGGTTGAACAATTTAGTCTTAACTATACACTCAGATATTTACGAGTGGAAGTTAATGATTATAGTTAGTTGTTGCTTTGAATAAGACTCCCTCGAGCTTGTATATAACTGATGGTTGAGTCTTTAGATCTATTAGTTGGTTTTTCAGTTTTCTTATTATCAGTTATTTTCAATTTCAAAACATTATGGATATTCAGAATGATTGAATACAATATGTGAGAAGATATTGTGTAAATCTTTCATGATATGCAATGAATGAAGTCAATTTTACTGGATGCATAGAATCTGTTAGCCATATTTTGTTTTAGTTAAAGTGAGAACAACCACTTGAGCAGGCCAATCAAGGTAACTATTCTTCACTTCATTTTCTAGTTGTTTATTTTTGTTAAATAATTATTTCCAGTTTATCACTACTTCATAAACTATTTGCAAGTTAAAATAGAATCTTATACTTTGCTTATTTGTAATAAATGTTCGTGAACATGCATGTAAAGGTTAACCACTATTACTCTAGAGGTTAAATTAGCTGAGTCATTATTTTTTATCAGTTTTGAGTTGACACAATAATTTTTTATTAGTAACAGTTTAGTTACAATCTAAGTTGTAGGTACCTGCAACCACTATTTCTGGTTTATGTCTTTTACTCTTCTACAATTTTGTAAATTTCCAGCAAGTAGAATAACTTGAGTATGATAGTTTAGGTAGTTTTGAGTCTCTGAAAGAATACACAATGTTGCACCATCACAAGTTTACAAACCTTGGGTTGACATTTTAATGTAGTCTTTGCAATGTTGAGTGAATTGTTCAATCAGAGAAACCTTTGAATTGTGTAGGTTCTACCAAGTTTACAACACATTAGTTTAGACTCTACTCAAATTTTGTAATTGTTGTATTCTTTTTTAATTTATTTTTTTATTTGACAAAAAAAACTTGTTCTGTATTGACTTTTTTTGCAATTTTATTTTATTTTATTTTTGAAAATAAAAAATAAAAATCCAGAGAATGAAAACCTTAATTCCTATGAATTAATGCACAAGGGCACATAGATCGAGTATGATTGTACGAATATGAATCACCAAAAAATGGGTTCACCAAAATGTTTAATGAACAAGATGATAAACCACTATTTTTCTAAGGGGTGTTTCACTCAATTATGTGTAAAATAAGATGCAAATAACAACTAGAAGTGATACTTAACTGTTATAGCAACTATGAGGGAAGTTTTTAGAGCATAAAAAGTTGCGTACCTTGTAAAAAAAAAATTGTTTTTAAGCTATAGAGGACTCATTCGCCTTCAGTGGCAAATGGGTTCCTATTAGGGCTTTTGAAATTAAGATCAGGGTTTTATTCCTTGATTTTTTCACTCTCAAAATCTTGGTTATCAACTTATGGAAGTCTGTAGATAATTTTGTAGCTTCAAAACTTTGATTTTGCACTTTGTTTGACAACTTTTGCAACTTGACAACTTTGACAATTTTGCTCCAAGCTTGCTCCACTTGATCTTCATCCTATAAATCTACAATTACACATTCAAGGGAAGAAAAACTTGTTGTTTGTTAGTGAATGGGGGTTTTCCTTGGTCAAACCCCTTGTAGGTAATTAAACCAAATGATGAAATAAAGGAATTGAAGCATGAAACATGAAATGTGCGATGCCACCTTGGATGATGTCTTATGAAATCAAATATGCAAACTAGCATGTAGTGGCCATGAAGAATGTAGATCTAGGATCCTTGGATGTGATATGAATAATGCTTGCAAGTAGATCTTCAATGCTACATCCACTTTTTTGGTTCAAAAACATACATGAATGCATTAAACCCTTGTCATGATGATATGATCTTGAATTGTTGCAATAAACTCTTGAAATCTACCTTGAAATGCCTTGAAAAAGCTCTTGAAATGCTCTATAATGCTCTTTTGAAGTTTTTAGGATGTCTCATAAAATTGCTAGATGAAAATGATATGAATTAACCCCTTATTTATACTAAATTAGGAGATTAACCCCAAACTTCAAACAATTAAGGCCGACAGAAGATCTGGAAGCAAGATTTTATTAAATTCCCGCCAAAATTAAATTTGAAAATGGGGTCCTCGTTAAAGGAGGACCCATTTTCCACCTAGGGCGAATGGGTCCTGGCTCAGTTTTCTAGGACCTAACCCTGGGGGATGGAAAGTACATTAAAAACCCATATCAGATCAACTTAGAAAGGGGGGTCCTATTAAGGGAGGACCCATTCACCACCTAGAGAAAATGGATCCTAGCACCACTTTCCAAGACCTATTTTTTGTCCAATTAAATGTTATATTATTTAAATTATGGGTGTCGAGATAGATCTTCGGGAGGTGTCATTAATAAGGTTTAAATTTGAATTAAAGGGGTTAATTAACTCCAATTAACCACAATTGATTAATACCACCCTAGATAAATGTGAAAGTTCTTTACAACACTTTACAGCACCTAAATAAGGTACCAATTTAAATATATTTTATTAAGGGGTCCATTAAGCTTAATTAAGTAAATAAATCCTAGAAAAGTGTGAAAGTGTGTTACAACACTTCACAACACCTTTGCAAAGGATCAATTAAGGCATTTTTTAATCAAATAAAGGGCCTAGAATGATGTGAATGTGTACAACACATTACAACACTACTCCAAGGCACCATTAATTCAATTTTAATGTCAATTATCAGACCAAGTAAGGGAAAAGGGCTACTTTTCTGTTACTACGGAATATACATATGGGGATCTATGCAACCTCTAAAATATATATATATTTTACAACTACTCATATTTGAGTGATTCGATAGGCATTCCTTAGGTTTTTGGTCATTTTGCAATCAACAATGAATCATGTTTTTCCCTAGGATGAGACAATTTTTCCCTCAAGTCTGAATCTCTAAAAATTTAGATAGGAAGTGAAAAATACAATGTTTTGATACCATGTTGGAGTTGATAGTGAACCCCATGGCTCTCAGAAATCACCTACAACCAAAACGCCTACCACAAACGAGAGATCAAAGCAATTGATTTGATATGCAACCAAGAGAGAAAAGAATGATCCAAATAAGAATCTAATATTCCTTTTGTATTGAATAATACTGTAAATAATGATTACAATGAATGATCAATCCTTATAAAAGGAAAAAAAACCCTAGATGAGGATTCGATTAGATTGTGACAAGTGTCATCATCTCATGCAATGAGACAAATTAACCTAGAAATAGCCTAATATAATAAAAAAATGTTACTTCTAAGTTTAGCTTAAGTGAATAAATCAAGAAGGGACCTAATAATTAATTATAAATTAATTAATTATCAAGTGATATCTTAATTAATCCAACAGATCATTGGCTCTACCATAGTATCTAGTGACTCAACGGATATTTTTAAATGTAGAAAAAAATTTAGTATCCCTAGAATAATAGTCAACTCTTAATGCTTATATCTCTATTCATGCTGCATTTGGGTTCTCTCCTCCCTAATTTCTTAAGGTCTTTGGATATATCAAAAGATAAAAGATAATGGTTATGATGGATTGTGGTAGCACTTGTAATGTTATTAATAAAAAAATTGATGACCAACTATATTTCTATGTCTAAGCTTGTAATAGTTTTTAAATTATGGTGGCCAATAGTAATACTATGTCTTTTGGAGGCATCATAATGTCAAGGTTACTATGGGGGATTATCAACTGACCACATATGATGAGCCATAAGAATGTCCAATTTCCTTGTTGTAGTTGCATGTTTTTATCTTATTTATGCTAAACTCCAAAAGACATTACCAAAAAACATTATATACTTTAAGCATTTCAAAGCATTTGAAGGTGATATATGTTATATTAATGAATGTGTGTGAACTTTGAATGTTTGTGTTTAGTAGAATTTCATGTTTAATCATAGTTGCTAGAAATGAAAATGCCTTAAAAAAAGGACTAACCCTTGCAATGAAGAATCTTCCAACCCACAACAAAAGGCTTCTCAATCTGCAATAAAAGTCTTCTCAACCTGCAACAAAAGGATGACGGTTCAATGTAGCTAGAGGAGTTAATCTACTACAACACAAGCATACTTTCATAATAATATGAAGGCGATGATTTGAGGATAAGATCATGGATGGCCAAGTGTCACTCCATATTTTTAATAAGTTATGGAGGAGAAAGGATTTTTTTTCCAATAAGGAATAGTAGTTATAATTAGGACTGCTCTGTTAGGGAACATTTCTAGTTTATAATAGTTATATTAAATAGTGCAGAGTCCTTAGTCAAATTTTACACTCTTGTTCTTACTAGTTATTATTTTTGTTAAAGGACCTAGTCCTCTTCCTGTTTATGGGAGATTTAACATCTACTTTTAGTTTGTTTACAGTTTATGAATAAAGGGACTCTTGCAGACCCTATATAGCAGGGTACCCTATTGAGAAGGCCAACAACTAGATCTTTGCATGTATCAAATTGAATTGAAAATTTTGTTACATTATGCTCAAAACTCTGTGTATGATTGAAATATAATAGAGAAGATATTTTAGCATTGTTCTTTGAGTTAATTAATTGAAAGAGATCTAGTGGATGCAACAACTCAAGCAAGGGCCACTTGAGGTGCTACAGAGCCACGTTAGTTTAGATAATTCATTAGATTATGCATTTTACGTTTTAATTTATAGTTTATAGTTTATACTATAATGAATGTCATATCATATCTTCATAATTGTAAGTCTTTAGTTTATATTCTATTCAATTACTCTTGTAGTGTAGGAAAAAGTATCCCTTTTTCACACTTAATTGGGGAATAGATAATTAATAATAAAATGAGTTAAATGATGCCTTAATTTAGTGTTGTAATATGTATTTTACATATTCAAAGTAAGTTTAGGACCCTATTAATTAAAATGGACTTAATTGTGCCTTATTTGTGGTGTTGTAAGGTGTACCTTTACACTTTCACACTAATCTAGGGATTTATTAATTAATTGAGGTTAATTATGCCTTAATTGGCCCCTTTAATTCAAATCCAAGCCTAATTAATTGCAATTTTCAAAGGGTAAAACCTGACATTCATTAATTCCATGACATAACATTTAACATTGGAGAATGTGTGTCCTAGGTAAGTGACCTAGGACCCTAATTTAAATTATGTTTTTGGTAGTATTTTAATGATTTCAAATCTATATTTTAATGTCAGCTTGTGATATTTGAATTTAAGGATAAATTACTATAAATACAAGGCTATTTCATCAAATCAAGTCTAAGTTTCTAGAGAAGGTTTGAATTGGATTTTTGGGAGATCAATTTCAAGAGCCAAGTTTATTATCAAGAGTATTCAAGGGAAGATTTCTCCATCATTTTTTGCAGCAATCAAGATCCAAGCATTGTGTCAAAGTTATGTGGACTTATGCATGTTTTTGGAGCTAACATTGTGATGTAGGTTTCATGATTCGATCAAGCATTCAAAGTATCATTTCAAGCAAAGATCCAAAGTCAAGATCCACATCCATTAAATCCATTTCATGCAAGTTGCATACCTCTATTACCAAACTTTCATCCAAGGGTTTAGTGAGTTGTGACATAGAGTTGTTTATTCATCATTCCTTTCATGCTTTTATTCATTTCAAGGTTTAATTACAAAAACGAGGTTTGACCAAGGCAAACCCCCATTCACCTAACAAGACAAAATATTTCCCTTTTGATGTGTGTTTGCAAATTTTAGGTGGAAGATCTATTGAAGAACAAAAATTACAAGGTTGTCAAAATTGCATTTGTCGACACCATTCTTGCAAAATCATGGAAATTGACCTACGAAATTTATTTCTGACTTTTCGACTGTGAGATTAGAGAATCTAGGAGTGCAGACACAACATATCAAAACCCAAAAACAAATTTTTCAGGAGTCGTAGCCAAGACCCATTCGCCATAGGGAGAATGATTCCTTAGTGAGCCTTGAAAAAACACTTTTTGTGAGAGGTACACAAGATTTATCCCTTCCAGATTCTCCCTAAAAATTTTAGGTTCGATTAGTTTTATGTTTAAGCTTCTAAATGCACTTTATAGCTTACATTTTGGGTTTGATTTTCTATTTTTAATATTTCTCCCCAAAGTGGTATTTAACTCATACCCCCATCCTAGCATAAAAGCGAAATCAGTAGATTCACACTTTGACTTGATTCACCTCAAGGTTGATAGCCATTTCATAATGTGGATCTCATTTCCTAATGAAATTAGAGAAGTAGGACCCCTTTTCCCTCTTTGGATCCACTTTTCCATTTTGGGAAATTCCCCTATCCTATTTTTATATGTTTCAACTCCTAAAGGTTAGCTGAATTAGGACATGTTGTAGCATAAACAGTTATCAGTTATAGTCATAAGTGATAAGTACCCACAATAGTTAATGGCTATTATTATTTGCTTACCCTATTTTGTAGATAGGAGTTAACTTTAGTTAAATATTTTGATGCATTTATGTTTGTTCAAATCACTTATACTTAGTTGATATAGGATTTCTAGGATTCTTGAATGTATAAATGGTACCAACATCATCTAAATTCTATGACTCCTTGATTAATAATTTAATGAAGCCCTCTCTTGAATGATGAAATTTTTAATTTAGGATCTACAGGTTTGTTGAGTTGTGTGTATGATCATCTACATCAATTAATTAGACATTAGAGAGAACTCTACAACATATATGTTTTCTCTTTCATTAGGGGATGTAGATGTGGCATTGGATGTCTAGTGGTTACAAATGTAACATCCTGCTACGCAACCCCGAAGGGTAAGAGCCAAAAGAGGACAAGATAAAAATAAATTGAAAACATAAAGAATAACTTACACATAAAGCGGTTGCCAATACGATATATCGATAACAAACATGACCAAACGTGGTTGAATGCACAACCCAAAGGAGAGGACTAGTTTACCCTCCAAAGAAAATTTAAACAAGAGCAAACATAATAGCTCCAAAAAATTTGCTCTGGAACTTCCTACTCCGGAACTACCTGCTCCGGAACTTCCTGCTCTGGAACTACCTACTCCAGAACTTCCTACTCTGGAACTACCTACTCTGGAACTTCTTGCTCCGGAACCTTCTCTGCGCTGGAACTTTTTGTGCCAGTGCTCCAGAAATCTCTGTTGTAACATCACAAAACACATACAGAAAGCTCCAATGCACTGAAAAATTAACAACATAGAACAACAAACAGAGAGCTGCAATGCGCCAGAATTTTAGCAACAAACAAAAAGCAGCGATGCACTGGAACTTCTGCAGACTATTGCAAAAAGGAAATTCACAACCAAGCTCTGATTTTTGCATGAACACTTTTGAAAGAAAATCCATAAAGATCATTATAATATAGGTGAGTCTGATGTCAGCACCGGAACTCGTAAACCAAATATAAATCATCACATTTCTTCTCATTAATTTATATGGTTACATTTTCACTCTTAAGCAAGTACAATATACATAAAGGAAAATACAAGAGTACAAAGGTATATCCATGAATAAGACATACCAACTTGATGAAATAGCACAATAGAGAAACACCTCCAATTGATGCTCCAATAACCTGTACACCGGTTCCCAATGGTGGTGGCAACGCCTCCCTACCATGTGGACTCAAAATAGACCACCCCACTGTGCTCGGAGGTAGTCACAAGGCCCAAGCAAAAATTACAAGGAAAGGGTAACATATGGCCAACACTCACATTAGACACGGAGCAAACATGGAATACAATGCATTAAAGCCAATATCACAACATGAAAATGCTCATATAATAACATGCCGGGTACTAATCACGACTACTAAGGTACAAGGTGCTAGAGTGTAGACCAGATGGAATGCCATCATGCATGCTCAAAGGGATGGTACCACACGAAACTAGGTACACCTTTCATACAGACGAGGAGACTCAATCATACCTGTATCAACGCCCTGCAGACAGATAGGCCTTCTCGTTTAACCAAACGAGGAATCCATAACAAATGTGAAACAATGAGCAATCCACTAAAATTCAACATAAAATCCATTTAACACAGCCAAGCAAACATTGTTGTGAAATCATTCAAACAACTGATCCCATACACTCACAAGCAGATCAAATACATTCAAACATTCACCATTGACTTCATAAAAGAACCAATCATATAATTGGTATAAACCTCATTAAATCATCCCATAAAATCACTTTTAAATCAGATAAAATCTACCAAGTGGCAATGACACAAAACACAATTTCAGCTGTTGTTCGAATGCATGAGAAAGAGGCATAGAAATCTCATAAAAATTTGAAGTGTCCAGATTAAAAATAGGACAATGACCCAGTTCATATTTTGATGTTTCTAGATGGATTTCATCTTTAATTTTCAATTTTATGACCTAAAATAAGGTGTTGTTCAGAAAAACGTCATTTAATGCATGGCTGGGCAAAAACATGAAAAATGAAAGTGCCTGGATTAAAAATCGGATAAAGACTCAGTTGAGATATGGGCGATTTACACGGAATCCAACTTTAGTTTGAATTTATATGTTGTGCAGTTTTGCACACACGCCCCACTAAAAGTAGGGACCCTCTTTTTACTCTGGCTTTTGGTGTCTTTTGGCCCCTTAATTTTATTGATTTGGTTGCCTTTGGAGGTCCTTAGATGTTCATCTTGCTTGCCCAAGTGAGTTCCCCAGGTTGCCCTTTGAAAAAACTAAGTTCTGAGCAAAATCCGGGTTTTTACCCCAATCCGGGATTTTCTGGTCCATCCGGATTTTCCCGGATTCTGCTCAAAGTTCGGCTCTGTGCAAAAATTCGGGTTTTACCCCAATCCGGGATTTTTCGGTCCGTCCGGATTTTTCCGGATTCTGCTCAAATTCCAGATCCGAGCAAAAATCTGGGTTTTTGCTTGCGTCCGGGATTTTCTACCCGACCCGGATTTTTCCGGATTTCTTTAGTTTTCCAAGTATGTGCCAAAGTCCAGAATTTTATGCCATCCGCGGAAATCCAGTCCACCCGGATTTTTCCGGATTTTTTCTGCCAGACTTTGTGCAAATTGAAATACTAGATTAAATTGATGAATTTGATGATAAATGCTCAACACCCCATGCTTAATTTAATATATTACACGATGTTTCACGTATTCTTGGTTCGTTTTAATGATTTATTGTTGAAATTTTTGCCTTATTCGGTAGAATCCTGTCCGGCTGGTTTTTTCCGGATTCTGGTCGGAATCCGCCTGACTGGATTTTCCCAGATTTTCCCCTTGGTCGGGTTTTCCGAAATGGAATTTTTTCGAAAATGATTTTTTCCAAAAATGGAAAAAAATTTAAAAATGATCTTTAAAATAAAATTTCTTGAGATAATTTTTTAAAAATAGAAAAAATTCTGAAAATGGAAAGTTTCCTTATAAAAATGTAAGTTTTTTAGAAAATGTCAAAATTTTATTCAAATTTAATTTGAACATGTGGGCTATTAATGATGATATCTGTTTTTCAGGACTAAACAAATATTAAAGGGGGACTTGCATATGGATTCGTGCCAAAAGAGGGGAATCTGGAAATGTTCAATTTAAATTTTTAAAGTGGGACCTGCCTAAGAATCCATGCCAAAACTGTCTACAGCTGGAGGACTTTCTGGAAAACACGTGAATCTGATCTTGCTGGAGATCATGGGCCGACATGGATAATATTCATGCATTTAATGCAAATCTTGTCCTCTTTTGAAATTCTCTTGGCCGATCTGTTTTGGGGCCAGTTATTGTTGTAAAATCTAATTAGGCCGACATGTTTGGGGGATCTCTATAAATGGCATTTGTGCCTCATTTGTAAGGGGGTGAGAGATTAGGAAAGATTTGATAGAGAGCGAATTTAGCAGTAGAGTAGAGGTAGAAGCTAGCCAATTTCTGAGCAAGTGATGTAACAGAACATTGGAATTGTTGCTGGAGTTTGGTGATTCAATACAATTGAAAGCATTGTGATTTTCTGGTTATCTCTTTTGTGTTGACTTATCTTGCATGGTTCTTATAATTCAATTTTTAAAATTGCTCATGATTATTAGATTTAGATTTAGATTTAGATCTAATTCAATGATGTTCATGATTTAATGTTTGAAGTGTTTGCAGCAATCCCAGGCCCATACTTTTTGCAGCTAGTTGATTGTTAGTTGCTTTGTAAAGTTAGCCTGGACCTTTATATTCATTGTGCTTGGTTCAATTATGGAGATTTATTCATTTCAACTGCAATTGGGTTGTCTTGGGTGAATGTTCATAATCTGAAAATCTTTAAAACCTTAGAAGATTGCACTGTTTCTGTAAGATTGTAGATTAATCTTGGTCAAGCAGAGATTGGTCTCGTTGGGATTGGTCCATTTCAAGTGTTTATCATTTGCATTGTTAGTCTTAAAAATAGTTTAGATTTAGAAATTTCTCTGAACCCTTATCTCTTTTGCTGTTTATTTTGAATCTGGGTTAGTTTTAGGATTGAAAGCATCACCATATTGTTGCATCTGATGAAAATTCACTTCCAGCATTGTTCATTTGTAAGGCCCCTTGTGATTACCAGCATTTTCACATATTATCTGAGTTGTTTATGCATTGTCAAGACCTGACACCCGAGAAACCTTGGGGTGATTTTCAGTAATTTGCTGTTGAAAATAACCTTTCAAGAGAGATAGGATATTGCATTCTATTTGAGTTGTTGTTGTGCAGAAAACACCATCAACATTATAATAGCTGGTTAAATAATAACAAAGAAAAATGCCATTTTAACAAGTAGGCACAAATTTGACCAAAAATGAAAGTGCCCAGAATTAAAATCTGCCAAAGACCCAGTTGAGATTTGGGCATTTCTATTTGGAATCCACCTTTATTTTTTATTTTTAACAAGTGGATTAAGAGCAGCAAGGAAAAATGTTTTTTTAACAAGTTACACAAATTTTGGCCAAAATAGAAAGTATTCCAAATTCATTTTGGACTCCAACCCAGTTGAGATTTGAGCATTACCAAGTGAATCTCATAGTTGGGTTTGAGTTTAAACCAAGAGATTTGTACGGATTTAAGAAAAACTCATACTTTCCCCAAAAATAAATACCATAACTAGGCTGAAAAGAAAACTCAACAACCAAAATTCCATAACACCCAGAGCAGCCGAGACTTCCAAAGCATTTAAAAAAAACACTCATGCATACATTTATAACTCAAAAATTTAAAGGAAAACACAAAAGAATACCTCAAATATGCACAAATGTGAAATGAAGAAATGCTTTGTTAGCAAGGCACGGCAAGATTCCAAAATAGAGCAACAAGAAGAAAATGGTTCACTGAATTTAACAATCCAATACCCACAAATTTCTTCTCAGAAAATCTCCATGTTTCTTCTCCAACTCAGTTGCCCAAATTGTGGGGTTTTCTCCTCTTTCCCCAAAACATAAATTTTTTTCTCTAAAGAGATAACTCTCTCCCCCAAAACAAAATGAATAAAAGTATATATATCTAAGACAAGGATGCCCCTTTTTTTTTTTTTAAACTAAACTCCTCAACACAATAAAATGAAATAAAACATTTTATTAAGCAAGCTATTAATGCTCTCCAAAACAATTATTTAAAATCACTAAATATACAATATTCTCTATTTCATATAAAAGTAATAATTTAAATCCAAATGTTAAAATACATAAAGCCCCCAAATAAAATTTAAATAAGACTGAAAGTTCACAAAATGGATTAATAAAATCATTTAAAAATTTCCAATTGAAATATATATCATTCTCTCAAATGATCAATAAAAATCATTTAAAATAACATATTTAAAACCTCATGGATAAAACCATTCAAATCTCCCATCAATAAAATACTATAAAATGCCATATATGAAATCACGAAAAGAAATGTCAAAGAAACCACATCAAGACACCAAAAACCAATTAAATAGCCACATAACAGATTAACGAGAATCATAACAAAATACCTCAACAAGACATACTCGAAAACTACATACAACTGAAAGGTGCTCTAGACATATAGTTGAAAGGTACTCCAGACATTACCGTTTGGTAACCAGACGATAAGACATCAACAAGGAAACACTGCACTAACATGGTACAGTGGGTTAGGGTAGGGGACGTTTGGCTTGTGACTACCTCCAGTAACCACCATCAGGGAATATGAGTACGCTCAAGCCTGTGGATCCAGGTGGAGTCGATACTCAGTACCTACATCACTCCAATTACATGTCAAAGTACATGTGCATATAACATATATCATATAGTCAAAGCAACATCAATCATCAGGAAGAGGGTCATGATATCGTAAGCCTCTTAGATACGAGTGTTATGACATCATCCCTTTCTTGTCCATACTTGTATAAGCATATAATCTAGAATAATAGCTAAACGTGATAACCTTTCACATAACCATCATTGTCAATTCTTATTATAACTACATTTAACATTTAAAATATCAAATCAAAATCAAAATACCATCTTACCTAGGTTGGAGTTAGAGAGGTGTTACAACAAAGCTTAGGTTTATTCACTTGTGACTACTCTTAGATTTGAATTAGATTCCATTACCATGGCTAAGAGTATATATTACAAGGACTAAAGACAAGGAAAATTTATATGGTCAACTCCCATCATATAGAAAAATTATCGAAGGATGGTTTGACCCAAATTCACTACTTAGAAGTTTAAAATATTTCTCCTTCTTTACCTTAGTCAAATTTGTAGTACCTCCTTGATAAGTGGTAATTAATATTTGAGGAATTCAAAGGATTTATCCCTCTACAGTCACATGAACATTACATTTCCCTCATCCTACTTATCCACCCTCCCAATATTTGTCTCTATATGCATGCTTTTGAGCAAAATAATGAAATAACTAGAAGATGGTGAAGGAGATTCAAGAGGAAAGTATCATTCACCCTAATCATAATTCTCTCTTCACTAGTATTTATGGTTCCTACTTGAAATATGGGGATTGGTGAATATGCCTTGATCTATGTGAATTCAATAAATTAATCATCAAGGATAAATTTTGTATCCCTATTATTGATCATTTCTTGGATGAGCTCTTTGGGGATCAACTTTTTACTAAGCTAGAACTTTGTTTAGGCTATCACCAAATTTGGGTCAAAGACATTGAGGTTCCTAAAGCTGCCTTCTAGACTCATGAAGGTCATTATTAATATTTTCTCATGCCCTTTGGTTTATCCAATGCCCCCTCTACTTTTTAGAGCTTGATAAATATAAATTTTTTGTGGCTACTTACGTGAATTCATTATGGTCTTCTTTGATGAAATTCTCATCTACACATAAACCAATAATCTTCATTATTTGTATATATCCATTAAGATTTTACAAGAAAAATCTCTCTTTATGAAGTACTCTAAGTGTGCCTTTTGAGTTCAACAAGTGGAGTATTTGGGTCATACAATGTCACAAGCAAGTGTCCAAGTTGATTCTAAGAAGATAGTAGCAATACAAGAGTGGCCATGCCTTAAACCCATTAAAATTGTATGTGGTTTTTTAGGATTGACAAGGTATTATCAAAAAATTATGCATAATTATTATAAAACTGTCAAACCTTTGACAATTTATCTCAAAATAACTCCTTTAATTGATCAAAATCAATAGAAGTGATCTTTAACTCACTAAAAATTGTGTTCTACTCTATTGTTGGACCTATTTGATTTTGAAAAACCCTTCATTATAAAATGTGATGCCTCTACCATATGCATAGGTGTAGTGTTGGTATAATAAGGATGGCCCATAGTTTGCGCTAGCAAGAAACTCAATGGGCACAATTTATCTAAATCAATTTATGAAACAAAAAATCTTGAGCCATGTTGTTCAATAATGGTGTCCTTATCTATTGAGTTGCAATTTTTAGATAAAAATTCATCATCATGGCCTAAAATATTTTTTGCAACAAAGGGTGTATTCCCTCAAACAAAAAAATGGGTGGAAAAGATGTATGGATATGACTATGAGATTGTTTATAAGAAAGGTAAGGAAAATGCAACAACTGATTCTCTCTCATGTTAATATAAAGAACAAGGATTTATCTTTATTATTTTTGTATTTGTTCCAAACTAGATATATGAGATTGGGGATGGATGGATAGTTAACTATGTAGATTTAAGACATCCTTTGTCAATTGGAATAGGATCTATAGTTAATATTCTAAGTTTTATGCTAGACAGGCCAAATCCTTACCTATCATGATTGGATTTATTTACCCCCAAACTCAATGTTCAAACCTTTATTACTAAGGAAATTTCACTCCTCCCCTAATATAGGTCACTCAGGCTTCTTAAGTATCTATGAGAATGTGAAGCAATATTTCTTCTACGACAACCTTTAGTAGGATATTAAGGCATCTATAACTAAATGTGATATGTGTTAAAGGACTAAAGGGGGAACTCTCAAAGCTCCAAGATTTTTGTAGAAACTTCCTATCCTTATTGGACTAACATTTATATGGATCTTGTTATTGGGATTCCACTCTCAAATTATAAACAAGTAATCTTGGTGGTGGTGGATCATTTGACCAAATATGTATATTTTTTCTCATTACATCAACCTTACATTATTGTTGTGATTTCTCAACTCTTCATAGATTCAATCTTTAAAATCTTGATCTATTATTAGTGAATGTGATTCATCCTTTACAAATAAGTTATGGCAGGAGTTGTTTAAGGTATAAGGCACTACCTTGAATGTGAGTTTAGCCTATCATCCTCAAACTAAGATTGTCAACAAGCATCTTGAGAATTATTTATGTTATTTTATGTGTGAGAACTAGAGACAATGGGCCAAATGGATACCTCTAGCCATGTGGTGGTATAATACCACTTATCATAGTGCTTCCAAAATTACCCCCTTATGAGGTCCTTTGTGGTACTCTCCCACACTCCTTATGTTTCAATTCCTTCTAAGGTTGAAGTATTTGAAAAAAAATTGGCCAAGAAAGAAGACATCTCTCAACTAATTAAGGCTAATTTGATGCTGACCCAAAATTACATGAAATAATAGGTGGATCAGCATAGGGTAAAGTGCACTTTTAACATTGTTGAATGATTTTTTCTACATCTCCATTCCTACATGAGAAAATTTCATTACAAGACAATAGTGATTATAAGTTAGATTCCAAATTATTTGGGCCTTATCGAGTGATTTAACACATATTCAAGGTGGCATATGAGTTAGAACTTCCACCTTCTCAAATACACCCATTTTTCATGTCTTGTGTCTTACGAACTTGTGATTGGGATTATTATCCAACCATGATAAAGCTACTTGAGTTGGATGAGGATGGCTCAATATTTTTGGAGCCTAAGGCTATTTTGAACAAAAAAATCAAGAACCTTCACATTCACTATATTAATAAGTTATTGGTCCAGTGGAAGGGCTTACAACTTGAAGATGCTACATGGGATCCTACTAACACTTTTTTTAGGTTTCCTCATCTCAAGCTTTGAGGATAAAGCTTTTTGAAGAGGGGCATTGTTATGTACCCAATTATATTTCAAGATAGCTAGTATTGTTTGGGCACATATGATTTGTAAGTCACCCTTGGGTAAAATTAATAAAGGGATGCATATGTTTTGTAAGAAATCTCACTACTTTTTAGAATAAAATATGTATTCCACATGTGTGGGATGATAGTAGTTTCCTTCAACAAAATTCTATATATTATAATGGTTCTCAATTAAAAATATATATTGGAATACTTTATATTTGGAGTGTATGCTCTATTTGAAGGTTTCCCCTTGAAAGCAACACTATAAAGATAATAAAAGCATTTATGTTTTATCATTAATTTTTTTGTGTGCTCAACATATTTTATCTTGAAGTTTCATTATAGCCATTATAAGAATCATGTGTATGTGGCGATATAATAAATCATATAAACATTCAACACAATTGAAATATGCAACATAAGGATATATATTATACATAATTCCATTCAATTTCATTTAAACATATAAAATCCAAGTAAATATAAAACAAAATTCTCATAATTAAGGTTTTTGGTCAATGTTGTCATAAGATGATCTCTCAAAAATTCATGCACCACTTTGGGTTACTTGTCGTAGTTTTTAAATTTCAAATATACCAAGCATGCAAATAATTCTATACTCTAAACTCATAATTTTAATGAATGCTTAGAATTTGTACAACATGTAAGTTGAATCTATCATCCCTCCCATGTAGGCAACAATCATTTTGTTGAGAAGTTGTGACTTATGGATTTGTATAGGTACTATTTGTGTCCCATGGAAAGTGTAAACACTACCTCTCAAAGAAGTTGAGGATTCACATCCAAAAAATTAGCAAATATCACCAAACATGTTGAATTACTACTCATATTATAATTGAAATTTCTATAAAAATTTGAACTATCTTGGAAAAAAGGGAAACAAGGCTACAATAAATGCTTTTAGACACTCTTCATGAGGTTAGTTTTCACTCTAAGATATTTTAAAATCTTTGTAATTCCAATACTTGTAGCATCATAAAACAAATGTGGAACACTAAAATTTATAAAATAAAAAATAAATTAATTTAATCTTAAAACTACCAAAGTGAAAAATATTTGATGTATTATAGATTTAGAAGCTTTTATGATAAATCATGAGGCAATTTAAATGGAACTAAAATATCTTCTACACCAACTATCAATATTACCAAAAAAATTATTGCTTTCAACAATTAAATGTAGAATTATGAGTAGAAAGAATAGCTACTTGAGGACATTCATTGGCTTTCAAGGTAACAGAGCAATATTTTCCCACATACACATTGCATTGCATGAATTTATATTTTTAATCCATAAATCTCTTTGGTAGGAACCTAGGCAGGGATTGAGTTTCAATTGGAAATGTCTAGGCTATCTACTAGTGAGACGAAAATTGCTTTGCAATATTTGTAAGGTCATTGTTCCTTCTTGTTTTAGTTTTGAATATCTTATTTTTGGTCACTATATTTCATTTGAAATCCTTATGATTATAACTTTTATTTTGAAATCTATTGAGCTACTTTAGTTACCTGTGTAGATTAACAATAATTTTTATTTCATTTTCCAATAAAAACTTCAATAACACTTCTTGAATACAACATCTAAATGGAATTGACCTAGAGGTTTTAAACTAATTTAGTCATTAAACCTCCATCATTATAGAAATTTGTCGGGGATCTAGAATTTTTTTGTTGAAATTTCTCTAGTATCTTTTAGGTTCTACTTTTATAATGACACACTTGGCCCTCCAACTATTTGATTTGATTTGATCATATACATCTCAACAATATCTATGACCAATTTTGGTCATTTATGGTAGTTCAACATAAACTATTTCTATTTATTCTTACCATTCATTAAGTGGCACCAATTCACTTGGAACCAAAAGTTTGGATTCATCCAAGGTTTTGACCTTGATTAAACCAAGGTGTTTATTAGTATTACATAAGAGAATATCCCAAAAAATAATTGACAAGCACTTATAAAAATGATTTTTTTTACTTGCTTTGCGTTTTTCTTAGTGACTTATTTTGTAGCTCTAGATGTTGCATGTTCAACAATAACCTTGCTCATAAAAATTCAATAGTATTGTTTGTCACATCTTCACAAAATACTTGAGACCTATAGAATACCATTTTCTATATTTTAGATCTCATAGTCTACAAAAATGTTGTAATGAGGATATGAATATAGTGAAGTCCTCAAAGACTAGTCCTAATGATGAATACCAATTAATTTCAACATAATAGTTCTACAATTGATTTCTCATAAAGTCCACTAGGCTAGTAATGCAATGCTTGCTCAAAATATTCATTAATAGAAGTATGTATTATGTATCCAAGCTTTGAATTTGAGTGTCCAATAAGAGTAGAATATCTTTTGAGTCATTGAGCCATGAGCCTCACTAATTAAAATTGAAATTAGATAAGGAATATTTTCCATTTGTAGTAAGTGCATAATGAGGTGGTGTTGCTTAACTAGAAGATAACATAACATCTGTATTCTCATATTCGATTTGAAGTAAAAATCTCACAAAGTAAGAAAGAATAATCCCATTACTTAGACCCAAAGTATAAGAACACATCATTACACTGATATCCAAAAAATTTATGAAGTTGATATTTAGCTAAAGCACAACTAATGTACATCTAGTAAATCAAAAAAATCCCAAAATTGATAGCATAAATGAGTTTATCAAAGCCTGAAAAGTGATCATTTGATTTCATTCTCACCTCATCTTATTGTGTGGACTAATATTAGCTTTAAAGGATTTATTATTACATTGTCTAGATTGTTCATATTCTCTATCCTTGTGGCCTCTAAATACTTAATTATTACTTGAATCCTCTATTCAAGGTTTTTTAACTAAAAACAAGAATCTCTCTTCTAAATCAAGTTATAAAAAGAAAAGAAAAATAAATCAATGATCATTAGCTTTCATCTAGCATTATGCATCAAGTATTTATATTTCCTCACATTAAATGAGCTACAACCCATGTATTAAAAAATCAATGTATGTGAGCATGAGTAGTCTCATTCACTAATAAATTAATATTTGATTCTAGCATAATTATTAATTATAGAGGGCATAATCCAATTGAATGCCTCAACTTATTAATTAGGAAAAGTGTGAGATATTTTAGGGGATGAGATTCAAGCCACTCACCTTAGCGCCTTTCATTCAACTACAACTTCGTAATATCTTCTATGTAATGAAGCAACTTGCACAAATGAAGAATATTATTAGAAATATGTTACAAACACTGAATAATTTACTTGAGAATAAAAAGTCACTTTAGCGTGGAAAACCTCCATAAATCTCCAGTAAGAACACAATTTATAATATCATGCCAATGAATTGATCACTACCTCCTATATATACCCTAATTATGTCATGGATTCCACCTAGGATGACTCGGTTCTACTTATATATGATTATATATAACTTAATTAAGAGTTATGGTAGTCATTAAATTGCCCATATCCCTATGTAAACTATCAAATTATAGGTGTAGCTTTACCCCTTCATACAAGTGTTGTCCTTGAAGATGGTCAAATATGGATTCTTCTATAAAAAGTCAAATTATAAGTGTTGTCTTTGTGCATGTCTAGAGAATTAATTATGGATCCATGATCATTCTTCCCTCTTCATCTAACTCTAGAAACACTATTTATGTTAAAGTTCTATGTTGATATTCTTGTCTATATGTTATGTTTAGTGCATTTTTTGTGTTCCCCTTGAGATTGGAGGGTATCTCTTGCTAGTGTTGAATATTATCTTTCATTGCTCTAACCTTTTAGTGTACCTTCGAAGAAGAGATGAAGGATGGTAGATGGTACCTCAATATTGATTGAATGACTTGATATTTATCTCTTTTGGGAGGAAATCCTTTTGGCCTCTTTCCCAAAATAGCTTGTGGATTTAGTGATCTAGGAATTTATTTGACGGTTAAACTTCCAATGAAAATAATTGCTAAACCACATCCCCATCTACCCCCTTGTTAAGAATATTTTGCATTTGGTGCAAGCTTACCATATATTGATAATTTTCATGCAACCCCCTTAGTTCAAATATTTTATCTTATGAGTGAAAATGCATGAAAAAAATTTGGAAGTTCATCTTAATAGTTCCTAAGGTAGTGAGTCATTGGACTCCCAAAACAATGTCTACTCTAGCCATTGGGATAAGAAACATAAGATAATCAAGAATGCAATCTTTGATGATGAGTTTAATACTATGCCATTTACCTGAACAATCTATTATACCATTATTTTCAATCATAAGTTCCTAAAATTTTGGGGTTGGGTAAATGAAATAGTTCAATTTTGTTGTCAACTTACTATTCATTAATTTATGATTACTCCCCAGGTTAGTCAATATTGTTAATTTTGATGAGTATTCCATAAGTCAAACAATACTATTGAATTTTGTTATTTAAGGAAACCCAATACCTTAAGAGATTACAGGGTACTAATACTTGATAATTGTAAATAAACAGACTATTTTTTTTTTGTTTTTTCCAATTTCAATTACAATCAACACGCACCCGTTAAGGTTAGCTCTAAACCAAAACGATGCGGAAAGAAACTCTAACCAGGATGTACACTAGGATCCCGAGGTTGGGCAAGGTGTGAGCATATGCTCAGAGGATCTGATGCAATGTAGAACTAGAAGGGAACTCTAACCAAGAATGCATCTAGGATAGACGAGCATATGGTCAAAGGATCTTATGCAAGATGAGCTGAAAGTAACTCTAACCAAGATGGCGCTGAGAGATGGCAAGCATATGGTCAGAGGGTCCCTAAGGCTATTAACTGAAAGAAGATAGGCGGCAAGCCAGCCTCTTCCACTTATTCAACGGGAATTACAAGTAAGTCAAAAGAAGAAATGAGAATTGCTGACAGTACTACTGTTCAGCTTACAATTAATTAGAAAGCCTGCCAAGAACACAAGATTAGAAGCTTCAATGCTGCAATAATATTAACTACTCTCCAATCCCCACAAAACCTTTTAGAATCAATTTCTCACTCAACTAATGAATTTTCCCAAATTTGGTATAACTGATTTTTGACTGAAAATGCATAGACCAGCAACTCAACAACTTACTAATATGCTCACAACTCCCTCAAAACTCACCCAAATCACATGAAAAAAAATGCATACAGCTCCTAGGATGATGGTGCCCAAGAAGTAACAGTGAAACCAACCCAAAAGACTCCCATTTATTTTGCACGGAAATCAAGACAACTTCATAAATGTATGACCCTCAAGGAGGGGCGATTTTACTCCATAAAATCCAAGACATAAAAATAAAATCTGAAACTTGACACACAAGGTCGCCCCTAGCAAGGAATCAGATTGGTTAAATACCCAGAACAACAATATTTTTATTTTTGAATCTATGAGCGAAACTTACAATCAGCTGTGATATTCAGCAACTCCAGAAAACATGACTAAATGCAAAGAAACTAAACCAATATGTTAGGAACTCAAATGCAATGCTGAAACAAACTCAACTACAATCTACCTCTCAACTAGTTGCTATCTTTCAAGCAAGAAGATGAGCCAAGCTAGGAGGTGTGCTTTCCTCGAAGCAATCTATCACCATTTCGGCAACATAACTTTACTGAAAAATATGAGATGTCCAAATGAAGAGAAGAGACCTGCATTTAAAGACTTGAGGAGAATCTTCTAGAAGCTTCAAGAAGGGCACCCAAATTTCAAATTTGATTTCAACTCTTTTCCCTCCAAAGGTGGCATCCATTTCTCATAAGGCAATATTTCACTTTTATAAAAATTAATCTTTCCCTCAAGTAGGCGTCTGACTTCTCCAACCCTTAATTTGGCCTTAAAAATATAAATTATCTCCTGATGAGGCATTCACCCATAAAGTCCCCTTTTTAAAAACAACATAAAGTTATAATGTTAGGCCAAGGGGGTTATAATATTAAAATATAACATTATAATATGAAAATAACTTATCTCTCCAGAAAAAGCATCCAAGGGCCAAAAATTCAATTACCAACTGAACTGGTTGAAGACGAAAGCCAACAGCATTGAAATCCACAAAGTCACTGCCAGAAATAGAATTTACTAAAAATAGTAAATTCATGAAGTTGCTCAGAACACCAAACAGACTATACCACTGCGAAGCTCTCTGAAAACCCAGAAAGAATCCGCAATCCAATCTCCAAACTTCAAACAACCACCTCCTCAAAAATAGGAAACCCTAATTTCACCCTTCGAGTAGCCTACGGGTCTCCGGAATAGGCCAACGGTCAACTGAATCGATCACAATTGAGAAGGGGACATTACAATAATGCATGTGAAGAGATATTTTTTGGACATATTCAAAGTATTCCACAACCACTATTGCTTGTTCTTCACCCTTTTCTCCATGAAAAGTGCTCTCAATGTAGAACGATTGATTTTTAGCACACTTATATCCTCTACTATATTTTCTATTATAGTTGAAACATAACCTTTGGCCCTTTTTTCTTTAACATGTTGAGGCGTTAGTCTCATAGGTTGAATAAATGATGGTGTACATGTCCTATATTTTTTTTGGAAAAAGGGGTAAAAATTTATTTAATCAATATAAAGCCAAAAAAACATACACTACAACAAATCCTTGTGATTAGCTCCCTTTTTTGCTCCATTTTTTGCTTCCACCCACTATTTTAATGTATTTTTCTCCATTTTTTGGGAAAATTTGGCACTATTTTTCGAGATGGCACTATTTCTGGCATTTTTTGTGCCAACCAGAACAAGATGGCACTAAATCCGGCACAAATTTGTGCCAACATTAGCGTCGCAATTAGCACCAAGATTAGGGCCGCTATTAACGCCCACTGTAACGCCCTTATTAATGCCTAGATTAACACCAAGATTAGCGCCAACAAACTGCGCCTACTGTAACACCCAAATTAGCGCCTAAATTAGCAACTAGATTAACGTCTACATTAGCACCCATATTAGTGCCTTAAGTAGCACCTATTCTAGCACCTGCTTTAGAACATTTTTGGCACCTAATTTAGCGCTTGATGTAGCACCTAATTGTTTTGATCTAGCAAGGATTAAGGGTGTTAGAACAAAAAATCCTTCCTCAATGTTCACTAGCCTTCAATTGCTTGCCTACATTTCACTTGCATCAAAAGATCTACTGCCATTGATTTTTCATTGTATTTAACATGAAATGCAATAATTTGTGTGACAAGATCCACATTGTCACTAGCATTCCCCATTTATTCCTCTAGATAATCATAAACAAAGCAAATTTTTCCTTTACAGCAGTACTTTGTGCAGATTAAGGGTTGAGGGTTGAGGGATTAAGGGTTGAGGGTTGAGAATTGAGGGTTAAGGGCGGCTTAATGTATAGGGTAGAGGGTTGAGGGACATACATGGTTCAAGGATTAGGGTTCAAGGTCCAATGTATAGGGTAGAAGGTATAGGGGTAACGAAGCATTAGGGTTTAAGGGTACTTCAGGGTTGAGGGTAGAGGGTAGATGGTACTTGATGGTTTAAGGGTTGAGGGATTTGTTAGGTCTCAAAAATGTAGGTTTTAAACTATAAGGGGGTGCCAATCCCTTAATACACCTTTGGCCCACGAACAAGGTAAACAAGACTGATTACCTTTTACTCTTCAGGTTCTACCAGACCTAGGCAGGTATACCTAAATAATAAGGTAGATTTACAAGTAAATATGGTTCTTGAATTGAGCAATCTACTCACTAAGGCACGTGAAGGTGGAGTAGATATAGAGTTTTAGTGACTAATTTATAATGAGAATAAAAAGAATTCTAGTTTGTGAGTTGTATTTTGTATGCAATATCTAATTATGACTAGTGCCTACTTCTATTGGGTGGACAGAGTGGAGGGATGAATGATGGTTTTGGAGATAGGCTTTTATAAGATGGGTAGATTCACTCTTCAGCGTAACTTGAATAGTTGGGCACTTTGAATATTTGCACCTTGTGCAAACGTGCAAGTATGTCAGTTATTTGGTATCTTCTTAGTAATCCTAGTGATATTCCCTCATGCTACTGTGAAGTTGTGAAAGGATTTAATTCATATGTGAAAGGAAACCAATTAAGAAAATCTATTCAAAAGGACTTTAATCCAAACAGGAACCTATCAAATTTGATTTCTTAAAAGGAACTTTAATTCTCCTACACACTGAAACTAGTCAACAACATCACACAATTACAACAAATGTGTATTGACAAATTAAATGTGTTTTCACATACTCAATTTGAATAACATAAACAACCACTTTGGAGACAACCAAATAACATATAAGCATATAAATCCACACAAAATTTCAGCACTTGAAAGCAAATTAACAATTATGCATAACCTTCTCCATTATATTTATCTTTGAATAATATGCATTATAACAGTAGTTTTTGGTATGAGATGGATGGGAAAATTGGTGCAATCTATCTTCTTACTAATGCCTACCCTAAATGGAAATGATGTTATGATGATCTATTCAGGTCTTGGTCTCTCTTATATATATATGAGAGGAAACAAGCTACAAACCCATTACAAAAATTCATGTCGTTTGATAACTAAACATAATTAAGAAAACAAAATATTACAGCAAATGAATGCACCAATCCGTTAATCTCCAAGTAAAAGCCTGTGACCACCTAAGATCTGTTCAAAGCTTCTACTCCATGATAGGGTGCTCATGTTGTCGGTTGACTCCTTTCATCCCGATGGTTGTCTCGTTGTGTTTGGTATATCCATAGTTTGGATAAGGAACAAATTAAATGCAGAGAGGTGATGAATGTACTCTGGTTGAGCACAAGTATTTGTATTGGAGATCACTTCCCTCATATCATATTCCCTATACACCATCTTATCGAGCTGCTTGTGAATATTTTGTAAAATTATGTCCTCATCATTGATTTCATGTAGTGCAATAGTCAAAAGCACATCAAACTCTTCCTTTCAATCATCATACTCTTGAGGATTTCCCATATCATCATAAAGTGTTGGAATCGAATTGAAGCAGTTGAGATATTCCATGAGCTTGTTATGATCATTGTGTGATTCTACCATTTTTTATGTGTCTGCATTATTTGTCCTTTCAGGATTTGCTTGTCTCGAAGCTCCTCTCTCTTTTCAATTATTCTCCCCTATAGTTGTTCATTCTCCTCTATTGCTGAGTATACCTGCTTAAATTGTCTCCAATATTCATCAGCACATTTCATCATCTTATTGAATCTCCCCTTGATAATTTCAAATGCAGTATTATACTTGATGGTTTTGACTTCTTTCTCCAATTGTTTATATTTTTCCTGAGATTTCAAGTGGCAATTTTTCCAATAAGTTGTATCAACCATTGCATCCAATACTCTCTTATCCTTTTCAAGCCATGGGGAATACAACTCTGGTGTGGAAGAGGAAGATGATCTTTCTCTTTGTTGTGCTAATTGCTTCTTCAACTTGTCATTTTCTTTAACCAACTTATCAATTTGTGCTTTGTTGAATTTCGCCACATTGACATTCAATTTTGTTGTCTCCATAGGATTGGTACCCCCTACTCTTTGGACCAAGAGATGTCCAAACATTTGGTTTGGATTATCAATCACAATAGGTCTTTTGTCATGGGGGTACAGTGACCAAATAAGCAAGGTGACCTCATTTGGATTGTATCCAGATCCTAAATACATCTTATCACTTGCTTCCTCTATTAAGTTCATTGTTTTGTCCCCTCTCTTTTTGAAACTATCAAACACAATTGCAGAGCTTATATCCCACCCGGGAAAAGCAATACTCCAACTTCCTAAAGTAACTCTCTCCCTCTCTCAAGAGTGATGTACTCCATCTCTTTGTCTATTTCTTTTTTTCAATTCTTCCAAAGCAACAACCTCTCATTCAGGAGTAACATCTTGCATCTTTTGTCTCATTTTCTTTCCTTTATATTCATAAACAAATTATTTAAACTCAGAAGACTTAACAAAATCTTCATCATAAATGAACTCTTGTCCAGCCTTGACCCTAACATCATCAGATAATTCATCTGATGCTTCAAATCTTAGAACATTATGTTCCCGAGGAGGCTCATACTGTGCAATTACAAGAGCACTTATTTTTTGTACTTACTCATCTTCCTCATCACTCTCCTCATCTTCACTTATATCAGTATCTACAGAAAAACTCACCTCAAGAGTTGGTTGTGAAGGAATATAATCTAAGGGCCCTATATCTTCAATCTGCACTCCTGAATAGGTTCCATGAGTGGCATCAAAGACAAATGAAGGCACATCCTTTACCAATTCTTTCACATGAGCAATGAGTTGCTCAATCCTTTCTAGAGGATCTTGTATTACACCAAATTCCCTCAAATAAGATGGGACATTTCTTCTTTTCCATTCCTCTGCGAGCATCACCCTATTATATGCAGTCATTTTGTCAGTGGTAGAGGTTTCATCATGGTTTCTGATCACATCTTCATCTAAGAACACATGCTCATATCCTGATAACCCCTGTGATAGCCTTGCTTTGTGAATAAAGCCTTTTGCATCAAATTTTTCCCTTTTATTTCCTAGAGGGAGGTTATACTGTGCTAATTTAGCATCAATTTCCTCATATCCCTCATTTGCAACCACTGTAAAGTCTCCAAAACATAAAGTGTTGGGCATAATTGATTTTTTTTGTGTCCTTTGAGGTTTTTGGCATCAAATTTTTCCAATTGCCTCACAATTTCTAAGTAGGAAATTCTATCAGGAACTACTCATGGTAGCAAGTGTGGAGTTCCTTCAAACCCATAAACCTTGATCACTGTGCAATCAGGAAAATCATACCAGTCTCCCCAGTTATGATTCACCTTCTTCCTTGGGTCATTTTCCTGTAGTCTTAGAAACTCTTGTACTTCTGGGGATAAGTTATAATCACGTGGATATCCCAACAACTTCATCAATGGTTTCACAAAAAAACTCCTCAAAATAAAGATAATGAGATCTACCAAACCGACTATCCCACAATGAAGTCTACATCTATACATGCTTGAGGTTTCCATTTTCATCTGTATCTCTTATTCTTAATTATTCACTCCAGACCCTTCTAACATGTCCCTCGTGCATGAGCAAATGCATGAACAGAGAATAATGTTTGAAATGAATATATTCATTATTGTTTTTAATCTTTTCAAGCTCCTAGTTTAGGTCATTGGCCAAGTATCTAGCATAATTGAATGATCTGGCATCAGTGCTTTGTATGTTTATAGCTAAGACCATTGGGGCAATAGGCATGAAAGGTGGAACCTCTACCCCCAAGACCTGACCAGCTGAATAGTAAGTGTATTAGAAATATTCATCAAACAAGTCCTCATGAAAAGGATGGTTTTCATTCTTGGGCCTATGAAAGGGTAGTTTCCATCATTTGTATCTAGTATCCATATGGTGATACTTTGTCAAGAGGTCTCTAACCGTGAATGGAAAGTTCATAGGACACTCTAACTGAAACACATTAGAAATTAAATCCTCAGAAATAACAAGCACGTCAGCCCCATTATGTGATTGAATAGTTCTCCTCTTGGGGTCGTATATGCTAGCTAAAGCTTTAATTAGTTCTACATTTATGAACATGTTGGGCACCATGAGTTTTCCCAAGTTCAACCTCCATGGGTTGCAGACTAGCTGAAACCTAAATTGTTTCTGTAATGATACATGAAGAGTTCATACCCGTGTCGTGGTGTCCAAATATCTCCCAAGCCCTTATGTTTATCTAATAATCTATCCATTGAAGGATTCGTTAGAGCACTCCTCCTGGGTCTTGGCCCCGACCCAGGGCATTTATCTATCAGGTCTTGATTCAGGGGTCTCTTCTCAGTTTTTTGTTTCTTAGCTTTGGGTTTTGCTACATTTTCCTCCATTGTTTGAATTATTAATCTTTTTCAAAAAAATACAACTTCTCAGCTGGGATTAGTGTACTTACTTGGTTCTCGCCTCCACTAGTTTCTACTACGTAAGAACTCCTAGATTTTCCTTTATGCTTTTGTCCTCAACGAAATCTTCCAAATTGTACGACAATTATATGATCAACTTGTGCTTCAATTTTGGCTCATAAATACACCACTCATTTCAATCTTTTCATCATAGGGAAGCATTTATTTTTAAATATCTCAACGATGTCTTGAGATGTCACATCAGTTAGTACAATCATTATTGCCATATCGGCAAGACTGTGATCCTTATTCCACCGATAGCCACCTTCTCCATCGATGAACAACTTTCCTTTAGTTTATCGGCAGGATACCATAATATATTACCCTGATACACATTAATTCCCCTGATATATTTTAATTATTGATAATCTATGATTATATCGGGCCATCAGGGGAAAGCAAACATTCGTTCCACTAATTTTCACGAGTTACAACGATGTTCTTACTTTTTTTGACTCTATCAGTCTATCGGCGAGAACGCCTTAAGAGTCAGTCCGATAGGGTATTGTTACATTGATACTAGGTTATGAACTGCTTTCATCGGGCCATCAACGAGGCTATGATGGGGGCTCTACCGATGAGGCATTGTTAGGCTGATAGTGCTAAAAAAAATTTAGGAACAGGGAAAGATTATGTAGTCAAACTCATTTATGGGTGTGTCAATTTGGAAATGTGGGCTACAAAATTGATCTTGTCACACAAATTTCAACAATTTGTGCTGATCATAAAATTAAAATGTGAGGAATTTTTGTGAAATGTGGAGGATAGGTGGGTAGAGGCTATTGAAAAATGTGAGATTTTTCAGTTCTAATAGGATTAAGGGTTGAGAGTAATTTACTTGGGTTTAAGGGTTGAGGGATTAGGGTCAAGGGTATAAGAGGGTACGTATTGGCCGGTTGAGGGTAGAGGGACATGGAGGGTTTAACAGTTTAGGGTTTAGGGTATTGGGTTGAGGGTATAAGCTAGTTGAGGGATTAGGGTTGAGGGTAGAGGGTAGAAGGTTTAAGGTCAGTTTAGGGTTTAAGGGTTTAGGGTTGAGGGACATTAAGGGTTGAGGGTAGAGGGTTTAGTGTATAGCTAGGACGTTTGAGGGTATATGGTTGAAGGTCGATTAGGGTTGAGGTTCCAATGTACAGGGTAGAGGGTATAGGGGTTTACTAGGGTTTAGGGTTTAAGGGTTGAGGGTTGAGGGATTAAGGGTTGAGGGTTGAGGGATTAAGGGTTGAGGCTTGAGGCTTGAGGGTTTAAGGTTGAGGGTAGAGGGTTGAGGCCAGTATATGGTTGAGGGATTAGGGTTGAGTGTCCAATTGTGTATAGGGTAGAGGGTGCAACTATAGGGGTTGAGGGTATGTATATGGTACGTACATTGAGGGATTAGGGTTGAGGGTCCAATATTGTATAGGGTAGAGGGTATAGGGGTTGAGGGATTAGGGTTTGACTAGGGTTAAGGGTAGAGGGTAGAGGGTAGAGGGTAGAGGGTAGAGGGTAGAGGGTAGAGGGTAGAGGGTTGAGGGTTGATGGATTAGGGTAGACAGTTTAGTAATTGATTTTAAGGGTTTAACTAGGGTTGAGGGATTAGGGTAGAGAGTTTAGTAATTGATTTTAAGGTTTTAACTAGGGTTGAGGGATTAGGGTCGAGGGTACTAGAGGGTATATGGTTCAACAATTAGGGTTTAGGGTCCAAATTATATATAGGGTTTAAGGTTTTAGGGTTGAGGGTAGAGGGTTTAGGGTATATCAAGGACGTTTGAGGGTAAAATATGGTTGAAGGTCGAATATTAGGGACGTTGAGGTTCCAATGTAGAGGGTAGAGGGTATAGGGGTTGAGGGTACTTGAGGGTTTAAGGGTTGAGGGTTGAGGGATTAACTAGGGTTGAGGGTTGAGAATTGAGGGTATAGGGTTTAATGTATAGTGTAGATTAGAGGGACGTAGAGGGTATAAGAGGGTTTAAGGGTTGAGGCTTTAGGGTTTAAGGTTAAGGGTAGAGAGTTGAGGGTATATATATGCAAGTTGATGGATTACTAGGGTTGAGGGTCCAATGTATAGGGTAGAGGGTATAGGGGTTGAGGCCGGATTAGGGTTTAACTAGGGTTGAGGGTTAATTAAGGGTTGAGGTTTGAGGGATTAAGGTAGAGAGTTTAGTAATTGGGTTTAAGGGTTTAACTAGGGTTGAGGGATTAGGGTCGAGGGTACTAGAGGGTATATGGTTCAAGGATTAGGGTTTAGGGTCCAAAGTATATATAGGGTTTAAGGGTTTAGGGTTGAGGGTAGAGGGTTTAGGGTATAGCTAGGACGTTTAAGGGTATAATATGGTTGAAGGTCAAATATTAGGCACGTTGAGGTTCCAATGTAGAGGGTAGAGGGTACTTGAGGGTTCAAGGGTTGAGGGTTGAGGGATTAACTAGGGTTGAGGGATTAACTAGGGTTGAGGGTTGAGAATTGAGGTTTGAGGGTTTAATGTATAGGGTGGATCAAAGGGACATAGAGGGTATAAGAGGGTTTAAGGGTTGAGGCTTGATGGTTTAAGGTTGAGGGTATATATATGCAGGTTGAGGGTATATATATGCAGGTTGAGGGATTACTAGGGTTGAGGGTCCAGTGTATAAGGTAGAGGGTATAGGGGTTGAGGCCAGATTAGGGTTTAACTAGGGTTGAGGGTTGAGGGTAGAGGGTAGAGGGTAGAGGGTTGAGGGATTAAGGGTTGATGGTTGAGGGATTAGGGTAGAGAGTTTAGTAATTGGGTTTAAGGGTTTAACTAGGGTTGAGGGATTAGGGTCGAGGGTAGAGGGTATAATATGGTTCAAGGATTAGGGTTTAAGGTTGAGGGTAGAGGGTTGAGGGTATATGGTTAACGAATTAGGGTTGAGGGTACGTATATGGTTGAGGGATGAGGGTTGAGGTTCCAATGTATAGGGTAGAGGGTATAGTGGTTATGAGGGATTAGGGTTTAACTAGGGTTGAGGGTAGAGGGTTGAGGGTTAATTAAGGGTTTAATGTATTTTTCTCCAATTTTTTGAAAAAGTTGGCGCTATTTATCGGGATGGCACTATATATTTTGCGTTGAAGGCGTATCCTATTTGATGAAGACAAACATGAAACTACCAATCGATGGTTGATATCAGACTGCCGACCCTTGAAACTATTTGGTCCATTGATACCCTTTTCTTGATTTTATCACATTATAATAATACTTTACCTACAAAAGTTTGCCCTGCGGTGAATAATATCTTATACGGATTGCATATAATTTATTTCTGTGTGTGGTTAAAGTATTTTTTATTCTACTTTTTTACAGACATGTAAATATTATTCATTTTTCGAGCCCTAAATTACCAAGCGCTAGATGAAATTACTTTTTATTCTACTAAATTGACTATTCTATCATTTTACTCCTTGCTTGGTATAAATTTACAAACCACTTGGTTACCAAAATACTCTATGCATATACATATTGCTTTTTTTAAGTATTTAATTATAAGGATTGTACTATTTTTTTTGGTATTTAATTATAAGGATTTGTCTTCTTTTTATTTTCTTTTCCATTTTAAAATTTTGAATAGGTAAACTGAACATTTAGTAACTATAATTTTTTTTAGATAATATTAGTTGAGTTTTTTAAAAAATTTAAAATTGTTTAAATACCTAATATAAATAAAAAATTATACTTACTAATTCTAAAGTTTAAAATGGAAATGAAAATAAAAATAATACAAATCCTTATAATTAATTAAATATTAAACTAAAACACATCGAACGTCACCCTCATTTATACCAAGGGGTACGACATTCCTAGTTGGTAGTCTCGACAAGACTTTTCGACAGCTCAAAGGGTGCCACATACGCATTAAAATGAATGCCATGAAAGGATGGCATTAAAATAAATGCCATGAAAGGGTGGCATTCATTTTAATCCAGCGAAGGTGGTGATCTCTGCATTCTGCATTTGCTAGAGTTTTTGTTCCAGAGGCTTTGCTTGGGTGAGAAAGAATAATGGAGAAGGATGCGAAGTATGTAAGTGTTTAAATCAGCCGAGGAGCTATCTGCCTTTGGGCACGACACTTCGATTTTCCTGGATTGTTGTGTGAGTTAGTGAGGTTTCAAAAAACTCACGGACCAGAGGCTCAAGAAGATTCTTTTAGAGTTTGATCCCTTGAAGGTGGCCGCGGTGAAAATGGTTTTGGGCCGAGAGCATGTGGCCTACAGTGAAACGGCTCGAGTTAATTCCCACATAGTCTCTCATTTTTTGGCATCTTTGCTTGATCAACGCACCCCCAAAAACCTGGTTTGGGTAATGATGAGGAAGCTATTCAATCCTAATCTCCTATTTGTCATGGATGAGGTTATTTCGGCCTCTATTCTCAGCTCTGGGGTGTCACGTCTGAAAGACTTGGAAATGCTCAAAACTCCTGGTGCGGTGGTCCAATTTTTTCTGCTTCTATTGGAGCCGAAAGGAATGGCATTGGTCAAGCATCGGATGGTGGTTGCGGTTGGGGTGGAGTATTTGAAAAAAGCTCTTGAGCTGGTGGAGACTAAGGGTATGGAGTGGGTGTTGGAATTCAATGACTTCACCCATCTCAATGGCTTCCCGTGACTTTGGGCTCGTGGTGGTGGCTCAAAATTTAGGTTGTCTTGGTGTTGGATTCGTTTACTTTTTTGGCGATGTTTTGGTGTTGTCTTGGCCTCTGGTGAGGCTCAAAATTAGGGTTTCATGAATATTCCTGCATTGGCAGACGATCTGTAATTTTTTGAATTTTGATTAATACAATCTCCTACTATTTTTGGTGGTTGTAAGTGACTATTGTTTGATGTTAGCCTGTTGTAATCTTTTTCTCTCTTTTGGCAACCTTTGTTGCCTCCTTTTTGTATTATTTGCATTGTTTCAATTAAAAAATAAAATAAAATATTAAACAAAAACAATATGTATATGCAAAAAGAATGTACATTATAATTCCCATTCTCAGTATATTAGTTGAGTTTTTAATTTTATTTTTAAACTGTTTAATTATGAAAATTGTTTTTCCCATAATTGGGAATTATAATGTACATTATTTATTTTACATTATAATTTTATTTGAAAATAATATATATGAGATTATTTGAAATTATTTTTTACAAATTACAAATGAATTAAATAAAATAAAATAAGGGATTTTTTATAAGTACGAGCATTAATGAAGGGTAGTTTGAGCTCAAATTTTAACGATGGCCTAGCATACGAATCTGGGTATGCAGGTCCGCAGGACAACATTGTTGGAGCCTTAGGAGATAAAATTTCCATAACAATTACAATGAAGTGAAGTCCCTACAATAATTTTGTGATGACCCCGGTTATGGTTGTTTAATTCATGAGTTGAGCCATTAAAATCGTTCTTTGTACCAACTCTGAGTTCTAAGTTAATCAATCATCATGTATGGTTAATTGTTTAAATGCTCCCTATAGTCGGTCCATAATATTTTTCAATTGACTTACATTTAAGCCATCCCGTATAAAGCAATTCAAAGGAGTGCGGTAAGGTGGTAAACAACAAGAAGATAAAGCATACATCGCTATACCGCCGAGAGGGTGAGCAACATATGCGGTAGAGCGGTGTACATTGCAACCCCGCAACAAGAAGTCTTGAGCAAGGCAGTAGAGTAGTAAGCATGGAAGATAAGTGGAAACTGCAATACCACATAAGGTGATTCAAATGAGTGTGGTAAGGTGGTAAACAACAAGAAGATAAAGCATACACCGCTATACTATCGAGAGGGTGAGCAACATATGCGGTAGAGTGGTGTACACCGCAACCCCGCAACAAGAAGTCTTGAGCAAGGCGGTAGTGTGGTAAACATCATAATGGAAGGGAAAATCACCACCATACCACAACAAGTATAATAAGAGATGATGGTAGTATGGTAATCGTGGCATCATTACAATTTACAACAATAAATTCCATCACACATGCTTCAAAATTAATTTCAAGGATTTCAGGTTGTTGGGAAACTATTTGGCGAAGAATTGGCATTAATATTGATACGACTAAATACTGTGCCCTCAAAAGCAAATGAAATTTCCTAAGACTGTGCTCAATTGAAGGAAACATACGTCTAAAGTGTCTTAAGCCTTGTTATTACTTCAATTATGCAAATTAATTAGTTGTTAGTTAAAGAAGTAGTTTTGAAGGGTCGTCTCTTTTTATAAAAGGCCTGAAGCTTGTTGCTTCCTATATAAATAGGAAACCAAGGCCAATTTTGAGAGAATCATCATATCATATTCCATTTTCATTTCCGTTATAGTAGGCATTAGTAAGAAGATAGATTGCACATTCCACCCATCCATATCATATCAAAGACTTCTACTATAAATGTATATATATTTGAAACAACATAATGGAGAAGATTTCTCATAATTGGTAATCTATTTTGGTGTTCAATTTTTCATGTGCTAAATTTCATGCTTATATGTTACTGTGTTGTCTCCAAAGTGGTTTCTTCAAGTTATTTAAATTCATAAGATTTATTAGGGCACATTTGTTGTTACTGTGTGATTATTTTGAGCTTATGAATGAAATAGAACATCTTATTATCGAAGATTCTCCATGACTGTGTTATCATTCTATATTTTTTCTTATGTTTTCCATACTTATTTCTTCTTATATTTGAATGAATAGGAAACCAAGGCCAATTTTAAGAGGATCATCATATCATTTTCCATTTTCATTTTCATTATAGTAGGCATTAGTAAGAAGATAGATTGCACATTCCACCCATCCATATCATATCAAAGTCTTCTGCTATAAATGTATATATATTTGAAACAAAATAATGGAGAAGATTGCTCATAATTGGTAATCTATTTTGGTGTTCAATTATTGTGTTAAATTTCATGCTTATCTATTATTGTGTTGTCTCCAAAGTGGTTTCTTCAAGTTATTTAAATTTATAAGATTTATTAGGGCACATTTTTTATTACTGTGTGATTATTTTGAGCTTGTGAATGAAATAGAACATCTCATTATCAGAGATTCTCCATGACTGTGTTATCATTCTATATTTTTTCTTATGTTTTCCATACTTATTTCTTCTTATATTTGAATGAATATGAAACTCTCCATGACTGTGTTATCATTCTGTATTTTTTCTTATGTTTTTCATATTTATTTCTTCTTATATTTGAATGAATAGGAAACCAAGGTCAATTTTGAGAGGATCATCATATCATATTCCATTTTCATTTCCGTTATAGTAGGCATTAGTAAGAAGATAGATTGCACATTCCACCCATCCATATCATATCAAAGACTTCTGCTATAAATGTATATATATTTGAAACAACATAATGAAGAAGATTGCTCATAATTGGTAATCTATTTTGGTTTTCAATTGTTGTGTTAAATTTCATGCTTATCTGTTACTGTGTTGTCTCCAAAGTGGTTTCTTCAAGTTATTTAAATTCATAAGATTTATTAGGGCACATTTGTTGTTACTGTGTGATTATTTTGAGCTTATGAATGAAATAGAACATCTTATTATAAGAGATTCTCCATGACTATGTTATCATTATGTATTTTTTCTTATGCTTGTCATACTTATTTCTTCTTATATTTGAATTAATATTAGTTATTGAGCCTTAATATTGCGCTTATGTGAATAATATGTTGATACAGTAAAGTATTTACTATGGATGTTTTTAGTTACATGTTCAAAATTATGTTCAACATAAAAATGGAAACTATTTAAAAATAATAAAGTTAACAAAGTTGTTTATTTAAATAATTGTGAGTTACATGCATTAATATTTTATTAACTTTTGTGTCTTCACGACATATGTTGATACAAAATGAATGGAAGAAGCATCCAAGTAATCGTAATTTTTTCTGCCAACAATTCATACCAAAGATTGAACAATTTAAGGATATTGCAATAGGTAATTTTTATTGACACAAATAATATTATTGAAACATTTCAAAGTTTGGGCCATAAGAATCATCCTTTTTTAAACATGGATTGCAAATAATTCTAAAAATTTAGAAGTCTTGGTCATTAACATTATTGTCTACTACAATGTCATCCAGTGTATCATTGTCAATGTTCATATGTTCTTTCAAGTATTTAATATTATCATCATCCCCATCTTGACCTGCATCATCTTCATCATCATTGAAATTTGACTGTACACCATCTATATTGTTAGCAGATGTATTTGGATCATCATTTTCTATACCATCCATATTGTTGTCTTCCATAACATCATCTAACTTTGGATTGTTGTCTTCTTGTGCCTGAACATAACCATCTTCAACATCATCATGGATGTCAATTTCCTCAATGTTCTCTAATCCCTCTCTCTCATTCTGTTTGTCATCATTTTTTTGCTTAGTATCCACTAATGTTTCATCAAATACATGCCTTAATTTTGGATCATAATGTATGAAAAGCATCCATTTCGGGTCCAAAATATCTTCATAGAAAAATACCTGCACATGAACGAAATACATATATTAGAAGTATGTTATAACAATTTTATTGATTAATAAAAACATGTATATATTCACAATAAACTATGAATTAATAGATTAATGATCACTATCGCTTCTTGTTTGAGTTAAAGAAATACCTACTCACAATGAATTGGTAGAACATAGGGCTCATTATCCTCTGGTAGGAAGCATGAGGAATCTATATAAAACAATCCACTATGGGTACCATGTCTTTGTGTCCTCTCAAATGCTTCATACCATCTACACTTAAAAATACGACATTTAAAAGAGTGGTAATCCAACTCAACAATTTATTGTATTTTCCCAACATATTGTAGATTCCCTTCAATTATATTCTTATCTGTTGAGCTTGATCGAGTGGATTGCTTGAAGTCAACCATGATGCCACAATCGAAGGATCGCCTCTTTACATCTACACTTTCTACACGATAATGTCAACCATATGCCCACATTTCTGGATATTTCCTCGCTTGTGAAAGACCATTTATTTTAGTGAAAAAAAATATAATGATGAATATTAAAATAGTTAATAGTGTCAAAATTGTAAGGAAACAAAATTTTGTAAAATTTCAACTGTACCTTTCTTTCACATCCTCTAGACATGTTGATTTCATCTTCTATTATGTTTGAATATGTACCTGCATCTTCTATTTGATTTTGAATTTGTTCAGTAACCCATTCTAGTGTGCAATCTTTTCCCCATTCCCCAAGCAAATCAATGGGAAGTGGAGTATTCTTTGGGTTCGATCTCTTAAACTGTCTCCTTGCTTCTAACACTTCTTCTCTCTTTTTATCATATAGATCAATCCATTTGTTCATAAATTCCATGTGGTACATAATGAACTTGTCGAGTATAGAACTTTCGTCTACACCTATTACATGTCAACATGTTTATTTCAAACTCCAAATGTCATGTTGTTAATTTGACAAATAAATTACAAAGTAAATTAATGATTGCAAGAAAAACAACCACACTGATCGTGAATTTACTTACTAATTTCTACTTCAACACCATTAGATTGTGGTTTTTCTCCATCAATATATCATATGCTCGTTCTTCATCCTAGATGCGTGGCCCATATTCAAAATACTTACCAAGGAATTCACACAAGAAGAAAAATGCTTCATTCAATACATACCCTTCAACCATACAACCCTCTGGATGTGCCTTTTGTCAGACATATCTTTTAAGAGTTTTCATATACCTCTCAAAGAAAAAAATCCACCTCGTTGATACGATACCCGCCAATTCAATTTCATCAACTAGGTGTATAAGTAAATGGACTTGTAGGTCCATGAAACTTGTAGGGAGCTCCTTCTCAAATACCCATACAATTTCTGCAATTTCCTTCTTCCACTTTGGCACTTCAGATTCATGGATCTCCTTGGAGGTCACCCACCTAATATAAGAATAGTAAATTAATATGAACCTTTAGTCATAAATTAAAATTCAATATAATATCTCTATGTCTCTCGCACATGAACATTTCATATAACCACATACCTTGTAAATGCTGACAATCAACTTATGTCATTCCTTAAGTCAACTTTAAGACAAGAATCCCCCCTAATTGCCAATGGCATGATATGATATCAAACACATTTATGAAAAGGTCATTAGTAATTTTTTCTCACACAAAAAAATATCAAAATATATTTAGTACTTAATCAATGTTACTAGTAAATGTTAAATGATGATAAATAATACCTTCATTAAATTATGAAAATCATGTGTTTTAAATCTTGTGATATGTCCATCAACTATAAAAGCTTTAGCCAATGATGACCCATAGCCAATAGGTGTCCTTATTGAATGGATGACTTTTTTTAGTTGGTCAAGCTCTTTTTTTTCGAAATCCATGGAGCTTTTGCATATGTTTCATTTTCCTTGCTTGGCCACAAATGTTTTCTATCAAATTTGGTATGCAAAAGAGCAATATCTCTCCTCGAAGACAAGGTTTCCTTATCTTTGCCTGATATATGTCGAAATATAGAATCTGGGACATTTTTGAAGATGTGCATAGGATCTAATAGGTGAGATATTAATAGATCCTTCCAGTAAGGGAGCACATAAAATATGGATTTCCTTTTCATTCCTTCTGGCATATGAACTACAACTTGTTTTGGTTCTTCAATTGAATCACCCCGATCAAAAAAATCCTCCCAAGCTTTCAATTCAACATCTTCATACTTCTTAAGCCAATCACCTGGACCCATAATCATGGGAGGGTCTCTATTTTCAACTTTTCCATCAAATTGGTTCTTCTGGCAATTTCTAAACCTATGATCTAGTGGTAGAAAAACCTTGTTGTTTGCGTAAATAAATTTATGTAGATCTTTAGAATACCGCCCTTAAAATTGTTCTGCACATCTTGGACATGCAAATATCTCCTTTGTTTGAAGCCTTGCAATTCAATAAGTAATATTAATAACATTAAAAAAATAGTATAAAACTAAGTATGAAAGTTGGGATAATAAATTATGAGTGTAAATACATAAATATTTTATCTTACCAGAACAAACACCAAGTCTTGGGAAATCATGAATAGTCCAACATAGCACACCATACAACATGAAGGACTTATTTGATGAAGGACGTGATATATCATACATTCTTATGCCTTTCCATAGTAGTTGCATCTCATCAATAAAAGGCACAAGATAAACATCCATGTTTTTAGCTTGATGTTTTCCTAGAACAATGAGAGTCAACGTAAGGTGCTCCTTTCTAACACTCATCCATGGGGGAATATTGTATACTATCAATTTGATTGGCCAAACACTATAATTTGAGCTCAGGAAAGAGAATGGGCACACTCCATCAATTGCAAGACCAAATCTGATACTATGGGGTTCATCTTTGAATTTTCTTGTCCATATCTCCTCTATGTGTTTCATTTCTTTGGATTCGACCGAAATTTGCATGAATCCATATTTACTCCTATTCTTTGCATCAATCCATCAATTGTGCAAGCGACTTGCAATGAAACATTCGTTGAAGTCTAGTTATAATTGGCATGTGACGTAAAACCTTCTTTGGAACTGTAGGACCTTGTACATTTGTACGATATCTCTTCTCTTTGCATACAAGGCATTCTACCTTGTTCTAATATTCATCTCTGTATAAAATGCAATCATTTTTACATGAATGAATTTTCTTATATTCAAACCCCAACTCAACCAACAACAAACGCGCCTCTCTGCAAGATGATGGCAACACATTCTCTTCAGGGAATATTTTAGTTTTTAGTGCCCTGTAAGATTGCTAGAGATTAAATAAATTGAATGTTTGACTTATGATGAACATGTTTGATATGTCAATCTACACTAGGACTGTTTATATACAATATATGGTTTTAAAATCCCCTTAAAGAAATATAAACAAAGTCGATGAATGTTTACAAATTGTGTACACCAATTGACAATGCAAAGTAAGAAATAGATTTCAACTCACTTTAGTAGGGTAGTGAATCCTTTGTCTAACCAACCAAATAGTGATTTTATTTCTAATAATATTAATGTTCATGCTAGTTGTGAGGTTCTACTTGCACCCGATTTGAACATGGGTTTCTTCGTTGCTTGCTTGATGGAGTCTTTTAGGTTGTTAGCATCAACATTACGTTGGTGGTAATTACGCCTGCTATCATCATTAGTGTCATCTATATGATCATTATTGGCATCATTGTTTCCATCCCCAAAAAAACCTATAAGCATTTCATTCAATCCTTCTTCATGCACTGCATTTTCCCTATCATGATCATCATTATTAAGGCTAGGTGGCATCTCTTCAGTGTATACATATCTCATCAGCTCTTCAAATTTCTTAGGTGGTAGAAATCTCTTCAAACTTGCTCTTTTCGCCTTGGTATTGTTGAAAGGATGGTTTGGATCATCTTGTCCAAATCTTAATAACCCAATTGGATCATGGTTATTAGTATGTCTTTCATCAACATCTTCTACCTATCAACAAACAAAAGAATTATTTAATGTTTTCCAACAATTGGATAAATCATAAATGTATCAATTTCAAATAAATATAATCAAATATGGCATAAAAAATAAAATTATAAATTGTATGAACATAAATAAAATTATAAGCTACCTTTTTTATACAATAATTTAAATAAAACACAATTTTTACAACATAGTTTATAAAACATTAGTCCACACTCATTTATTATTCTTTGGTTTTCTGCCCTTAAGAACATCCTTAGGGAGACCTTGTTCTTCCCTTTTCTTTTGCATAGGAGTGTGTTTTAAGAAGGGGTAATCAATCAATAACTCATCCCCAATGGTAAGGTCCTTAATAGCCTCAATCATTATCAATCTATCAACCTCTCTTTCCATATCTCCATCTTTATCATTTATAACCTCAACAAATTGACAAGTCGGTCTTACAATAGGGTCCCTTCCCTTACTACTATTTATAAATCCTGCAGTATTTTTGTGTGTGTATGCACGCCCATCTATATACATAAGATGACCTCTATTAATCTCTTTTCCACTTTCCAATAGGAGACGATGTGTATACATATTCGAATTTAGACCATATGCTGACATGCTAGGTTTATATTCTACTAGCCTTCTCCATTCACCACTGTAATATGATGGACCATAATATGGCATTAATCTCCTAGTGGTTTGTTCTGAATTGTTTCTATGTTTAGATCCCACATGTACATTTTGGAAAATAAAGAGGCCTAGATTTGCTCCATGAATATTGGAGGGTCGTATCATGTAGTTGTATCCCCAAAATTGAAACACCTTGTACACTCTAGGTAGCTGTTGATCACTAGGCCAAGCACAATATAGTCGACAATCAAATGTCTCTTTGTAAATTGATCTCAAACTCAGGGGAAAGTCATCATCTTCATCACATTCATTCTCATAGGGTATGTAGTCCACCTTCCCCCTGTCTTTAAGCAAATTATGCATCTTTAAATCGGTTCTTGTTCTATGACTTGTTTTCATCAATTCCTCATCTTCCAAGCTAGTATATTGGCACATATTTTTGTTAGATGTATCACCTGATAAATTATCATTGCCCTCTAGGATGGAATTCAGTGATCCAAGAAAATTTAAACCAATAACTTTATCCTACAAGTATCCATTGAGAAAAAAATTAGTTATTTAAATAATATAAAACAATGTTTAAACGAAGTATACATGTTATTTATATCAAATTGGAAAATTCCTTACCACATTCCTATTGGATTTGAATCGATTGTAGGAAGAATACTACCAACTGGAAGCTCATCATTTATGTAATGTCTTTGTATAATTTCTCATTTTAATTATTTCTTTCCACGACATACAAAACATCCACAAACAACAATTTTCTCAAAGTATTCATCCCATGTACTATAGTCCTAACCAACCTCTTGTTCAGTGCAATCATTTGTTGTGTCTGGAAAATCCATTGTCATATCCTCTTCCACCCACTGTCGTCTACGTGATTTAATAGTTTTAGGTCCACATCCACATACATATCTTCTTCTTTTGGTAGTTGAATGCTCAGGCTTTGCATTTGCTCCAATCTCCATCTAAAATAATCAACAACATGCATTATTTTATGTCAAGATTTTATAATACATTATAAATTTCAATAATACTATGAAAAAAGATGGATGTATCACAAAATGCCATCAAATCATTTTTTCCTAAGTTAAGTCAAAATTTGAGTACCTGATGTCCCACTTCAGTCGTTGTGTCCTCATTTGACATGACACGATTTGTTGCCATGGCCTCGTCTCACCCCTATAATACACAACACAGTAAATAATGTTTAGTACACCAATTATATCATTTCAATGAATATGCTATCCAATACAAAACCTCACTTTAGACATATATTTCACACTTTAGATGACTCATCTAGTTGTATAGGGGTCATTTCTGAGTTCACAAATCTAACCTCTATTAGTTTTGCACCCACAAAATTGACATGGGATAAGGAATAGATAAAATAGGGAACCATGATTGCTCCCTTGGTACATATGAAGATGAAGTCAATTTAGGATCAATTAATTTATCAACTTCCAAGAAAAATACATCATTTTGCACTGCTAGGCACTAAATTAGGCGCACTTTAAGCTGCCTTTTGCATCCCAAACAGATTACATTTTTTTGGCTGGAAGGTGGCGCTAAATTAGGCGCACTTTGCACCGCCTTTTGCATCCCAAACATATAACATTTTTTTGGTTGGAAGGTGGCACTAAATTAGGCACACTTTTTTACGCCGACTACTGAATCAAGAACAAAAATTTAAAACTTCCCACGTCAAGAAGGAAGAGATGACAGGAGAAAAAAGCCACACGAAGGAAGAGAGGAGAAAAAAGGGAAAAAAGACATGAAGGAGGGCTACAAGCAAGTAGATTAGAAATTTGATTTAGTTTACGACACCATAGGTAAGGTTACAATTTGTTTTTTTCGTTCCCACAAATATTTTTGTTTGGATTAAAAGGAGAGATTATGACGAAAGGGTTGTGAATATTATTTTGTTTTACACGTGAATCGTTCAAGTATCATGTGGTTGCAAAGGAGGAGGGTAAATTCTAGACATTGCATTATTTCCTCTGCATCTGAGAGCAGTGAACACATTTTTGAAACCCTAATGCCCCGGTTCACTTATCATTCCCATCCCAAGCTTTCAATTTTGTGGTTCGATTTCTCAGACCTTCCTTCCATAAAACAGTAGTCGAGTGCTTTCAAGACAAGTCATTATACTGCATCTTCCCCACTACAACCAAGTCCCATGGGAATAGAGGTTGGTCGAGACAATACGAGGAGATAGGGATTTTGAGACGACAATTGAATAATAGATCATTTCCTCAAATTTGTGAGACCTTCGGGCTTAAATTAGCTATTACTAATTTTCACTTATTCTTTTACAGAACAATGAGCTCGTGGTTTCAAATTGATTGTGCACACATATTCATTTTCTTTCCAATCAGTGGATGCGACTCGAGCATGGGACCTATATGTGTTAACTCTCAATAAAACCACACGCTGCGCCCTTTTTATCCCCCAAAGATTACCATTCTATACAAGTGCGCAAGCGTTGATTGTTTTACAATACATTTGTTTCATTTTGCATATATTTATATTCTATACAGGTGTGCAAGTAATTGATTCATAGGTTTTTAAATCCATAAAGAGAGTCATTCAAGGTAAAACTTTCATACCACAAATTGGACGAAAACTTTCATACCTGATAGTGTGTACTTCGTTTGCCTTCGCATACTGGACAAAAATAATTTGCCCTAGGTCACCTCAAAATGTCAAGCGATAGAGGGAAGAGAACAAAGGGATTAGACTCTGGCCATAATGAGGTAATTCATTGTCAATTTATAGATTTGTAAATGTCTCCCTTGTTTCTTTCATTTTTACTTTTTACTTTTTTATTTTTAAATTTAAAAGAAAAAATTTATTTTATATATATAGGGACATGTGACTGACAAAGATAAAGAGGCATTGGATTCCATATTGGGGGCAAAGGCAGTGAACAATTTGGATGATGTGTGCTAGACAATGCTTTCCAGATACATAGAAAACTGATCTAGTGAAGCCCCTAAAACATTGCAACCAAATCAACTGTGTCAAAGGGAATCAATTGATTCCCCAAGCAGTCTTGGATCGAGCAAAAGATCCAGGAGGAAATCAGTAATAGTAAGCTCTACGAGTGTAGAACATGGAGTAGAGGCTTCCACTGTCTCACCCACTCCTGGGACACAGACTTATTCCACCACGACAAGTTTTCATTCTTGCATTGGTACCTACAATAAGAAGATAGAATATGATGTGGTTTCAAGGGAAGTTTGAATGATAGATGCTGGAAAAGGGTTTGTGAATAGGTTGAAGGAATCATGCCTTCAACGGTTCAAAGACCATCTACATTTTACATTCTCAAAGATACCCATACACCTGCAAAAATCAGTTATCAATGACATGGAGACTGAATTTGGCACAGGTTGGTTTGTGAAGAAGGTGAAGCTATGAATGTCTCAAAATTGCAAGATATTTTGGTGCAACCAAACAAAGAAGATAAAAAAAATCCCTCCCGAGCTAAGGCTTAAAAAAAGGCCAATTGATGTAAGTGTTAAAGTATGGAAAGAGCTTGTAAAAGCATATGAGAAGTTTGAAGCACAGAAGAAGTTTGGTGAGGAGAGTACACAGGTATTTGAATTTGCTCATAAGATTATATCAAATTTATTAAACGATTTTTAAATTTTATTTGTGCATAGTTAAATTGAATTAGTATATGTTTCAAGACAAGGCCTCCAAGGCTAGGCTTCAAAAACTTCGTGCCACACATCACAATGGCCAGAAAGGTTTACAAGCCTTGATCTGTAATTTTGTAAGTATATTTAATATGTTAAATGATATTTTTTTTAATTCCCCAGGAAAAAGTAAATGATTGCATATTAATTAGTTTAACTAGTCCATGTGCCATGTTTTGACAGGAGGAGAAATATGGTCAGCATCCAAAGTAATTTGAAAAGGAAAAGTTATAAAGCAAAAAGTGGGCTGATTTTTTAATCTGGGTGGAGAACGAGGTATCAATAGTTGACTTTCAATAACTTAGTTGGATATTGTTGTGTTAATATGTCAATTTGCATTTCTTGTATTGAGTTGTTTATTGATGCGTAGGATGAGTTCTAAAGTGCTTCTTTGTTGGCCCTAGATCCCACTCAACTGTCACATTATTTCATGTTGAGGAAAAAAATATTGTTTGCCTTAAAGGGTAGTGGGTGACATTCATGCCTTATTTTCATCACATCTTTTAATTAATGACCATTGTCTTTTAATATCTCTTAAGTGTCCTCATTTAAGTTATGAGTTGTATCATTTGAGTAACTTAGTCCCATGTTGATTTTATTTATCTTCTTTTCTCTCAAACATGGTATCTCGAGGAGTGCTTCCTTGAATTCATGTTGCCATTCTACTAAGTGATCCACATGCATCTTTTCCATCCTTCTCACGACATTGCCATTCTTTTAACATGTAATAATGTTTTGATGCATCTTGGTAGGCATCCTATAGATCTAACACATCCTTCTAGTCTACATCACTTGGCGTAGCTAACTAGCCACTTAATTTGTCCATCTAATTTTAAAAAAGGCAGTAAATTCATGTCTTCCAAGTTAAAAAAACTCCACAAATAAAGAAATCAACAGTAAAAAACTTGCAACCTAATATGATCAACATAGAGAAGCGTGTAATACTAGACTTCTTAACATTCAAAAGATAAATGGAATGTCCTTAACACCAAGTAGAGCTATCCAAAAAAGCTAACTAAAAACACAAACATGCTCCCGCACAGAATGGCCTAATGGCTGGTTGTCATAGAAGTCAAACTACCGAAGTAACAACACTGATCAAGTTAACATATATGCATCATTTGTATAAACAACTGAACCATTTATGTGCATGAATAAATAGTAGAAGGATGTAGATGAATTCAATTCACCCGACTTTATGCCTCTTGGTAGGTATTCCTCTTAAATCTCTAATATTAGGTATCTGGGACTTCCCTGTATCTTTTACCTTTCGTCGCCACCTTCCCTCTTCACTGTTAGACTCGTCTCCTTTTTCCTTGTCTGCATTTTTGGCTTTAGCTTCTAATTCATCCCATGTTTTACCTTCCTCCCCTTCAAAATATTCTTCTTCTTCTTCATCCTCATCTAACTCCACAAGAGATTCATCTTCTGAACCTTCCTCATTTGATTTTGATTCCTCTTCTACATCAAAGGGTTCATATCCTTGATCTGAATCTTTTGAATTATCGAAATTAGAATCACTAGCTTCCATATTAAAAAATTCCCAACCACCATCTTCAATAAATTTTTCTGGATCATCAGTAATAGTCTTCAAAATTGGTAGCCAGTTCAAGTTCATTTTTCTTTCATAATACTTTATATCCATGGAGTTCATCCATTCCTTGATGCCATCAAGCAAAGATTGAGGAATGGAATCAATGCGGAGTACATCCTGCTTGAAGTCTTTGAAAACAATGGCCATATCAAATGCCTTTTTCCCAAGTCCTACTCTCTCAAGGTTAACAATCTCAATCTCACTAACAATGATTACTAAGAAAGGTAATTCCACCAACTCTACCAAATAGTTTACTGTAGGAACAATAAAATTAGAGGCTTCGAAAGGAACTCCATGAAAACCAAGCTCTCTAAATGGTACATAAAAATCTAGTTCAAAATATTTTAGATGAGGTTGCTCCAATAGCTCTCTTAATGGCTTGACAAATCCTTGAAACTCTGCATTGATATTATTTTTCCTATCCCTCTCTTGTTGTTCTTCCTCAATTTAATCAGGATCATACATTGACCTTCTTTCCCCTCCTACAGTTTGGACCACATCCATTACCTCCACATAAAACTGGACATCCTTGGTCTTCTTGGTTCCCATGCCATGATATGGTTATGCAAATGAAAATGAAGCAAAATAATCATCTCCTTATCCGCTAGCTGGAGGAATGCATGCTTAATGTTTTGATACATGATATCAGCTCTCTCTTTTTCTCTCATGGTTGAATACCAAAATCCATTATGGTGGGCCTCCAGAGTTCCAGTCATCTTTCTTCCTCTTCCACCAAATGTTGGCCTGATCCACAAGTCTTCCAACCTAATTGCCTTTGTTTTTTAAAGGTGAAGTTTCTCCTAAGTCACCAATGTAGCTCTCTTTGCCCTTTCAGACTCTTTCATTGCTACAGGAAATTAGCACCTAATTGATTAACAATCTCAATCTCACTAATAATGATTACTAAGAAAGGTAATTCCATCAACTCTACCAAACAGTTTACTGTAGGAACAATAAAAGCAGGGGCTTCGAAAGGAACTCCATGAAAACCAATCTCTCTAAATGGTATATCAAACTCTAGTTCAAAATCTTTTAGATGAGGCTAATCCCATAGCTCTCTTACTCGCTTGACAAATCCTTGAAGCTCTGCATTGATTTTATTTTTCCTATCCCTCTCTTGTTGTTCTTCCTCAATTTCATCAAGATCATACATTGACCTTCTTGCCCCTCCTAAATTTTGGACCACATCCATTACCTCCACATAAAGCCGAACATCCTTGGTCTTCTTGGTTCCCACACCATGATATGGTTATGCAAATGAAAATGAAGCAAAGTAATCATATCCTTCTCCCCTGGTTGGAAGAATGCATGCTTAATGTTTTGATACATGATATCAGCTCTCTCTTCTGCTCTCATGGTTGAATACCGAAATCCATTATGGTGGGCCTCTAGAGTTCCATTCATCTCTCTTCCTCTTCCACCAAATGTTGGCCTAATCCACAAGTCTTCCAACCTAATTGCCTTTGTTTTTGAAAGTTGAAGTTTCTCCTGAGTCACCAGCGTAGCTCTCTCTGCCTTTTCAGACTCTTTCATTGCTACAAGCAATTAGCGCCTAATTGATTAACAATCTCAATCTCAATAATAGTGATTACTAAGGAAGGTAATTCCACCAACTCTACCAAACAGTTTATCGTAGGAACAATAAAGGCAAAGACTTTGAAAGGAATTCCATGAAAACCAATTTCTCTAAATGGTACAACAAACTCTAGTTCAAAATATTTTAGATGAGGTTGCTCCCATAGTTGTCTTACTTGCTTGACAAATGCTTGAAACTCTACATTGATTTTATTTTTTATGTCCCTCTCTTGATGTTCTTCCTCAATTTCATCAAGATCATACATTGACCTTCTTGCCCCTCCTAAAGTTTGGACCACATCCATTACCTCCACATAAAATTGGACATCCTCGGCCTTCTTGGTTCCCACACCATGATAAGGTTATGCAAATGAAAATGAAGCAAAGTAATCATCTCCTTCTCCTTTGGCTGGAATAATGCATGCTTAATGCTTTGATACATGATATCAACTCTCTCTTTTGCTCTCATGGTTGAATACCAAAATCCATTATGGTGGGTCTCTAGAGTTCCAGTCATCTTTCTTCCTCTTCCACCAAATGTTGGCCTGATCCACAAGTCTGCCAACCTAATTGCCTTTGTTTTGAAAGTTGAAGTTTCTCCTAAGTCACCAATGTAGCTCTCTCTTCCTTTTCAAACTCTTTCATTGCTACAGGCAATTAGTGCCTAATTGATTAACAATCTCAATCTCACTAATAATGATTACTAAGAAAGGTAATTCCATCAACTCTACCAAACTGTTTATTGTAGGAACAATAAAAGAAGAGGCTTTGAAAGGAACTCCATGAAAATCAAGCTCTCTATTTATGGTATATCAAACTCTAGTTCAAAATCTTTTAGATGAGGTTGATCCTATAGCTCTCTTACTCACTTGACAAATCCTTGAAGCTCTGCATTGATTTTATTTTTCCTGTCCCTTTCTTGTTGTTCTTCCTCAATTTCATCAAGATCATACATTGACCTTCTTTCCCCTCCTAAAGTTTGGACCACATTCATTACCTCCACATAAAACTGGACATCCTTGGTCTTCTTGGTTCCCACGCCATGATATGGTTATGCAAATGAAAATGAAGCAAAGTAATCATCTCCTTCTCCGCTGGCTGGAAGAATGCATGCTTAATGTTTTGATACATGATATCAGCTCTCTCTTCTTCTCTCATGGTTGAATATCGAAATCCATTATGGTGGGCCTCCAGAGTTCTAGTCATCTTTCTTCCTCTTCCACCAAATATTGGCTTGATCCACAACTCTGCCAGCTTAATTGCCTTTGTTTTTGAAACCTAAAGTTTCTCTTGAGTCACCAGTGTAGCTCTCTCTACCTTTTCAGACTCTTTCATTGCTACAGATCGTCTGTGGTATTTAATCATTTGTACCACATGGTTGATGTGCTTTGAATCCTTGGATCTAAAGGAAATTTCCTTAACATAAATACTGCTAGGAAATTTCAATGTTGGTATCTAGTTGGCATTAAAGTCAGTACTTGGAACATTGAAAATTATCCTTATATAAGAATTCCCTCCATCTTGTTGGCTTGTAACACTCTTGATGGTGGATACATGAAATGGAACCATGATGCCATATATGGGTACCAAAACAACATCATTTTTCGTATCAACTTGAATCATGAGCTCTCTAGAAATGGGGATATCTTCCACATTTTTGTATGAAACCATCTCAGTGGATGGCTTGGAAGAGCCATGTCCATCTCCTGTACCAATGCCCCTATAGCCAATCTTCTTGTAGTCTCCTCATTCTTTTGCAGAGGGTTGGCACTTAAGGTAATGTAATAGAATTTATAGTTGATAGTTAAATTGTATAACAATTTTTTTATGATCTTTACTAACGTTTATTAGAATTATTGCATGTTTTACATCATTGGAATCACATATTAGTTGTAACTTTTTTGAAATTTTATTATGGTATGTGCACTTTGATATGATGTAATATGATTGTGGTTTTGTCTCATATGTTTCAATATTAGATATATAACAGAAAAATAAATTATTGCATGAAATAAATAATAACTTTTTATTTTAAATGTTTTTTTTTGTAGAACACGGGTCTTCCAAAAGATCAAGATGATCCTCATCATTATATAGATCTAGAAAATATTGGTTCTTCTGGTACATATCACATGGTAGAGGATGATGATGATGCAGATACAGAAGACACTAAGGCCGATGACAATGATGATGATGACAACGAGGATGACGAGGATGACAACGATGATGATGATCACGATGGTGGTGATGATGATGAGGTAGTTGTTGGTAGTACCCAGCGACATTCATGATCATATATACTGCGTCATGGATCATTGTTGATATATCGTTATGATGATGATGAGGCAGTTGCTGGTAGTACTCAATGACATTCATGATCATATAGATTGAATCATGGATCATTGTTGATATATCATTATGATGCCTCTTTTCATGGTTACTATCATATGTATCATTTTCATGGCCTACAATACCATATTATTGAGTTGTATCATATTGACATTTATCATTTTCGCTTATATCATTTGGACATGCATCATCTTGACTCAAGTATCAATTTGAGTTAAATAATTTATCATTTTCACTCATATCATTTGTACATGTATCATTTTGACTTATGTCGATTGTTGGACATGTATCATTTTCACATGTTATTGATCTACTGGCATATTTGAATTTCACTTGTTTTAGTTATATATGATGATGATCTTATTAGTATTGACTTGTGAATTTATATATATTAAAAGTGGTTGATGATTTTTGGATGGATATTTATTACGTATGATTTTAATTTACTGCTCAGGATGGATGTTGTCAAATTCAATTAAATTATAGATATTTGACTCACTTGTTTTAATTATAGATGATGATCATGTTATAATAATTATCTTGTTATTTAATCATATGAGTTAAAATAATTAAATTACTTACTCTATAATCATATGAGTTATTTAAGAGGCATCATATATTTAACTAATTAAATTGAATTAAAACATATTAAATTAATAAATGAAGCAAAACAAGAAGCATTTTTAGAAGCAAAAAAGGAAGCAACAATGGAAGCCAAACTAGAAACAAACAAGAAGCAATCTTGGAAGCAAAATTGGTAGCAAAACCGAAGCAAACCTGGAAGAAAAACTAAGAGTAAAACAAGAAACATTTTTTAGAAGCAAAAAAGGAAGCAAAACAAGAAGCATTTTTAGAAAAAAAAGGAAGCAACAATAGAAGCCAAACTAGAAGCAAGAAGCAAAACCAGAAGCAAAATTGGAAGGAACACAAGAAGCAAATTTGGAAGCAAAATTGGAAGAAAAATTGGAAGAAAAATCTGGAAAAACTGGAAGAAAATATGGAAGGAAAACTGGAAGCAAAACTGGAAGCAAAATCGGAAGCAAACCTGAAAGCAAAACCGAAAGAAAAACGAGAAGCAAAACTAGAAGCAAAATTGGAAGGAATGCAGGAAGCAAAACTGGAACCAAATTTGGAAGCAAAATCGGAAGCCAACCTAGAAGCAAAATCGGAAGCAAAACTGGAAGCAAAAACTGGAAGCAACTTTGGAAGCAAAAATGGAAGTAAATCTGGAAGCAAAACTGGACATCAAACTAGAAGCAAAAATAGAAGCAACATTGGAAGCAAAAGTGGAAGCAAAACCGGAAGCAAAATTGGAAGCAAAACTAGGAGCAACACTGGGAGCAAAACTAGAAGCAAACATGGGAGCAGAAATGGAAGCAAAAATGGGAGCAAAAATGGAAGCAAAACTAGAAGCAAAACTGGATGTCACATTGGAAGCAAAAGTGGAAGCAAAACCAGAAGCAAACCTAGAAGCAAAACTAGAAGCCAAAATGGGAGCAGACATGGAAGCAAAACTGGAAGCCAACTTGGGTGCCAATTTAGGCGCTATTTTTGATGACAATTTCTGGCACTATTCCTGACATTAAAGGAGACGCTATTTTTGACACCAAAATTTTGGCGCCAAATATGACGCTAAAGACGATGCTAAATCTAGCGCAAAATCTGACGATGAACTAAAGAAATGAGTTTTTGCCGACTTTTGTGCCATCAGATGACTCCAAAATGATATACTCAAATACACTAAAATCTGGTGCTAAAGTTGGCGCTAATTGCATGTTGTGTTGTTGTGATATAATAAAACAACCCCCATCCACTAGGGGGCTTGAGAAGTCCAACCAACATAACAACTACAAATCACAAAAATATCCAAATCTACAAGAATCCCAACAAACACACCCCATTAGCCATGCATATCCTCAAGAATCAACTTCTTCAATCTTTGGGAGCAATTTGGGGAAAGATGGTCCTAGCCACCAACATTCCAATCACCCATATGCTCTAAAGCCCATTTAGCTAGGTAATTGATAATATCATTCCACTCCCTCAAGACGTGGAAAAAGAAAACAAAATCCAATGAATTTCTCAGCGAATGAATTTACTGAACCATTGAAGCCAACTACTAATTCACACCATCAAGATTTTGCTTATTCAATATATTAACCAAGATCTAAGAATCCAACTCACACATAACCTTGTACCAACCAAGAGCACAACCCCTTTCCAAAGAAATAATGATAGCAAGAGCTTCCATAATATTATTAGTTTGTTGAACCTTATAGATGGAGAAGAAAAAATAACAACACCATAACTATCCCTCTCAACACCTCCAACCCTAGTATGCCTAGGATTTCCTTTGGAGGACCCATCTATATTAATCTTAAAAACACTTGTAGGAAGCACAAATCATCTACCCTCTCTTTGGGTCTTCCTTTTTGGGAGACACCTCCCCCTTGAAAAAGCAAACCCTTAACCATTCCCAAATAAGCCCAGTCCCTACATCACCTCCACTTCTCTAGGCTCCAAGGGGATATCCACCTCACACTTAGCATGGATAGTCTCTTGAATCATACCAATAATCATTTTTCCATAATTTTTGAACCATTATCTTCCTTCGCTAAAAGACCCTATAGTTCCTTTCCATCCATATCTGCTAATGGATGCAAGAGAGCTCGATATTCCAAGCCACCTGAAGAAAGAAAGTAGGTTAGCACCTGCAACCTCCCTTAATTCATCCATAATTCAAATAAAGAAGAATCATGTAAACATTCCTGCTTCAAAATATCCCACCATAAGTGTCAAATGATTCTAGAAAAGGAGCACTAAGAAAACAAATGTGAAGAGGATTTTTCACTATTGCCACATAGGACACAAATAGATGATCCTTGAAACCCCCAATTTTGCAAATTATCCTAGGTGAGACACCTATTGTGAGAAACCAATCAAAGGAAGAAGTTGCATTTATACCAAGCAAACTTATTCCACACATTATTCCACCAAGGGACTTCATTCCCCCCATATTTACCTAATATCCAAAGGCAGTATACACCCCCTAGGATTAGGACTCCAAGCTAGGATATCACTCTTCATCAAAGAATTAGAAGCTCTTCCTTCTAAAATCTGAGATAACTCTTCTCGATCCTCCACAAAGCCCTTGGATGGAAACTCAAGAGAATACTTCCACTTAAACACCTCCACTTACTTCAAGCTCTTAGAAGTTTTGAAGTTCTCAATCCTAGTCCAACCAACCTCCAAGAAGTTAAGAAAAAGAGACTGTAAGTGTTGATACATAGAAATGATTAGGGGAAATCCATCTCAATAGTCAAACCATAAAAGGGCCTCAGAACCACTATTACAAATCCAAAACAAACCTTGCTTAATTAAGTTAGCACCCCTTTTTAGAGTCCCAAATTATAGACCCCTTACTTGACAGGAAAATCCTATTACATCTTCACTCACCACTCCCCTTAGATACTTATAAGAAATGATATTGGCCCAAGCTTGATCTTGATTAGTGCACCATTTCCAATAAATCTTAACAACCAAGGCTTGACCAGTGAGTATAGCCTTCCGCAGACCAAGGCCACCCTCCTATTCTACAAATAGTCTCCCACTTAACTAAACTCCACTTCGATGAAGCCATATTACCAACACATAAGAATTTCCTAGAGAGAGCATCTAGTTCATTAATGAAACTTAAGGGAGCAACTTGCACCAAGCACCTATAAATAGGAAGAGCTTGAACCACTGATTTCAATAACATCACTCTACCAACAAAGGAAAACCACCTAAAAGTCAAATGGTTGACTTTCCCACAAAATTTATCTAACACATTTTACTAGGCCCCCCTAGGCAAGAGGACAATAGAGAGGGTAATACCCAAGTACACAAAAGGAAGAACACTAATATGAAATATAAGAATCTGAGCTATTCTAAACTGAATAAGAGGAGGGGTGTTGAAGAAAAATATGGAAGACTTTGCTTCATTAGTCCTCTGACTCAAAGCAATAATATATATATCCAAAGCTCATTTGAAGTTAGTTGCTTCTTTGATTTTGGAAACTCCCATCAAAATAGTGTCATCCACAAACAATAAGTGAGAATGATAAGGAAAGCTATCACCTCGACTCAACCCTTGAATAAGTCCTTATCTCACATGGGATTTTAAGATTCTTCCCAAGCCCTTGTACTAGCCATTAAAATGAATAAATAGGGTGATAGAGGCCCCCCTCACCAAAGGCCCCATGATGGACCAAACAAGGTAGAAGGCTTTCTATTAATTAGCACATACTATGAAGTAGATGTAACACAACTCATCACCCAATTAACCTAGTCATATCCAAACCCAAAAGCAAGGAGCTGCACTTTTTGAAGAAATGGGCATTTAACTTGATCATAAGATTTGGCCATGTCCAATTTGATGAACATATCCTTCTCCTTGGAATTCTTTGTGGAATGAATGGCCTTAGTTGCAATAACTACCCTATCCAAATTTTTCCTACCTACCATAAATTTGCCCTGCTCTTCAGAAACAACTCTATTAATCCACAAATTAAGTCTCTCTATAATTAACTTAGAGATGATCTTATAAATCACATTGCATAGGAAAATTAGCCTGAACAAATTCAATGAAATAGTCCTTTCTCTCTTGGGGATAAGAACAGGAAACATATAATTCATTTTTCTCAACATATGTTTGCTTCTTTGCAATTCTTGCACTATTTCCAATATGTAAAATTTGATAATCTCCCAAAATTTATAAAATAATTTTATCAAAAATTCATTTGGTCCAAGGGCTATCCCTTTCTTCATTTTGAACACTATCCCCTCTAAGCCATCTAGAGAGATGGGGTTGATAAGCATCTCATTCATCTCATTAGAAACTATTCTGGGAATACAATCCAAAATAATATTGTCTTCATCCACCACAAAGGGAGAGTCCTCCATGAATAGAGAAGATTAATACTAAATAATCTCCTTCAAAATATCTCAAAAAGAAGATAAATAATCTCCCTAGGAAGACACAATTGAGGACATCAAATTCCCATCTTTTGGCCATGATAGAGTTAAAGAAGAATGTCATATTCCTATCTCCCTCCTGAAGCCAATCAATCTAAGATTTATGTTTTCAATAAATCTCTTTTCACAATTCCCATTCCACTAGCTCCTTCATAGCTTCAACGTCTTCTCTAAGGGATCACTTTGTAAGCTCATGATCCATATTCTTCTTGCTGATGACATCCAAATGGTTCTTGGCATCTAATTTAGCCATAAAAATATTCCCAAAACACTACCACATGTCCTTCTATCTTTATTGCTAGGGAGTTCCTCCTTTTGTTAACTAGACACTTTTCATTAACCTGCCTCACCATAATCATTGCTTGGGACACAAAAAATGGATTGAACATGCATTCCTCATATTTGATGTGGTCATTTAAATCCCCTAGAAATAATTCCTTCATTTGTTTTTCCTCTGCAACATGCTTCAATCTTAAATCTATAAAATTTGGAATGTTGATTAGAGTCCTTCACCATACCTATTTGCTTTATTTGGTAATCTTGCTAAGGTAACTATCCATAATATTGTCATCATGGTGTGTGGTTAATTCCTCTTGGAAAATGGATTATGTGGCAACACATCCCTTATTTTCTTTTATTCACATAATCGATGATACTAAATAAATCAATATGGTTCCAAGTATAACAATACCATTGTAACCTTCTATTGACATGAAACATGATAAGAATCAAAGAAATTCTCTATTTAGTATAGCCAATTGATTGGATCCTTATCATCAAAATTTTGTATATCCATCTTTGGTGTGATGTACTTAGCCATATAATTATTTGGGTGACGATCCATCCTTAGATTCAAGGCAAACCCAAAAGAATCACATCCCTTAGAAGACACACTTTCATCCTAAATTTTATGATGTGAATATACTCCCTTAGATTCTATAACCTCACAAGAGGATCAATTTGTTTCAAGAACATTGACATCTCCTCTAATCTTGAAATCACTTCCTTTCAACCTTAGTGTTTTTTCCCCCTATATATTCAATATGTGGAACCTATCTCCTTAATTACTATACCATCATCCTTATCTGAATATTTTTCTAAGTGTGATAAGGTTCCTTCCCTTGTCTCTTATGGAAGCCCCCAAAATGGCATGGTAAAATAATTTTACAATAAAATACATAAAACAAAACAAATCTAAATAATCTAAACATTTTGTTGTAACTTTTTAGGCCCAAACCTCACTTCACTTCTCAAGAAAAACTCAAAGAAATTCATTGATTTAGAACCTTAGGAGTGAATTTGGTAGAAAACTTATTTTCATAATAAATCATCCAATTTTTCTCTAAATGAACTCAAATGTAAATTATAGTAGCTATAATACATTCTTAATCAACCCTCTAGAAATTAGAATTTTTTTTGCTAATTTGTAGATTTGGGAGTGAATTAGATGGAAACCCTAATTTTATAATAATTCCATCAAATTTGCTCCAAATGATCTAAAATTTGGACTATCGTAGCTTCAATGTACATCCTTGATAAACCCTAAAAAAATTGGTAAAAATATACGAAACTGAGAGAGTTATGCGCTTGATAATTTGACCTCCAAAATAAAAAAATTTGCTTGGTTTATTGTCATCTAGGTGCTAAGATCATGCTTTGATACTACTTGCAATGAAATAACTTGCACAAGAGAATAATATAACTGAAAATATGTTGCAAATACTTGATAATACTTTAGAATAATAAGCCACTCAAAGGGGGAAAACTTCCAAAAGTCTCCAATAAGAACATAGTTTGTAATATTATGCTTATAAACTAACAACTACCCCTTATATACCTCACTTATGGCATAGATGCCAACCAAGCTAACTTAACTACCTATATAAGATTATATTAATGATCATAAAATTTAATTAAGGGTTATGGTAGCCATAAGATGACAACTTATATCCCTATAAATACTATAGGATTATGGGCATGACACTATGTGTATGCATTGAATTGTAAGCATATGTAATATGCATATAGATACACTTTGTATTTGCATGCCAAAATTGTCCAATATGTGGTAGGTTAAAAGTAAAATAAAAAGTAGGTGTGTTTGGGTATGGTTTATGGTTGGGAGAGGAGAGGAGGTGCAACAAGGGAGATGAGAGTTGCTGGTAAATAATGTAAGAGTTTTTGCAATGCATATGACACTCACACATATAGATAAAGTTGTGATCTTTGACTAGACTCTCATATGCCCATTCAAGATAATGAGAATCTACCCATCCTACAATAACCAAATAGTGATATCCATAGAGAATCGTTGGGCACACTCCATCTAGTAGGATGTTGTTGTAAAAGGAGCTGAGAGCTTTGCATCTTCTCACTAAGAATTTTTGTTCATCCATTGCCTTTGACAATAGTGAAAAATTCATTTGTGATTGGAGAGAGATGAGTTACAGTAGGAGGGAAGATAAAAGAGTTAGAGGAAGGTTCCATGCAACTAATTAGCTTATTTTGTTTAGCAGTCATTACTCAAAATTTTTTGGAGCTTTTCGTAGAACTAGTGGTTCCAGAATTTTTTATTTTTATTTTAGTTTTAAGTAGTTGTTAAATGAATGATAGATATATGCATTTATTTATGTTAATAGGGAAACTTTTTGTGGTAAAATTTTGAGAAAAATATAAAAGAGGAGTGAAAGAAATGTGTGTAGCCATGTGACATTTTTCATTATGTAGCGATTGCATAATTTTAGCCCCTTCATTTTTTTTAATCTTATTTTCAATATCTAAATGGTAGCATTTCCACCATTCTAGGAAAATATTCCAAATTATCCTTTGCACTTAACTCAAAATTTACATTAGACCACCTATGTTGATAAAAATTAAGTAGTAAAACAAAATAGGCAATTGCATGAGACTGCCCTATTGCAATCAACAAAAGAGGGAAGAGTCTTTGAATGAAGTGAGGAGTGAGATTGATGATTAGGTTTAGGTTTAGAATGTGGAAGTCAAAGAGTCCCATACTACATTTAATTGGACAATTATTCGTCACTAAAAAATATCCTAAATTTATTAAAATGTGGGATATTAAACTTTTAATCAAAGTTATCAAATGAAATGTGTAATTATAAGTTTAAGTGATCCTGAAAATAAGTCAAATCATATGATCATTTGCATATAAATAAAGGGTTCATTCATATTTTTTAGTGGGTATAGTGCATGACTATTAGATTCTCCCAACAAAGATAACAACCACCACTTTAAAACAATCACTTAAGGAAGAAAAAAACAATTAAAAGTCACTATCCTACATTTATTATTACTATCTAAAACCCAAAATAATAGCTTTTGTCAATGAAATCTTGATCTATTGGCAAAGTTGAATGGTTCTAAATGAGGCTACTAGGGATCAAGTTTTGCTGAGTGAAAGGTCTTGACATCATAAGAGATGAGATTAGGATGTTGCCTTAGGTAGATTTGGACATTATAAGAGATGAGATTAGGATGTTGCCTTAGGTAGATTTGGCGGAATGGATACCCTTAAGACCTTGGCTTTTAGCCAAAAAAGTTTCAATCTAGAAACTCGTACTTTTGTATCATATTCTTAAAATATCTTTGTGAATGATATAAAATCTTTTTAAAAAATAGTAACTTCAAACTCTTACATCATATATAAAAACATATTTAAATTTTCATTAAAAAATAATATACTAATATTTTTTAAAAAAAATTACACTACTAAATCCTCTCTCCCAATAGGATTTAAAATTTATGTCGAACCCCCTTATCTTTCCATCTCTATCTTTAAAAGCATTTTCCAATGTTCTAACTTGTTGCTTTGTGGGGACTCGTCCAGGAATATTCGTTCCACCTAGCCTGGATGTTACAGACTCGTATCAATCCATCATTTGATTTAGAGAAGTGGATGCAAGTTTTCACCGACCTCAAAAACTATTCAACTGGTCTGTGTAACAGCTATTTTTATCTGACATTCCAAAACAATCTATTTTCCTTCCACGGAAAGAAGCCTGTGTTGTGTCTCTAAAAAGTGCAGAAAAATCAATGTACAACCGAGGAGGCCTCTGGTAAGATTGCTAAGAACATCATAATGGCTGGGAGCTTATACCAGTGTTTTATACACCCATTTCCATCCATACGCACAGAGATTAATCAAATCAGGAAGTTCTCACTCAATTGCCCACCTTCATTTCATGGGACTCAATTGTGTTATAGGAGTCTCTCAATATATGTCAACAAAAAGTATTGGGCCATTCCCGAAATGTGTTGGGTCATTCCCAAAATGCAGCACAATGCCTTGCCTCTTGTGGGGTTTTCCAGATTTAGCAGAGAAAAACAAAAACCTGTAGAATTAGTTGCAGGTTCTGTTACAGCTTGTAGGGCCCCCAAACTATCAAAGCAGGCACTTGCAGTATTGATGGCACTGTCATGTGCTGCTGCATTCTTGTGCAGATGCAGAGCAGCTTATGCAGTTGACAGTTTACTATCACCAACTTACCAGCAGCTGTCAGCCAACATGAAAGCCTTATTGAAGCTTATTTGGCCTACGATTTTGCAGGTTGTCACTGTTTTTAGGGATCATGGATTGATCATTTCTGCACTTCTGTGCTTGTCAGCATTCTTTTCAATGGCTGAGACGTCTATCATGACATTATGGCCCTGGAAGGTAAGTATGATCTGATGCTGCTTGTTCTTCACATCAATGTTCCCATCTTTGATTTTTTTTTTTAAATAAAATAATTTTATTATGAGAAACCGAGTTTAAATTTTATTATCACTATATGGGAATCAAGCTTTTTCGGTTCAATCTTTGCGGACTGTTCTCAGAAATGTAGTAGCCATGTTCCTCAAAAGAAGGGGATAAAAAAGAAACACCAGATGCCTGAATTAAACGTGAAATGCATTTGATCAAAAAGATTTTGGAAAAACAAGATGTATAATTCTCTCTTTCTCTGAAGGCGGTGAAAGTAATTGTTGAAACAGGCAGATGTCCTCAAATTCAAAGCGGTTTACTCCAAACCAAAAATCTAATTGGGAGCTTGAGGGGGACTCTAAGGTGCAGAAGACATTTTTATATCCTCTTCGTCATCATGTGCAAACTTCAAATCCTTATTATGTCTGTCAGTGGCATTCCCTTTCGCCATAAAGGGCAATTGATCCTCTGACCACAATAGCAGGTGTGAGTTGGTCATCCTGGCAAGCCCTGTCTATGGTCCCCTCAATTCAGAATTTCAGACATCATTAGAAGAATGCTCCTAGTGAACAATATAATGAGGAGGGAGAACACCCTGAGGAAGTTACCTGGAACTTGGAGTTTCTCAATGTCTCTTCATATAATGAGGAGAGAGAACAACGTGAGGAAGAAGGTGACTTTGTTAGGACTCTACTGATGAAGTTACCTGGAACTTGGAGTTTCTCAATGTCTCTTCATATAATGAGGAGAGAGAACAACGTGAGGAAGAAGGTGACTTTGTTAGGACTCTACTGATGTCTCTTCTTCTGCAGAACCACCTGCCTTTTCTGCTAATTTGGATTCTGGTGTTCCTGTTGATTCATGTTTTCTTCTTCTCCTTTTTCCATCTAAAATGGCGACTTCTTCTTTCTCCACATTGTGGTGGTCGGTACTGAAATTACCTATGCTGCTTTGGTCTACACACTCTTTATAATCAGTAGGATCCTTGTACATCCTTGTACATGTAGGAGGTAGGGAGTCTAACATTGATTTCTAATGCTTCTTTTCGTGCCTACTCAGCCTGGAATTCCAAGTGGCATCCATTAAAAATAGATGGTTTTGATCCAGTGGAGCTTGTCCATCTGATTGAAGCTAGCTTCTCAGGTTTGTTGCTTCTTAAGGGAAGTTGAACCAACACGGTTTCTTCAACATTTTAGAAAACCTCTTTAATTTTTTGCAGGCATTCGAACTAAAAGTCAAACCTCTAGACAAATCCTGGTCATACTACACTGTTCTCGAGGCCAGATCATTTTTCCTTCTCTCCTCTACTAGTCTAGTCAATAAGAACTCTGTGCAATCTCTTAGCTCCGATTTAAAGTATTTTTGGAGTTAAATATACCTCTTTCATGGTTCAACAGCCTGCTCACACCACCTTTGTTGCAGAATCCCTCAATAAAAATATTATTTTCTAAGCCATGTCGGTGGGACTCCTAACTGTTCTTTCTCCAGACACGGGTAATCTCACTAGTCTGTTAAAATCTACTACCTTGTAGGAGATTTTAACCGTTTCCCATTCAGTATGGCTAGTTGCCTTGTTTGGGGTAAATATTCTCTCCTCAGTTCATATGAAATTTTTACAATTTTCTCAGTCTTCAGAAAGGATGCTGGTCCTGCACCTGCTATAATCTTGAGATAAGTTTACCATCTGACATAGTCCTCATTAATTCGCTCTCATTCAGATGTTGAATGACATCTAAGACAGATTGGTATGAAGAATCCTCCTGTGGTTGCACAGTTGCCTCTTTGATTGGCTGGCCAAAGCTTCTCAATCTTTTCCAACTTTTTATCTGACTTTCAACAATGTTTTCCACATTGTGGTAACCAACTCACAAAGATTCATAGCGAGAAAAAGTTCTGTACCAACCTAGAAAAACATTAGAAGAGTAATTAGAAGAGCCACTGAAGGTTTTTGCACATATGTTAAGACCTGGTTCAATGAATTCTTTTGAGTTTCATCCTTCAATTTGGCCAGCAACTGGATTGAATTTGATGGAGATATGCTCTTGTATTAGACAATGTGAGATAGTAACACTTTCTCCTGCAAAATTGTAAGGAAAGATCAGAATGGGTCTCTTTCCACATTCCTTCTTTAAGGGGTTGAAGAAAACCCCTAAAATCACTTTTCTCTTTTTATTTTTTGGTTTTTTAACCCTTTTTATTTTCCCTTTTTTTTCTGTTGATAATTTCATATAACTATACAAGAAGATATCCAACTTGTCATGCAGCTACAGGTCCTCAGTGTAATCTCTCTTCAAAATTTTCAAGTTTGCCTTCATTCTATCTTTTGTACAATTAATGTCATCAACCACTTAGGTTTGCTTATACTTTCCTTTCATTGATACCAACATTTTACTGCATATGAACAACTATTGAACCCACAAACCAGTATGGCTATTTGATCACCAATAGGTTGTTCTTCTGATGAGATATTGCACATTTGTTAAATGTGTTTCGTTAAATATAGTCACATGGCCAAGTGCTTAATTAAATCTCTTACACATAAGCAAATTGGTTTTTAAGGTATTCCTAAATGTTTTACATCTTTATGAGAGAAGCTAGGCAATATGGCAGTCCAACCAATTATGTCATTTACAGCTAATAGGTGGGGTTCTTTGGTTAAGGAACTTTGGGTCATTGTGGCAAGAGCACTTGGTGTGCATTGTGTAGCTTGCCAGGGTCAAGTTGCTGCAACTGGGATGATGGATGTTGTCTTAGAGCTCCTTTTAGGGGATAGTGAAACTTAATGAAGGTGCTGGAAAGGATACACAGTTTTCTTTTCTGACTTTTAAGGAGCCCATTGCTTTTGAAACTGCTGTTCTGTTGAGTGGATCAAGCATCATGGATCAAGAAGTCTGTGTGGTTCCATGGGAAGGATCTAAGGAGGCAGTTATGTGCTGGAAGAAGCAATCAATGAGTATTCTGTATTACAATTGAAGATCAGGCTAGAATAGAAAGAGAATTTAAACAATTGGGTAGGACCAGGAAAACCTACACCAACATTCCAGGAGTATGGCATGAAAATGAGGACAAACCAAAATGCAGTAACCTTATATTTGCCAGTCGGGAAATTGTCATGGCACAAGATGTTACAACAATGGTCTCCAAACTATGGGTAAAAATGCATTAATGAAAGCCAAAGAACTGGATGAGAAGTATGAAGTCACAGATAAGTCTGCAGCTAAAGTGACATCCATGGGAAAATAATAAATATGCATTGACCAAAGCCAAGGAGTTGGAACTTGTTGTCACAGCCAAAATGTGTCCTTCGGAAAAGATGCATAGAGTGGTGCAAGAACCAAAGTTGTTAATAACTTCTATCCCTATGCAGAAGCCATGTGGTCTCTGACACATTGGTTGGTAAAAAAGGAGGTGGTTAGCCATGAGAATGGACAAGGTTGTATCCAACTGGTGAGTGGAGGAAGTTTGCAAGTGGTGGTGGTAGCATAAATTAGTATTAGTCCCACATTTGCTGGGAGAAAGTAAAAGTGAATGTTTAATAACAAACCTTTTTGTAAGTGAGTTGTCTCCTTGGAGACAAGGTGCTACAAATTGGTGGTTAGTTTGTAGTTGCTGTTAATTGGTGGTTGCTTGCTAGCGGATGCTAGCTGTTGGCAGTTTGTGGCAGCTTATTGGCCTGTTAAATTCTGGTGGTTAGTTGGCAATATCTTGATTTCCAAATATAAAATAAAGAACTATTTTTTTCGTATTTTGCCTATTAAAAACATGGGCATAAATTTGACATTGTAACGAACACACTTGTACGATAAATTTAAAACCTTAAAATTCAGTCACAAAAGTAAGAGCAATATCATAATGATAAAATTTTTCCTTTCAATACAATAAACAAGATACATCTTTTACAATTTTTAACTATTTCATTCCAAATGAAATTGCAAAGTAAGAAGAGAAATATACATACATAGCCCGAAGACTTTTGGCACCAATAGAAGTAAGAAGGTCCAGGAGTTCGTCCTGTCAAGTCTTGGATCATCAGTTGGGTGTTGAGGAGGAGAAACATCACTCGGGCGCTTTTCCGCCAACCACGGACTTATAATGCGGTCCCCCGCACGATCATTTTGCAATGAACGGCCCTCCCTTCGAAGAAAAGATTGGTTGGATAACCTTTAATGACTACCAACTGGACATAGTGCTGTGATCCTACAAAGCTAGCTTTCGTGCAACCGGCAATTCTCAAACTAGGATGTATTTCGGGATCACAGTGAACTGACAGTGTAGTACTACACCTAAATGGTTCCTTACACTACTTTGGCCAAAGTGTTTACGTTCAATGAAGAACATAGGTTATATGCCACATTCACTAGCCAGGTTCAACTTGTCTTGAGGCTATCTTATTCTACGCGTAGGTTGGTCTATCGGGGTAGTCCGTACCCTAGACATCCTACAACAGTCTAATTACTAGAACGGAGAACATTTAAATAGATTCTACAATCAATGCCCTTTTTCAGGATACTTTCATCCTAGTGAGCCAATAACTTAACTAAGTTATCTAGTTACTAGCTGAAGCTTATAACTCGTAAATGCTCTCGATTCGATCCTAGTATCTAGTAACTTATTTACAAGCATATGCTCCATATATGGAGCCATTACATACTATGCAGTTTACTTTTCATTATCTAGTGTAAACCGTACACTAATGACAACAAAAACCAATGAAGGACTACATGCATGAAACATTCTATTTCACAACTTAACATATGCTGACAAACTTTTCTTCTTTCTTATTCAATCCTAAGTAAACCAGTTTTCAAACACATTTCTTTTCAGTCAAGAATATGATTCAGAATTATATCAGATTACTAGAATATTAGAAAGCATGTAAAAGCAAGAAATAGCATGCCTGGTAAAGCTTTCCAGATGTTGTGAAAAATGAGAGCTCTTCTCCTCAAGCTATCTGCCCAAGAACTATCTTTAGAATTTTTGGAGGAAGAGTAACTCCTTCTCTTGCCTTCACCAAATGACTTTCAGCTTTCTCTGTATAAGTTCTCAGTACAGCAATCTGACAATCTTATACTGCTGTTTCTCAACTCTAAGATTGCTTCTCTCAACTCAACCAGATAGTTTTCTTAACAGAAAATAAACTAACAACTTTCTCTCTAAAGGCGAATTCCTTTTCAACTGCAAAATGCTCTACACTCTTGAATAGATAATATGAATATCTTGATTGTGAATTCGTGAGTATTATGAATGACACTCGCAAGTATATATAGGGTTGCCATTTGAACTGTTTCCTCTTTCTATGGCGCCAGTACTGCCAACAAGACTTGGAATGATTCAAAGTAAAAACGTGTTGCATAATGGCAAGGTTTCGTTCTGCTTAATCTGACAGCAATGACGTTTTAATCCAATTCGAAATTGCTTAGTTCTTAAAATTGTGACAACTCTTGATTCAGGCGTGTTTTTACTACTAGGTTAAATGACAAGTTTAATCAAAGACTTTTTCTCAGCTCCAATGGCGTCCACATCTCATTTCATTTGCCAAGCATGAGTTCAGTCGGCCATTTTCTGACGTCTGGCCCTAATCGCGCGTTTTTCCTGCGCGTTTTTCCTTCCTTCCGCCATTTTACGGCTCAGCTTTAATTTCGAATTTTTACTCATTAATATTTTAATAAAGTTCGAAATAATACTATGATGCATTTGGCAATGTTTTAAAATTGAAGTCAAATAATTCGATTCAATGAAGTATTCCTCATTAGAGAAAATCGTTATTTTTAGACTAACGTTTTTATTCTCTTTTTCGATTTTGTCTCATTTCTCAAAGGAATTTTTAATAAAATGTTAATTTACATTTTATTTTGATTTTCAAATCTTTTATTTAAATATATTTATATATATTTTATTTTATTAAAATATTTATATAATATAGTTTTTAATTTACGTTATGTATAATTATTTAAATTAGTAATTTAAATAATATCGTATACATTTGTAAAAACTATATTATATTTATATTTTAATAATATAATAATAAATATATAAATATATTTATTTTTATACCTATACATGTAAATACATCTACATTATACGTCCTTATACTGTGAGCCAGTCAATACTATATGTAACCATGTATATGTATATAAATGTGTATGTATAAATTCCGAGGCAATATACCGTTATCATATATATATTCATTCGACCAGTTAGTTGCGGGTACGTATACTTGTATATATATTTATATATATACTTTTCATATAAGTATTCATAAATACACTTATATCGACGCACACGTATGGCATATCCATCTGCTCAATACGTTGTATCGACATGAATGTACTTATGGGTACTTGTACATATCGTATTCATATGTATATATACAAATACACATATCCACCTCTAACAAGAAATATTACTCATAAGATTATACTGGCAAGCATCACTTATTTACACATTTAGAAAAAGACACGACTCCCAATGATACTAGACAAGCCTACGGATGACTTACCTTTAACCAGAACAATGACTTAGCTTACTCAGTTCTATGGTTTGTGTGTGTATGTCCAATTGGTATCCATTACTGTTTACCCGACCAAGTTCTTCCCCGAGTGATATCTCTCCTCTGCCTGGAGGTACGAACCTGTTTCCTGCACATCATGACATGACAACGGAAGTCATTTGCTCAAAACCAAGGCAATGTACATAAAGCATCGTAGAAAGTTAGAACAACATTATTCCATAACTCAATATGCTAAATTCATTCAAGAATTACATCAATAGAAGTATCAGATAATGAGACAATCATTAGGACACATTCAATTGATCACAAGAACAATTTATTTTATTCAACAGAAAGATTCAAACATTTACAATGTACTTCCTATGCAGTAGTAGCTATACAATCGGGGTGTAACAGACATCCTTTTACATATCACACTAGTCTGCAGTCCATGTGTCAAGCCCTCCATGCAAACTTTAAATGATTATCATTTAAATTGTTGCCTAGGCACATGTTGCTGCAGAAGTACAGATTGCTACCAAAGTACATGAAGATAAAAACATGGGCATAAATTTGACATCCATTTACATATCAGACTAGTCTGCAGTCCATGTGTCAAGCTCTCCATGCAAACTTTAAATGATTATCATTTAAATTGTTGCCTAGGCACATGTTGCTGCAGAAGTACAGATTGCTACCAAAGTACATGAAGATACAAAAAAAAAGAGAGATAGAGCTGAAGTAGAGTGCACCCTAGCTCCACTTGATTTGCTCCTTTGATGTGTTGATGGAGGAATGTGGTTGCTTATGAAACCAACAGCATGATGATAGGATTAAGATAACAAGAGATCAAATGGATTGCATGAGGATATGATGAAGATTAGCTAGGCTATGGAAGAAGTAGATAGAAAATGCAGCAGCATAACAGTAGGATGATAAGAGATTGGCCAAATGGAATGAGAGGCCTCTCAGTTATAGAATTTACATGAGAGAAATTAAGGGCCTAGATGCATTGGTTAATGAATGACTAGGGTTGATTGAGAATTAGGATTTGGATCAAAGTTGTAGTCATGTGACAAGTGTCACATGATGGATAAGGGCTAGGTTTAGGATTTGATTAGGTCAACATCCTTATGTGAATAGTTGAGATTTAGAGATGTAGCATGAAATGGATGGATGAGATGCAAAGTCAGTTTGAATTTTGTGGTAAGTGTCTAGGTTCAATGAATCTAGACAAGGTCTTAATTAGTCATGTGACTCTCAATAATTAATTATTATTTAATATGTTATTGGAGAAGGGTGATGTGGAAGGATTTAATTAATTAATAACAAACATTTATTTAATTAAAGTGGGGGATAAAGGTGAAAGATAAATTAATTAATTAAATAATAAACTAAATTACCGATTCGTTTTTGGATTCGGGTACGGGTACGTGAATCCAGTACAGGATTCGGTCAAAAAATTTTTTGGGGTTGGGTACGGCTTGGGTACGGAAATACAAAAAACATATAAAAATCAGAAATATAGACATATTTGCAGCAGTAATTAAGTTCAAAATACACCACCATATTAATAGTCTAATAACATAGCAAAAATACATCACCACTTTCATAGTCACTAAGTCAAATATTAAAATATTAGTGATTACTCGAATGTCATGATATAAAATTATAAATTAAAGTTCAAACATCAAATGTCAAGTGTTTACAATCAGCCATTATTGATCATTGATCAATCTGAATCATATGGGTCATCAAACAAATCAGCATCATTAGATGCTACATTTTGTGTAGAACCACAAATAGCATTAGTGGCACTCGCACAAGCACTACCACTAGCAATAGCACTGACACTACCACTCTCATGCTCAGTAGTTGCTTCAGGCTCATACTCATCATCAATATCAAGTGCAGCTAAGTGACTTCTGCTCTGGCTCAATATCCCACCTCCTTGTGTCTCCTTCTTTGTAATACTTTGCTTCTGTGTAAGGAGGTGCAAGTTTGAATGCACATACACCATGTCCTCTGCCTTTTTTGAATGTAGCCTATTGCTTTTTATTGAGTGGATGAAGGAGTATGTGCTCCAATTCCTCTCAGAAGAAGATGAACTGGCAACCTATTAAGACCAAATTAAATAGTTAAGAGTTACAAAATTTAACTAAACAAAATTATTAATTAATATAAAATTATAAATTAAAATTAAAATTACAAAATATAAAACTTACTTGGAATAAATTTTTTATTGCAATAGGTTGGAGGTGCATGTATTCTTGCCCATGGAAGTACCACCAACTATGAGCATCCACCCTGTACTTGTCTCGAAGAGCATCAAGATTCTAATCAAGATTACTAGAGCATGCAAAAGCCATGAACTTAGCCCTTACTCGATCACGTTGGTCACAATCACTGAAGAGTCTACGAAGTGCTACCTTGTACCCTTGAGCCACTTCAGCATCCCTATATGGAGCAACTCTTGATGAAGCAGAAAGTATCTCAGGACTATAATATTTGGGACTCAATGCAAAAGCAAGAAGATGCAATGGAGTGGTCATTTTGTTCCATCTATCAACCATGATTTCCTGTAGCTCTTTGAAGAACTTTCTTCAGGATCTTCCTCTTTTGCATTGATGATGGTTTTCATCTTCTCAATCATTGAGTCGATACCATCATATACTTCTCCAAAAACAAGGTCTATCCATGTTTGTGTAACGGATCATGCTCAATATAGGCTCAGTGAAACTGACTAGGTACTCAACACTATCCCACCAACTATCATCTAGGATCCTTTGCTTGACCCTATTTTCCCTTTCACTGCTAGATTGCCTCCATATGGCCCAATTAAGGCTGATTACCATGGCACAGAGTGCCTCACGAACCTTTATAAGTCATCTCAACACAATTGTGTTGCGGGAAAAACGGGTCTCAACAACTTGTTTTGAAAACAAAATAAAAATACAAATATAATTTAAATTTACAAAATCAAAATTTAAAATTAAAAGAAAATTAAAAATTTAAAAATATTGAGAATTAACTTACCTTCAACAATTCCAATTTTGAGAATTGTCTAAATATTCCTTGTGTCATATGGTGGTTGGTGACAAACATTTGGATGTTTTTACCCTCAACATACACCTATTTGATCCACTCAATTTTGGATCCAATTTTTTGTAGCATTAGATTGAGGGAGTGGACAGTACAAGGTGTCCAAAAAAATGTGTGGATACTTCTCCTCAACCAATAACCCAACAACCCTACAATTTTTGGCATTGTTGGTTACAACTTGCACAACATTTTGATGGCCCACTTCTTCAATAGCTTGGCAAAGGATGTTAGCAATAAATGGACCATCTTTCACCCGTCCTTCACAATCCATTGCTCTCAAAAACATTGCCCCTTTAGGGGACACGACAATAACATTGATCAATGGGAGATTTTTTGCATCTTTCCATCCATTAGAAATGACGGTCACCCCTGTTTTGATCCATGAATCCCTTATGGGCTTCAAAGAGTCTGCTACATGTTTCACCTCTTTCTCCAGTAAGGTGCAACACACCTTTCTCAAAACCTGGGCCCTTATACCCCTTTGGAGCCTCATTAATAGATTTCACCATTTTTTGCCAATATGGTGAACGAACAACGTTGAATGCCAATCCATTGGCATAGACACATCTTGCTATGTCTTGATTAGCAATCTCTCTTGCCTCATTCTAAAATGAAGCTTCCAACGGTCCTTAGATCTTTTATTTGATGAGGGCACAGTTTGCTCTTGAGGGATGTTCATAAATGGATGGCTTTCTATAGGTGGAAGATAAGTAGGTGCCAGTGGTGTAGGGGGGTTCATGGATCGAGATCCTTTCCTCAAAGGATGGCTTGTTTTAAGACTACCAGCTTTTTGCTTTGCTTTTTCTTGCTCAGCAATATATTTCAACACTATGTCATCTGGAAGGCCTTTGCCATCACCTTCTGGAGGTCCTGGACAAGGTTTGATGCCATTATCAGGGATCTTACACAAGTGGGCTTTCACTCGACTGTATGAGCTCGTATATCGAACTTTGCAATGATTACAAATCCAAATAAATACTCCACCACTTGGACATTGTTGAACCATTTCTACATATTTCCAAAGGGGAGAGGTTGCATTTATTTTGAAACGAGATTGGCCTGAAGAGTTAGAAGCGGATGCCATTGTAATACCTAATGCACAATAGATTGAAATAATTTTGGTATTGAAATTTGAAACTAAAAAACTTAAAAGAATGAGAACAATCAACAAAACAATAAAAACAAAACAAAATAGTTCATTTGTTAAAAAAAATGTAAGAAAAAAATAAAAAAACTTCAAAGAAACCTACCTCTTTTGAACAAATCTTGCTCTACGATCTTCTTGGCAACGAACGGACACTTGCAAGTGCTTAGGAATAGCACAACAATCAACTTTGAACAACAAACGATCAACCTTCAAGTCTATTCAAGCTTGTGCAAGCAAGAGAGAAAGTTCAGCAATGGAGGCAAAAAAACTTGTTTTTCATTCACAAATTGTTAAATGAGAGTGTTTTTACCTATTTAGTGTGTTTGGAGGCAAAGATTAGGGTTGGAATGAATATTTAATTATTTAGAAGTCAACTATTAGTCAAAAAAATAATTAAAAAATGCAAAAAAAGCACTTTTTCCGCGGTCTGGGCGTTTTGACGTTTGGATTCATTGCAGATTCGTCACGGATTCTTTTGGGCGTATCTTGGTCAAATCCACAATGGCTAATCAAATCCAAGGCAAATCCACAGACTAGATTTCGAACCCTGCCTGAATTTGTATCTTACCGTACCCGAATTGTGAATATGGTGCGAATCGAATCGTATCCAGAGGCTAGGAGTGGCGAATTGGTAACTTAGATAATAAATATTTATTTAATTAAATTGTGGGATAAAGGTGAAGGATAAATAAATTAAATAAATAATAAATATTTATTTAATTAAAGTGAAGGATAAGGGTGAAGGATAAATTAATTAAATAAATAATGAATTTTGATTTAATTAATGGCTAGGATAGGGTAAAGTTAAGTGTGGTTAGGTATGGTCAATTTTTAGGTGTCTACAATACACATTGTTGTAGAAGCTCACATTCTATGGATCTGGTTCCTATTGAACGATACGTTGTTTTTAAGAAGGGGCAACAATAATATAAAATGCTTTTGGTAGACAAAGACACAAGATGATTAGTAATTAAAAGTAATGTTTGTAAGAGATACTACATCTATATGTTAAATATAAGCTATGAAAAACGGTGCAGCTATGAAAGATTATAAATAGATTAAATAACCCAATAGGAAGAAGATAAAATATATACAATCAATTGCAAATACTAAAAATAGGAATATATATTAGATATCGACTTCTCTCCTTAGGCGCCTACCATCCTTTCTACAAGCCACAGATATGCTAAGAAAAAGGCTCAATAAGGTCGATGTTATAAAGCTAAAAGCCTAAACCATTGCCTATCCAAAAGGTTAAACATCTATGGCTATGAAAGACATGAGTAATGGAGGAAATACACTAAAATCTAAATACAAGAGCAACTTTATTGTCTTGTTTGTCACATGAATCGAATCAAATCTATTCCAGATTATTGGGTGATGAACCATTCTTAAATTTCAATTAAAGAATAGAGGAACACCCATTGATTCAGCATGAACTGGTCTAGATAGGTTCATTATTAAAAAAAAGATCCAAGATTCCACATTTCAAGGTCTAGGTTAGAACCTACCTGGAACTTCATTTGCTGTCCTCCATTCAATCGATATTGATTTCATTTCATTTCCCTTCAATTCTTTTCAAGCACCTTCCGTATTGGTTTAAGTCAAGCCAACTTAGGATTTTCCATTAGGCATCATAATCATTGGCATAGCCTTCGGTTTGGGTGTTGCTTGGAAAAGCCCATACCCCTTCGAGTAGAGCAGCGATGGCACCTCCACAAGGTCTGCAATGGTCCGCTTGATAATTGCCATGCAACACCTTGGCGCTAGTCCATGGCACTTTTCTCAACCAGTAGTTGCTTCGTTTGGAAGGTACGAAGGTCAGATGCCTAGTGTCGTGCCTTTCTTTGAGTCATAGCTTGAATTAGATATCTAGTAGATAATGGACATCGAGCTATCCGAGTCTTTTGCTCCCCTCCTGCTAATCATTGGCATAGCCTTCGGTTTGGGTGTTGCTTGGAAAAGCCCATATCCCTTCGAGTAGAGTAGCGATGGCACCTCCACAAGGTCTACAATGGTCCGCTTGATAATTGCCATGCAACTGCTTCGCGCTAGTCCATGGCACTTTTCTCAACCAGTAGCTGCTTCCTTTGGAAGGCATGAAGGTCAGATGCCTAGTGTCGTGCCTTTCTCTGAGTCATATCTTGAATTAGATATCCAGTAGATAGTGGACATCGAGCTATCCAAGTCTTTTGCTCCCCTCTTGCTAACAATAGAGCTTCCATACAATGTTACTTTGACATGCAAAACACCCTGGAGAGTGGGTTATTCAATGCTCCTTCCTCCCACTTACAAGTTAATAATGCGTAATTTTTTTTTGCAAACAGTTACTTACAAATTCATTAGCAACTGTTACAAGTTTTAAAATTATTTCCCTCCCTATCTCTCATTATGCATTTCACAATTAATGCATGATTTTGTTGGTGTTTAAATTAGCACCTTTGGAGTGCTGATTGTAAACATTCAACTATTACAAATGTTTTGCAACACTTGTTCGTTATTTAAAGAGGAGAAGTCCCTCTTTGCTGATGTAATGTGTAAGAGAGGGTAGAGTAGACTAAGGTTCCTATCTTTTTGTACTCAATCGTAGGACACAAGGGTGCACAAACACAATGTGTTGTAGCTAAGCTTTTTCTCTGGTTTCGGCAGATCTTAACTATGACTATTCTAGCTTTTAATCTATCCTATCTCCTCAAGGTAAACAAAGCATGAGGGCATAGGAGTGGGAATGGATTGGTTGGATCACTTGAATCCACCGTCTCCTTAGAATATGGCCGAGGCTTTGAGCTCTCAGATATACGTTGGGATAAGGTTTAATACAAGCAAATGCTCTTCACGGTAAGTTGGATTTGAGACCTGCCAAGGAGGAGGAACCCCTATCCGAGGTATGGGATGGGAAACGACTTACTAGAAACAACAAATTACGATGTCTTGACCGACAAACTTGCTAAGGAGGAGGAACCCCTATCCGAAGTATAGGTTGAAAGACAATCCATTAGACAACAACAAACGATAACCGTTACTAACAAATATCCAAGGAGGAGGAACCCCTATCCGAGGAGGGAAATGAAACAACAAGCTATTTAAACACAAAGACGTTATGGAAGAACTCAAATCCTTAGATCAAATTGCATGTGCCTTTTGATTTCTTTCTTCAAGCTTTCTGAATGAATTGCAAAGATTGGGACAGCAAAGGCACAAAATCATGCACAATTACTATCAACCAATGAACTCTCATCCAAGAGTGAACAAATATTCGCTTTCAAAGCTGTTGGCAACAATGGCGCAATAATTTTGCATAGCAAGTAAAGGTTAAACAAATAATGAGCCCAAGACTCTTATTTATAGAACTCAAAGGACTAAGCAACCCTAAAATCTCCTTGAGTTAACAATGAGTTCTTGCCAATCAATTAGCAAAATTTATTCCTAAAAATGGGGAACAAACAGTTATCTGGAAATCTACTTCAGTTAACTGAAACTAAACAAAGAGTCAACTGGAAACTACTTCAGTTGACTGAAACTAAACTAAAGGTGAACTTTAATACAAAGTATGCCTCCAAAATAGACATCCACGTTTAGTGGAGATCTGAGATCCACAAATTATGGAAGCCAATTAGACATCCTTAATTAGTGGGATCTGACAATGCATGATTCGTGGGATGTGGAGTTAACTTGGAAAGGGGCATCAAGTTAACTCCAATTACATTTAATGTCTTCTTGAGTTGACTTGGAAAGAAGCATCAAGTCAACTTCAAGTATCATAAATGCCATTTGGAGGGTAGGATGTCCTTCTTGGTGCCTTTACAACTCACCATTAGTCAACAGTGTTTCTATCCATTCGTTGACTTCTTTAGCCTCGGGGGAGTTAATGCTCTACAAAATGATGACGTGGCGCTTGAGCATTACTTCGCTTGTCGTGAGCTAATGCTAGAAGTCTATACATTGGGCAGCTGCCTCATCGAACTTGGTTGACAATGATGCCACCTTGGCCAACTTGCAACCGTTTGGATTATCAAGGAAGGTGCTACGGATGACATCTCTGAACTGATTTTGTACAGTAACCATCTCAATGTATTTTCCTCCCTCGCGGTTATATTCTATGCAAGGAAAGGATATTACCAACGTTCTTGCGAAGTTGATAATATTGGCGACCACCTGTCGATAGTCAATCAATTCTACTGAATGGGCGTCATAGGCTTTCACCTTGTACGCCAGCTGTTCTTTCCAAGCAAAGAGATGTTGCTTGTTTTCCTCCGAGTAGATTGATTGATATGCCAATTGCAAGTCTGCAATTGTGGTCTCGTCTTCTGGCCTCTTCTCTACAATTCTTTGCTCTAATTGCTGAATCTCTGCACGAAGTCCATGTGCTCTATCCTGTAACTGGTATAGATTTGCCAGTATACATCGCCCTCTGAGAACAAACTCCTCCATGTAATGAACCGGACCAATTTTTTTTAATTTTTGATTACAATAGGCAATGCAACACGCACCCGTTAAGGTTAGCTCTAAAACCAAAACGATGCGGAAAGCAACTCTAACCAAGGATGTACACCAGGATCCCGATGTTGGGCAAGGTGTGAGAATATGGTCAGAGGATTTGATGCAATGCTGAACTGAAAGGGAACTCTAACCAAGAAATGCGTCTAGGAAAGACGAGCATATGGTCAGAGGATCTTATGCATGCTGAAGTAAAAGTAACTCTAACCAAGAAATGCGCTGAGGAGTGGCGAGCATGTGGTCAGAGGGTCCCTATGAATTACTTAACTGGAAAGTAAATAGGCGGCAAGCCAGCCTCTTCCACTTATTCAGCGGGAAGTACAAGTAAGTAAAAAGAGAAGAAGTGAGAATGCTGACAGTACTATTGTTCAGCTTACAATGAAATAGAGTGCCTGCCAAGAACACAAGATTAGAAGCTTATTAATTCTGCAATAATGTTTAGCTACTCTCCAATGCCCACAAGACCACTTAGAATCAATTTCTCACTCAACTAATGAATTCCCCCAATCTGATATAACTGATTATTGACTGAAAATGCATAGACCAGCAACTCAGCAACTCACTATTATGCTCACAACTCACTCAAAACTCACCCAAAACACATGAGACAAAATGCATAATGCTCCTAGGATGATGGCACCCAAGAAGGAACAATAAAACCAACCCAAAAGACTCACATTTATTTTGCACGGAATTCCAAGCATCTCCAGAAAGGTACGACCCTCAAGGAGGGGCGATTTTGCTCCATAAAATCCAACTCTTGATAATAAAATCTGAAATTTGGCACTCAAGGTCTCCCCTAGCAAGAAATCAGATTGGTAAAGTACTCAAAACGAGAATATTTTTATTTTTGAATCTATGAATAAAACTTACAATCAGCTATGATAATCAGCAACTCCAAAATATGACTGGAATGCAAGAAAACTGAACTAAGATGCTAGAAACTCAAGTACAATGCTAAGACAACACAACTACAATCTATCTCTCAACTAGTTGCTATCTTTCAAGCAAGAAGATGAGCCAAGTGCTAGGAGGTATGCTTTCCTCGAAGCTTTGCCTGAAATCAATCTAACAGCATAACAGTATGGTAGACAAGAGATGAGAAAATGAAGAGAAGAGGTCTCCTTATGTAGAGTTGCAAAGCATCTTCTAGAAGCATCTAGAAGGGCGCCCAAACCAGTCAAATCATTATTCAAATTTGAGTTGACTCCTATCCCTCCAAAGTGGCGTCCAAAACAAGAAGGCAACATTTGACTTTATTTTAAAACAATCTCCTCATCAAAGTTGGCGTCCCACTTCAAGCATGATTTATGACCTTTAGAAATATTAAATTACCTCCAGATGAGGCATCCACCCATGAAGTCCCCCTTTCAGAACAACTTTAAGTCATCACACTAGGCTAAGGGGGTTATAACATTAAAATATAATATCATTTTAATTAACTTAACTTATCTCTCTAGAAAATGCATCAAAAGGCCAAAAACAACTATATCAACTGAATTGACTACAAAGAGGAGCCAACTGTACTGAAGCCAATAGGACCACTGCCAGAAATAAAATTTACTAAAAATAGTAAATTTAGAAAGTTGCTCAGAACACCATGCGAGCTATACCACTGCGAAGCTCTATGAAAACCCAGAAAGAATCCGCAAACCAATCACCAAACTTAAAGCAACAACCTCCTCAAAAACAAGAAACCCTAATTTTCACCCTCCGAGTAGCCTACGGGTCTCCGGAATAGGCTAACAGTCAACTGAATTGATCACAATTGAGAAGGGGACATTACACTCCACTTGATCTTTCAAGTGTTTTCCGTATGTTATCATCTGTTCATGATTCTGTTCTGCGGGAAGATCCAACAATTCTGGTGGTAAGGCCGATACGTTTGGGGTGCCATGCATCAAGCTGGAAATGTACGACCTCAATTGTTGGTTCTCAGCCTTCAAGGATGCTTTGTCTTTTCCATCCTTGGCCATCCTTTCTTGTGTGCTCACCGAGGCGATTCCGAGAAGGTCTGCCTCCACCTGTCGTGGGGTCTTTCCGAGGTTAAGTTTAGACAATGTGAAGTTTTCCACTTGTACCTCATGTGTGCTTTTATCTTCTGGTGGGGTAGCAGTCTCTATGATGAGCTCACAATCTGCATTCCTTTCCACGTGAACTTGCTTCTTCAACTTCTTCGCCGGTATGTCTTGTAGGACATGGTCGAATTCAGTGAAGTCAAGTTCATAGGAGGGTCTTTCCCTCTTCTTGCCTAGGAAACCTTCAAGCCAGATAGAATCTCAGCTAGCTTCGCTAGAAGGAAGAATATGGGGCCTTTGAATGCCCGATGTGTGAGACTGTGCTGGAGTGACGTCTCTCGGTGGCGAGTCCAAGTTGATGGGGACTTGCGACTGCTATGATGGTGGTGATGTAGGCGGTTCTGTTTCTATTACAAGCACCGTTTTTGCTGTTGCTTCTTCTGCTGCTGGCTCTGTCTCTGCTGCTGCTTCTTCAACAACTATTTCTATTACTGGCTCTGGGGCAGCAATACCCATGACTATTTCAGGACCGTGTGTGGCTGTCTCCACATGTATCCCCATTGTTCTTGGCCTTGTATGCTTTGACATCCTCATCCCTTGGGGAGGATTGCACCACTGCTTCTGCCTGGGCTTCTTTCTTGACGTGGAAGGTGGTGTAGACTGAACCTGTGGCAGCTCTGTTCTGGGAGGTACCACCTTCCTTGTTTTCTTGTTGTCGAGGTAGAGTTGGCTGTTTCTAACAACTCGACCCGTCCTCTCCTCTATAGATGGGTTGTCCTTTGCATACCAATCCACTTTTGGGAGTGGTTGTAAATCAACTGAATCTATGAAGAATGAGGGGAGAATGACTTCCCCTTCATCGTCATATAAGCCCTTGATGTCTTCTGACATAAAGTCAGCAATTTGCGAGAGCCTGAACCTGCTATAGTTCCTTCTTTGCACTTCATACTCATCGTCACAATTGACCCAATAATCTTCCATAGAAGATTCATGTGATGAGCGTTGCTCGAGATGCATCGCATAGAGTTCTCTGGGATCATATGACCTTCTCTCGATGAGGTATTTGAGATTAAGCCTCACCGTTTCCTGGCTCATCATCTTGGCATTTGCCGCTATCCTGCATCTATAGAGTCCCATCCCAACGGGAAATTTTACAGCTGTCTTCTTCTTTAAGCGCAAGTAAATGTGAACTTCGGATAACTGCCTTAGGAATTCCATGAAGACTACCCTATCTGAAGGGTATCGTGGCATCATGGCGGGGTGACCAATGTAGCCATACACGCATATGTAGGAAAATGTAGGGAATTGGATAAACCAATTTGCCCAATTTGCCATTGCCTCTCTGGCTGTTTGTGAAATATGTACGTGCATCTCATGGTCTAGATCTCATACGGTGTGCATGATGAAGTGATCGCTTGTTCTTTTGAAGTGTCGCTCCGCTTGAGTAAACTCAAGACGTGTAAAGTGTTCATGAACCTTCTGCACACCTAATGTTCCCACATTGTTTAATATCCTGAACTCGCCTTGGAAGGCAATCGGGTATACCAGGTAAGAACACATGTGAAACCTATGAGCTTCTAGAAACCCGGTAATCTGTTGGTGGAGCGTATCACTGATCAGAGTGGCCCAGTTGTAATGTTCCCTCTTGCTGATGATTTTTGCAATGACATAATACATCCATGATTCGAATTGATTGCCATCCTCCTGTCCAGTGATTCTGTTGAGTAGAGTGATTAACATTGCATACTCATCTTTGCATTCTCCTCGTCCAACCAACTTAGGCAAGTTAGCCTTTTTCACTTTCAGCCATTTTTCAGCCATTATTCCTTGGCATTTGCTTTTGGCTGCCTCAAATGCCTTGTCGCATTCTGTCACTGATATGACCTTGCTGGTAGGCCATGGTGGAATATCAAAACGCTTTTCAATGTCCTTGGGCTTTAGACTGCAGATTATCCTCCCATCTACTGACCTAATTTCTCTCGTGGTAGGATTGTAATGCTTAATACAAGCAATTATAAGCTCCACACTCTGTAATGTGATGGGAATGGACACAACTTGAAGCAACCTAGTGTAGAAACCCCTGTTTCCGTTGACTTCTGAAACTGCTAGTTTTTTGCTTGTTTTGACGTTTTTTGGTTTTTTTTGGTGTTTTTGCATGAATAAAAGAAAGTTGCGATTTTGAAAGAAATTGCTAAATAAATTTAAATAAAATAATACAACTCTAGAAATGATAGAATCTTCAGAAACTCTTGATGCCAGACTATTTATTGATTTTCTATACTTATTACATCTGAGATCTGGTAACATGCAATGAGAAAAGTAACAACTTTATTTATTAAAAACCTGGAAGTTGCTTGGAATAATCATGAAATGGTACGGCTATAATAATAATCCACTTTCTCCCTCCGTTAATGTTTGCAGATGATGCTAGAAGGATATGCGCCCCTGCTGAACAATCCAGAATGCCAAGAATGAAGGCGCTTTACTCAAGATGACAAAGTACGGCCTTGTACCTGTTGGTACGGCCCTGCAGCAGCAAGGTACGGATCTGATGCAGCAGCAATAAATGTGTACGGCCCTTTGTAGAAACCCTAGGTTTCCCTCTAACACTGCTCTGATTGATATTTTTAGTTTTCTGACGTTTTTCTGAAGTTTTGTGGTTTTTTTGTAATTTTTGGATTTTTCAACGCATTTGTGAACAGTACGGCTTTGACAGAAATTTATAATAAATTCAATAGAAATTCTAAATCTGCAATTTACTCAAGGAATACTATAAGAACTAAAGGCGTTTCCTTTATTCATCAAAGAGATCTT